>CM057389.1:35920000-36312500 GCA_030015415.1 Cynopterus sphinx | reverse complement strand
TTACAGCTAGCTTGAAGAAAAGTTTATTTTTGGAGTTTATTTTAAGGAGTTAGTTTCCTGTTCTTGTTTTATGATCTAATTTATATAGAAAGAAAATTAATTTAGTACTTAGTTATGTAAGAAGCTATTTTGTGATAAAACAAGTTAAAATTATTGACCTATTTTCTCTAAAAGCTTACTTATAACTAGTATTAAACTATATTGTTTACAAACATCACTAAGAAGAAGATGAAATAATACAGAAATAAAATACATAAATAAAATTTTATACCAAGTACAAGTGAAATTGTTAGTGTTTACATTTGGATGAAAAGTGAAAAGACAGTGACTTTCTGTTTTACATAATATTACATCTAAATTCTTTCTGATATTAAGCATTTTTTTTTTACTAATAGATAATAAATATTCATTATAGAAACTTCAGGAAATACGTATTTATTCAATGAGAGAGTATTTACTATACTGTTTGGTAATTTATTTTTCTGCTGGATAAAGTAGAGTTGATACTTTTTTATCACTAAAAAATCTTTTTGGCATTTTTTGACTTCATAAGATCCTGTTGTATTGACCCTTTATAATTTTTGCCATGTGCTGGGTATTGTATACTTGGTTATTTAGGTTACTTCTAATCTTTTGTTACTTAATGCAGAGGACATTTGGACAGCTTAAAATATGAACAAAAATTTCCTTAGGATAAATTTTTGGAAATAGAATGCTATACAAATTTTTAAAAAATTATGTTGCCAATTTTTTCTTCTGAGAATAGGGATTATCTTTTCTAATATAATAGACAAAAATAGCATCTCATTTAAAACTTTATTTCATATTTAAACATAGTAATATTTTTAGTTATCTATTCTTGCCTTTTGTTCATTTTTGTATGGAATCTTTTGTCCTTTTATTGTAAAATTTCTTCATTAAAGATATCAGCATCATATATGTTCCAAATATTTTTCTTTATTTACATTCTAATTTTGTTGAAAATATTTTTGTATCAAATTTCTCTATAAAATAAAGCAGAAGTCTCTTTGTATTAAGGAACAGGGGAAAGCAAGGATAAATAATATGAAACTAAATGAGATTATTCTATGTTTTCCTGGTGAGGAGCTTTATCTTTTGGGGAAAAAAAACTCCATGAAAGGTGTGATATGAAGTCAACATGAGACAAAAATTTTATATTTATTAGATTTGCTAGCAAAAAATTCTTCTATTACACTAACAAGAAAGTTGGGGCAAACATTTTCATTTATGTAGGTTTCTAGCAGATTTCAGTCTTTTCTTAGTCTTTCTGTGAATTTTCTTCTTGCTTATTTCTTCAGAAATATTTAGATCTTTGTCTAATCATGGACTATTTTGATTGCATTTGTGTTTTATTCTTATTTGTTATGTAATTCATTCTACTATAATTCATGCAAGATTAATTAGTTATCTTAGAGCCTAAGAAACACAAAATTTATTCAGCAAAAGAAGAATAAGCTCATGAAATAAAATCTGGTAAAAGCAAATCAATAATAATCAATTGGTAAGCAATACAAGCATATTTTTTTATCATGCAGCAAAATAATATGAACACAACTATGTCCTTAATAATAAGAGATTACAGTTTATCCTTTATCTTTATCTTTCCTTCACTTTATTATAATGAGATTAAACAAATAGTTTTTAAACTTTAATCTTCCTCAATTTAAACCACTCCTAGATAAGCAAATACCAAACTATTTCTTTTCATTTACATGGTTACTTTTTCTCAGAGTCTTTAACAGTTTCTCAGTGAAATGGAAATATTAGAAATGCTGTTTTGGTCCTTGCAATTCTGTGGTCTGGCCAATGATTTTTTTTTTTTATTAGTGAATTACCTTCTTCCTTAAGTCTTTTTAAAAAAACTATAGCTTTATGTACCAAAATTTCTTTCAGAAACAAGGGATGTTTCTAATAACAAAAACAAAACGCAGTTTATGATCTTTTTTAAGAAGAAATGAATAATCCTTGATAATGATTTAAAGTTATGTGTTCAGAGTATCCCAATACTTAGCCATATATAAACTTGGTTTTCCATACTAGGCCCTAAAATGAGGGAAAATTAACTATTTTCTATATTAAGACCTTCTGTTCTACACTCACTAGTCTTTTTCTTAAACCTCTAAGTTAAATTCATTATAGAATGAATTTTTGCAAAAAATATCCTTTAGGGTAAGATTATTTAACACTTGTGTGTATACAGTGTAAGAAAATATCTTGTCTTACAGTAATATGTTCTCTTTCTCATCTGAATATCTAGCTGCCAAATTAAGAACTGAGGGGAATGAAAAAATCATATCTGGGGCTTATTATGTACATTTTTGTTTCATAATTAGATAATACATAATTGAGAGAAATCATGTGAATATCTATAAACATAGATTTTTTTATACACAATTTTGTTTTCAACCATTATTCAGTTATGTTATTACAATAAATGAGACAAAACTCATTTATTGTAATAACATATTGTAATAACAAAACTTGGATATCCCAGGTGCTCAGACTGATTTTCAGCCCATTTCCTTGATGGAAAGTCTGCTTTTCCATACCTCTGCACATTAGAAAACACTTCCTCAGTTCAATATTCTGGTCTGAAAACTGGCTATTGTAATTTAATGGAAGATGATAAAATTATATGTTAGGATCCACTTAAAATGATTCTCAATGGTGTCTGGCTTTTAACCCTATAACAGTAGATTCTATTCTATTCAATATTATTTAGAACTGATGTACTTGAAATAAAAGCTTGATATTAAAAGACTGAAATCTAATTCTATCATTAACATGCTATTTAAACTATAGCAAATTCTTAATCTTTCTGAACCTCATCAATAAAATAAAAATAGTTATTTCTAGTTTTTATAATTGTTAGAAAAATTAAAGGAGAAATTATACTAAGGACAGTTTTTGATACTTAATAGAAATTCAGTTAATGCTTGGCAAAGAAATTGGCTTTATTCATTCTTTCAACAAACATTTATTGCACAACTTTCTTGGGCCAGGATCTTATCTAGTTGCTTGGGTAAATCAATAAATAACTGCTCTGTTGTTGTGTTGTTATTGTGTTGTGGTTGTGGTTGTTGTGTGTGATGTGACCCTATACAATTAGCAGGTAAGCAAATAAGTAATGAGGTAGTGGTTTGTGCTATTTCGAAAAAAAGGAAACTGAAGAAATCAAAGAGGACTACAGAATAATAATAATAAAAAAAAGAGTAGGCTTTTGAATGTATAGAGGACTCCTCCATGATAAGATAAAATTTTGGTAGAGGTCTAAATGAAATGAGTCACATATATCTTGAGCATGGTTAGTTGGGAAAAGGGAAAGAGGCCAATGAGCCTGTAATAAAAAGAGAAAGGCACGAGGAAAAATGAGATCAAAGAGAATATGGGTGGGAGAGATTGATACAGATGTTATAGAGCCTCACAGGTTGCTGTAAAGACTTCGGTTTTATTTGAGTCATATTTTAACTTCCTTTTTCAATGTCTTGTAATTTTCCAAGTACAAATCTTGTACCTCTTTGGTTAAATTTATCCCTAGGTATTTTACTTTTTTGATATTGTAAATGGGATTGTTTTTTTAATTCTCTTTCTGATAATTTATTGGTGCATAAAAATGCCACCAATTTTCGAATATCAATTCTGTATCCTGATAGTTTATTGAATTCATTGATCAGTTCTAGTAGCTTTTTGGTAGAATCTTCTCTTTCTATAGTATCATGTCTTCTGTAAATAATGATAGTTTTATTACTTCTTTTCAATAAGGATGCCTTTTATTTCTTTTTCATATTTGATTGATGTTGCTAAAACTTCCAATACTATACCAATACTATATTGAATAAAAGTGGTGAAAGTAGACATCCTTGTCTTGTTCCTGATCATAGGAAAAATGCTTTTGTTTTTCAGCATTGAGTTTGATGTTAGTTGTGAATTTGTCAGATACGACCTTTATCCATGAGGTGTGTTCCTTCTATTTTCACTTTGCTGACAGTTTTTATCAAAAATGGATCCTGAATTTTGTCAAGTGCTTTTCCTGCATTTATTGATATGATCATATAATTTTAATTCTTTGTTTATGTGGTGTTTCACATTAATTCACATTAACTGATCCATAGATATTGAACCAACCATGCAATCCAGGAATAAATCCAACTTGATCATGGTAAATGATTATATGAATTTTTTTAATGCATTGCTGAAATCAGTTTGCTGATATTTTGTTGAGGATATTTGCATCTGTATTCATCAGGGATATTGATGTATAATGTTTTTTTGTAATGTCTTTGGTTTTGGATTCAGGTAATGGTGGCTTTATAAAATGAAATTGGGAGCCTTCCTTTTTTTTGAATTTTTGAAAATAGTTCTAGGAGAATAGGTGTTAATTTTTTTTTTAAGTTTAGTTAAAATTCACCTGTGAAGCTTTTTGGTCCAGGACTTTTGTTGTTGGGTTTTCTTTCTTTCTTTCTTTCTTTCTTTCTTTCTTTCTTTCTTTCTTTCTTTCTTTCTTTCTTTCTTTCTTTCTTTCTTCCTTCCTTCCTTCCTTCCTTCCTTCCTTCCTTCCTTCCTTCCTTCCTTCCTTCCTTCCTTCCTTCCTTCCTTCCTTTCTTTCTTTCTTTCTTTCTTTCTTTCTTTCTTTCTTTCTTTCTTTCTTTCTATTACTGATTTGATTTCATTAGTAGTGATTGTTTGGTTCAGATTTTCTTTTCTTTTTAATTCAGTTTTGGAAGGTTCTATGTTCCTAGGAATGTATCCCTTTTTTCCAGATTGTCTAATTTGTTGGCATATAATTGTTCATAGTATATTGTTATACTCTTTTGTATTTCTGTGAAGACAGTTATAATTTCTCTCTCATTTCTGATTTTATTTATTTGGGTCTTTTATTTTCCTTGATGAGTCTGGTTAAAGGTTTATCAGTTTTGTTTATCTTTTCAAAGAACAAGCTCTTGGTTTTATTGCTCATTTGTATTAATTTTTTAAGACTATTTTGTTTACTTTTGTTCAAATTTATATTATTTACTTCCTTCTACTAACTTTAGGCTTTGTTTGTTATTTTTTTCTAGTTCTTTTAAGTGTAAAGTTAGATTGTTTATTTGAAATTTTTATTGTTTCTTGAGGTAGGCCTGTATTGCTATAAATTTTCTTCTTAGACTGCTTTCTTTGTGTCCCATAGATTTGGAGTTGTTGTGTTTTCATTTTCATTCATCTCAAAGTATACTTTGATTTCTTCTTTGATCTTTTGTTGATTCTTTATTGTTTAGTAGCATGTCATTTAGACTCCACATGTTTGTGTGTTTTTCAGTATTTGTCTTGTTAATTGATTTCAAGTTTTATACCATTGGGGTAAGAGAAGATGCTTTGTATGTTTTCAAACTTTTTAAATTTATTAAGACTTGTTTTGTGACCTAACGTGTGGTCTGTCATGAAAAATGTTCCACATGCACTTGAATAGAATGCATATTTTGCTATTTTGGGGTGAAATGTTTGTAAAATGTCAAATCTGTCTATTCTATTATGTCATTTAGGGCTGCTGTTTTCTTATTGATTTTCTTTCTGGAAGTTCTATCTCTTGAGTTGAGTGGGATGTTAAAGTCCTCTACTGTGAGTTTTATGCTTTCAATCTCTCTCTTTATGTTGATTAATATTTGCTTAATGTATTTAGGTGCTCACATGTTGGGTGCATAAATGTTTACAAAGGTTATGGTTCTACCCTCTTGTTGAATTGATTCCTTTATCATATGTAATGTACCTCTTTGTCTTTTATTATGCTTTTGTTTTAAAGTATATTTTGTCTGATATAAGTATTGCTTAGCTTTTTTAGTTTCCATTTTCATAAAATGCCTTTTTCCATCCCTTTTCTTCCACTCTGTGAGCATCTTTTGATCTGATGCGAGTCTCATGTAGACAGCATGTGTATGGGTCTTGTTTTCTTATCCATTCAGCTATCCTATGTCTTTTGATAGGATCGTTTAATCCATTTACATTTAAAGCCATTACTGATATTTATGTAATTCTTATTATTTTATTATTTATATTTATATTTATGTTTTTTTCCTTCTAAAATAAGTTCTTTTCACTTTTTTTTTTTTTTGTGATACTGGCTTGGTTGTGATAAATTTTTTTACTTTCTTGTCTGGGAAGCTCTTTATGTCTTCTTTAATTTTAAATGATTGTATTTCTGGGTAGAGTAATCTAGGTTGTAGTTCCTTGTTTTTCATCACTTTGAATATTTCTTGCCAGTTCCTCTGGGCTTAAAAGTTTCTGTTGAGAAGTCAACTGACAATCTTATGGGAGCTCCCTTCTGGTAACTAACTGCTTTTCTATTGTTGCTTTTAGTCTCTCTCTTTTTTTAAACTTTGCCATTTTAAGTATGATGTGTCTTGGTATGGGCCTCTTTTTGGATTTATCTTCCTTGGTACTCTCTATATTCCTGAAATTGTGTATCTATTTCCTTCACCAGGCTAGGGAAGTTTTCCGTCATTATTTCTTTGATAGGTTCTCAATTTGTTGTTCTCTCTTTTCTCCTTCTGTTATCTCTGTGATGTGAATGTTGGTACACTTGATGTCATCCCTTAAACTATCCTCATTGTTTTTTATTCTCTTGTTGTTGTTGTTCCTGTTGGGTGTTTTCTGCTACTTTGTTTTCTAAACTTCTGATCGATACTCTGCTTCATCTAACCTACTGTTGATTCCTGCTAGTGTATTCTTCATTTTAGCTATTGTATTCTTCATTTATGTCTGGTTCTTTTTTTATGATTACTATGTCATTTTCTATGCTTGCTATTTCTTTGTGTAAGTTTTCACTAAATTCTTTAGGCATACTTATAATTATTTTTGAACTCTGTATCTGGTAGATTACTTCTCTCCATTCTGCTTAGTTATTTTTCTAGAGTTTTCTCCTATTCCTTCATTAAGGACATTTTGTTTTGTTTTGATTTCATCTGCCTTACTGTGTTTATTTCTATGTACTAGGTAGCTCTGCTACATCTTTCAGGCTTGGCAGATGGCCTTGTGTAGTAGGGTTTTATGTGGCCCAGTGGTGCAGTTTCTCTAGTTACCTGAGGTGGATTTTCTGTGAGTGTCCTCTGTGAGTTTTGTGTCCCCTCCTGTTGTAGTTGAGCCTTGATTGCTGTTGGCAGGTCATTGGGTGGAATTAGCCCTCAGTCAGACTGGCTGTGAATATCAGCTATGATCACAGAGAATGAGCTGCTATGCAGAGGTTAATCCTATGGAGCATAATTTGCCCCAGTGGGCTCTGGTGCCTGCTCAGACCACCCTTTAGGTTTGCCAGTTGTAGGGCTAACCTGGTCGTGTTCTGTTATGGTTTGAAGCTGGCAACTGAGTGTGCTGGCCTTGGGGCTCCTTGGAAGGAACTCCTGAGTAAGCAAAGGTTAGCTGCTGCCTGTGACTGGTCTAAGGCTATCTGGTAGAATATACAAAACAATCTGCAGTTGATTGCTGCCTGTGCTGGATCTTGAGGTGCTTGGGAGAGGCCACACTGTGAATTGACCAGCCATCACCAGAATCAGATTTGGGGCTGCTCAGCAAAAGGCTCAGAGAACCCCTAGGCCTGCCACCACCTGCCAGCTGTCTATAAGGCTCAGCTGCTGAAATAGCCTTGGGTCATACAGGATTATGGGAATTGGGTGCCACAGGGACTCAGGTGTCACCAGCATGGGGTGTGTGGTGTTCAATGTGTTAATGCAGATTCAGATTTGGTGCCAGAGCTGAGCCTGGGGTTGCTCCACAAAAGTCTCAGAGCCCATGAATGCTGGCCCATGCCCACCTGGGGCCTGCCAACCCCTGAGAGTTATCCAAGAAAAACTGTGCTGCAGGACAACAATGACTGCCTGACAACCATGACATTGAACTAGTTAGAGTCCCACGGAATCATCAGGGATTCACTAGCATGGAGAAGGGGGTGTAGCTGGCCAATGAAAATTCAGATTTGCCGTGTGTGGGGGGGGCTCAACACAGGAAAGATGGCATCAGACTGCTATCTACACAGAAGGAGGTTTCAACACAGGGAAAATGGTGGCTGTCTCTCTAGCCCTTTCCCTGAAGCCACATGACTCACTCTCTCCCTATATGTCACTGGAACCTATTTCCCCATGTCCTGCTCCTTTACAAGCCCAGAGTGAGTGCCTGCAAGTGAGAGAATCTATGTGTGGGAACTTAAAGAGAATGCTTGCATTTCCAGCCACCTTCTGTATCACTGGATGGACAAAATCCCAGCTAATTTTCATAGCCAGATGTTTTTGAAACTGCTCTTCTTGGCACTGGTGCTCAAAGCTGGGGAGCCCAGTGTGGGGTTGGGCCTCCTCACACTTCAGGGGAGACTTCTCCTGCAGAGATATCCTTCCCAATTTTTGACCACCTCACATGAGTGGGGGCCAGTCTGTTTTACATCTTTGCCACTCCTACCAGTTTCGAAGTGGCCTCTTTTTATATCCTTAGTTATAGGACTTCTGTTTATCTAGTCTTCAGATGGTTCTCTGGGTTGATCATTCTATATTTTAGTTTGCAATTTCAATGCAGTAATAGAAGGAGACAAGCACAGCTTCTACCTACTGTGCCATCTCAACCAGAACTCAGAAAGGCTACAATTTAAAAAGACTGATAATGCCAACTTTTGGTAAGGACCTGGAGAAACTGTCATTTTTCTACAAACTTGAATATACACTTATTTCATCCAGAAATTTTATTACTAGTTATTTACTAAAGAAATAAAAAAAGTCTATTTATCTGTATATAAGTATTCATAGCAGCTTTGTTTATAATATCTTCAAAGTAGTTATAACTCAAATTTGAAAATACATATTAAGGTATATTCATACAATGGAAAACTACTTAGGAATATAAAATAACAAAATACTGGCACATACAACAACATGGACGAGTCTCTAAAACACTATGCTATATGGAAGTGTCAGATACAAAAATAAGTATATTCTGTGTCGTTCATTTATGTGAACTTTTAGAAAGTATAAACAAATCTGTAGTGAGAGAAAGATCAATTGTTGCCTTGGAGCCAGAAATGGGAGCAGTGGATTAATTATAAAGAATCAGAAGAAAACTTTTGAGAGCGATAGAAATATTTTGTATTTTCTTTGGTAAAATGGGATTATGCATTTGTCAAAATTTATTTAACTGTGCACTTAGAATGAGTACATTTTATTGATTATTAATTATACTTTCATAAAATGATTTTAGAAGTTTTTAAAAAAATAGATATGCAATGAATAACATATGCATGAATCTTTTTTCATTTTTTTTGCCAGTAGGTTTAGTTATCTAGAAATGTGATTGCTGGGCCAAAGAATAGGTTTGTATGTGATTTGCTAGATATTGCCCAATTCTCCTCCATGAATGTTACACCATTTCGCATTCTAAGCAGTGAGCTAGAGAGAACCATCTTCTAAGTGTGGGCCCTCCAAATTTGTTCTTTTTTTTCAATATATATATATTTTTTTTGGCTATTTGGGGCCCCTTGCAATTCCAGATGCATTTGAAGATCAATTTTTCTTTTCTGAAAAAAAAAAAAAGCTACTGAGATTTTGATAAGAATTGCGTTGAATCTGTGGATCACTTTCATGTTAAAAAATAAAATAATACATATACTTATTTATTTATATGTATCATGCTTTAAAATAATGGGAAGGACACCAAATAATGGAAATGTAAGCTTTTCATTTTACTATTTCCTATACTCTGTTGCCATCTTAAAATTTGGGGTTCAAGTTTAATATTTTTTTCTGTGTATGTATGTATGAATGTGATTTAAAATACATCTGTTTATTATGTTTTATCCAAGTATTAGAATAAATAATCTGCATGTAAATATATTAAACTGCACAGAAATACATAGTGTGTGAGGCACAGATTCCTCTTCATCATGCTTTTCTTCTGTCCTTGGAAGTGTGACTTTTTGTTTTAGAAGTTAATAGATTAGTACACATACTTGCAAATGTTACTATGAATTTCTTTAAATTATACAAGTACACTTACAAATAAACTGTGTTGTATTATGTTGTATGGATCTTTTCAGTAGCAATATTGCAGTGGTTTGGATAGCTTTCTTTCTCAGAAATAGCAGCTTAACCTTACTCTAACTGCTAGACTTACAAGAAGAACCTATTTCAACTAAATCCTGGTTCATAAATTGCCAGCAAAGAAATCAAATTCTCCTTACCACTTGTGATTATGGTTAGATTTATTAATTTCTTCTTGAATTTCTATTAGTTTTTCTGTCCTATATTGTTTCCTGACTCTCTTGTCTTCTTGGTGGAATGTAAGATCTCTTAAGTATGCATTTTACTGCTCTGTTTACCATTTTTTTTCTGGTATTCTATGCTTTCCTCTTCATTGATTATTATTCTCTTTCTTCTGGTTTTCTTTCTTTTTCTTGTCTATTCTCTGTTTCACATAGTCGAAACTTTTCATATTTAAATACCAGTTCAGTGAACATAAAGTTCTATTTTCAAAGTCGTATTTTTTTTTAACTTTATTTATTCAACAGCTACTGATTGAGGAGTACAAAATATCAGGAGCTGTTCTAGGTGCCAGAACTATAGCTGTGAACCAAACAGACAATAATTTCCATAGAGACTTAGTCATGAAAGCTTTGGTTTCCTGGCATTCAGTGTAGTATATGTATTAGAAGTTTGCTGTTAATCTGATTCCTGTTCTTTAAGGCAAGTATTTAGAATTTACTTTTTTAGAGTCTTAAATTATTTTCTAGAATGTATCTGGGTGAATGTTGTTGATATATATGTGTGTGCTTTAAAATTTTTTAAACTTTCTCTTCAGATTGAGAAAAGACACTTTTACTATTTTTTCCCATTATTTTTTCCTTCTGTTTTCTCTCATCCTCTCTTTTTTTCTCCCCGAACTCATTCATTCATTCCCTCTCTCTCTCTCTCTCTCTCTCTCTCTCTCTCTCTCTCTCTTTCTTTCTCCCCCTTGCCATTGAGATTTATGTACCACCACATTCATTGGGCCTTCATGCTTTAACTTTACCCTCCTTTAAAAAAAATTTCTTTGCTTTTATGTTCTACATTTTAGACTTCTTGTACTTTTCCACTAATTTGATCTTCAGTTATATTCATTCTATTATTGAAATTTTTATTCTGGTGATTATATTCCAAAAGCTAAGAACACTTTCTTGCTTTTGCATTTTTTTCTATTTTCACAGAATATTTTATGATATAATAGAATCTTAATTATCTCAGAATATACTAATTAGAAAATGTTCTATTTTTTTTCTCTATGTTCTCGTTATTTTACTCTTTCCAGGTTTTTTTTTGTTTCACTTGATAATTGTGTCTTCATGTTTTTGGTTTTCTTAAATGTCAGTTGTAGTTGGTTGATCATATCTTTATAGTAGTATTTGGCTGTGCATAATTTTGACTGTTAATGTTTTTCTTCATGTTTATATTCCATTCCCATCTGCTATCTATCCTCTAAGAATGCTTCATAATTCCTAACTCATTGATAATGTCCCTCTTGTCACCACCATTATTGTGTACTTTTAAAAAAATTTTAAAATATCTTTTTAATAATTTCAAAAGATTTTTATAAGATGAAAGATAAAACTTTATAATCCAACTTCTATCTTTACCTATATTTTAGTGTTTTCTCTTAAATATGGGGAACATATTTCTGAACAGGTAAAATGTCTGATTATTGATGCTTTTGTAGTAATTTTAATAATTTAAAAAATACATCCCTAAGTCTTTCTAGGTCACATTTAGTGTCAAAATATTAAAAATTTGGATTGTTTTTGATAAATACTCTTCAAGGATGATGCAAATTAACATCTTCACCATGAAATACTGAGAGTCGGGAGTAATTTGTCACCTTGTTCTTTTGTTACCTTTAAAATTAATTCGTTAAAAGACATTGTCATGACAAAGATGCTCTAAATTCACAAAAATATATCAACATTGATCTTTCAACACTCTATCTTATTTATATTTACAATGTAGAACAGAGCACATCATATAGGCTTCAATATTTAAAGTGAGCACATGGTTCAGCTAAGAAGAAAAAAAACAACTATAGTTCAGTTATCCTTTAAAAGTTATGTATTTTTTAATTTATGGAAAACAAAAAATGAAAGTATTTTTAATCAGAACATGATAAACTTCTAATTTTAAAGTAAGTTTGCTGGACCATAGGCCAGTGTGTACCACTTATTCATAGTCATAACTTACTTCTAGGTTAAACCCTGAAAAGATAATAATGAATCTATTTTAGTAATAGTATCATGAAACATTGTTCATTTGAGTTTATGACTTTGAAATAAAAGTTTGTGCATTACAGAAGGGAAGATAAGCAATATGTAAGACAAATAGTTTCCCCTAAAGATCATCTTTAAATATGTCAGAGATACATAAAAAGTAATGCATTTGAAAATCATCTAGCAGCTCAGTATTAAGTGCATGTACTAGAAATACATCCTGCCTACTATTAATGAATTATCAGATTTTATTCAGCCTGTCAATAGAATAGGAAGTTGATTATATTATACCATAGTTTGCAGGGCATTTAGAAATCCTGTTTGATGAACTTCTTATTCCAACTGATGTGAAAAGGTTTCTATTAGAATCGCAATTGAGGTCCAAATGGCCACAGTCAAATTAGATATTTGTCACCTAGAAAAAAGCAGGACAATCTGGGTTGGAAAGAAGAATTCAGGACAAGGTTTTTCCTCTCCAACTCAGCATACAGCACTAATTAGTTTGACTGATTATACGGTTACCTCCTTCACCACTTTTCAAGACATCTAAGAGTCTATAAAAGTGACAAAAAAGATAAACTTTCTTAGTCACCAAATGGAAGTTTTTACTTAGAACACATCTTGGTAGCAAGAGAGAACTAAGGTAATGTGTCAGATAGACTCACCACGTCCAAGGGGCACTCACTGTGAATCCTATTGCTGTAGAAAGGCCACTGCCATATTTAGCCTGGACTATTTTTACATTTCCTCTCATTGTTCCTGTTACATAGTTCATGCACAATACTTCTCATCAAAATTTTAAGGTACTTTTCGAGTTGCTGCTTTGCTTTGATCTTCTTAATTGTGGTGTGATGATAGTTAAGTAAAGGCTTAGAAGAAAGAGTATTTTTCTCTGCAAAGAAAATATATGAAAATGAGATTTTTACTATAAATGGTAAAAGAACTAGATGGATGAACTAACTGCTTGAAAACGTGATTATTTGTGGAACTGGGTGTTTTGGTTATTTCCTCCACACTCTTTTTGCCTGCTCCATCTCCTTTTCCTTCACTTCCTCTTGATTATCTTGGAAACTGTTCCTTGTGTAAAGAGATCTCTTATAAATAGGGGAACAATCCCAAACATGTTCCTATACAAAAGGAACTTGTCATTCAAAAGTACATAAAGAAAGCCAAAACTAGAAAAAATAGTAAGAGAACTGAAGACTAGTCTCCTTCAACAAACTCAGAGGTGCTGCTTTGTCCTCGAGGTGGTTGTCCTCATGGTCTCTATTATTCAGATGACAAAACTGAACATCAAGGAGGGAAAGTAATCTAGCATAAGCCACACAGCTAGTAAGTAGTACAGTTCTGAGGCAAACCGAGATCTATCTACCTTCAAAGCCTGAAGATCTCAGTGAACATGGTTATTTACATGGTATTTTTCCTGGGGCTTCAAATGTTAAGATTTTTAAAATTATTTTTATTGAACTTTTAATATATTTTTTCTTTTTTATCTTTTCTTTTTTTTTCTTTTATTAGTTTCAAGTATGTAGTACATTGGTTAGACATTTATATAGTTTATGAAATGATCTCCCTAATTATTCCTTCGGTCTTCTGATTTTTCCACCTAGCTAATATATTAATGTTAACTGCATTCTCTGTATGTGCTCCCCATCCCTGTGACCATCTATCAGCTACTAATGTGTACTTCTTTAACCCTTCACCCCACCTTCCTACGCCCCCAAACCACCTCCCCTCTGTCCATCACCAAGATGTCCTCTATATTCATGAGTCTGTTTTTAATTAGTTTGTTTCTTAGATTCCACATATAAGTAAAATCATATGGTATTTATCTTTCTCTGTCTGACTTATTTCACTCAGCATAATAACTGCTAGGACCATCCATGTCATTGCAAATAGTAGGATTTAATTATTTTTAATTATTGAGTAATATTCCATTGTATATAGGAACCATAACTTCTTTATTCAATCATCTGTTGATGGGCACTTAGGTTGCTTTGATATCTTGGCTATTGTAAATTGTACTGCCATGAATATTGGGTGCATAAATCTTGACAAATTTTTTTTTGAATAAATACTCAGGAGTGCAATTGCTGTGTCAGAAGGTATATTCATTTTAATTTTTTTTTGAGAAACCTCCAGACTGTTTTCCATAGTGGCTGTACAAATTTGCAATCCCACAAACAACGTATGAGCGTTCCCTTTTCTCTACATTCTCGCCAACACTTGTTCTTTGATTTATTGATGATAGCCATTCTGACAGGTGTTTTTAATTGTGGTTTTAATTTTCATTTGTGTGACCTTTCTACCACTTAATCTTCAAGCATCCAGGTATTTTTATATCAAATAGAGTACTTGGTAAAATATGGCAAAAAGAATCTGCCTGTTTAATCAATTGTAAAATTGGAGGTAGCCAATGGCTTGCACTAACACTGCTCTTATTTCCATTTTCTGACTTCAGTGGGCTTGCTGTGTTTTAAAGTTTGGGAATTCCTTGTTTGCTGTTTTAGTAGACATCTGTTTGTTGTCTCCCCAACATTAATTCTTATTTCCCTTTTCTCCTGACAGCATCAATATCTCATCCACCTCCAATTCCAATAGTTGGCTGTGATTGGCTTAAGCCTACTGGCTATCTAATCTCCCTGGCCACAGGAATTGACTCAGAGATAAGCACATAACTGATTCAGAATTATAAAGAGCTGGTACAACACTGATCTCAGGGAGAAGGGCACTTTCTCAGCTTCTGGGGCAGCCATTGGTAGAATCCCTCTTGCTATGGATGGTGTGGCATGAAACTCAAAGCTGTTGTAGTTACTTGCAACAAGTAGGAGAGTCCCTGGAGTTGCTAGAGAACAAATCTGACATGGGAAAGAAAGCATGGCTGAGAGATGAAGAAGTTTAGGGCCATTGATGATATCATTTCAGCTGCTGGTTGAAGTCTAACCTGAAACAACATATTTGCTTCCAGATCTTTTTAAGCATGTGAACCAATAATTCCCTTTAATATGAAATTCTCTCTAGGATGAATTGGGGGTTTTGTTGCTTGTCCTGAACTGAGAAAACTATCTTCTAGATTCTCTAGAAAGACATTCTCAAAGATACTTTGTTATTACAATTACTCATTTGAAAGGAGTTCATTGTTGCTATTAATGAGAAGGGTAATTAACTGGAATACAGTTATACACTGGGGAACAATGTTTCAGTCACCACTGAACTCATATATAATGGTGGTCTCATAAGTTTATAATGAAGCTAAAAAATTCCTATCACCTAGTGATGTGTAACCATCCTAATATCATAGCACAGCACATTGCTCACATGTTTGTGGGAATGCTGGTATAAACAAACCTATAGCTCTGCCAGTCATATAAAAGTATATATAGCACATACAATTATTTATAGTACTTAATACTTAGCACTTAATACTGTGTCTCTTGGTTGCATCATTTTCTCTTGTGCTTGATTTAATCTGATGTTATTTAGTTTATCATGGCCCCTAACCATACAAAATCCAGTGTTAATGTTGTCAGTAAGAGGCTACATTGAGTGATTTAACTGGAAATGAAATAATAGGTGATTAAGAATAACAAAGGTAGAAAATTGGTGATGGTTATTTCTTGCCAGTCAGCCATGTTTTATTCAAGTATAACTCTGATCTTGAAGAACAAGAACAAAATGACAGAAGCTATTAAAGCAGGGGTCCCCAATTCATGGGCCACAGATTGGTACTGGTCCAGTCTGTAGCCTGTTAGAAACTGGGTTGCACAGCAGGAGGTGAACGGTGAGCAAGCAAGTAAAGCTTCATCTGTATTTACAGTTACTTTCCAGTGCCAGCATCACCACCTCAGCTCCACTTTAGCTCATTAGGCATATCAGTCTCCAGTGCCAAAAAGGTTGGGGACTGCTGTATTAAAGGATCTTCCTCACTGAAATATATTAGACTAACAAAAATGTGAGAAGGGCCTATATCAGAAATGGAGAAACTTCAAATGACCTGGATTGAACACCAGACAAAGAAGTGTATCCTCCTCAGTACCATGACAATCACAGCCAAAACAAAATACTTGGGATATTGAAAAAAAAGCTGGACCTGACTATAATTTTGAATTTACCACTAGTTCTGAGTGGTTTAAACAATTCAAGAATCATCATTCATTATATAATGTGAAAGTGAGTGGTCAGTCTGAGAGTGCTGATGTGAAGATAGCTGAAAAAACTTTGAAAACTCTAAATAAGCTGATTGTGGAGGAAAATTATTTACAAAGCAAATATTCAATATGTATTAGAACTTTGTATTCTGAAATGGATGTCTGAAATACTTTCATAATGAGGCCAAGTTAATACCAGGTTTCAAGGCTTTTAAAGACAATTTAACAGTATTCCTTGGGGACAATGCCATAGGCTATAAATGAAACTCCTTGTGATCTAGCACAGTGAGAAATCGAAGGCCTTCAAGAGTATCAATAAGGACCTACTCATTGCCAATGTACTATAGGAGCAATAAGAAGTCATGAATAACCTAGCTCTTCTAAGATGCTGTCTTAAATTGCCATGCCAGCAAAATGGAGAAGTGCAGTTTGGAGAATAATATACTTTTCAAGATTGTGCTTACTGTTGATAATGCTCCTGGGCATGTTTCCTTTATTGGTGATTCTCATCACAATATTGAAGCAGTATCTCTCCTTTCAAATGCCACCTCTTTGATCCAACTAGTGGATCAAGGAGTTATAGCTGCTTTTATGGACTTGAGAAATACTTTTGCTCAAGCTAACGCTGCAACTGAGGAGGACACTGAGAAGACACTGATGCAATTCTGGAAAGATTACCAAATCTATGACTGCATCAAGAATCTTACTTGGGTTTGGTTGATCCATGACTTCAAAGGATTTTCCAAGGATAAGTAGGAGGCAGAAGTCAACAAGACTGTGGTTGAGACAGCAAAATACATTAACCTGGATGTGGATGAGAATGATATTGAGAATCTTGTAGAGATGGTTCCTGAGGAATTGACTAATGAAGAGTTGTTGGAACTGGAACAGAAATGTGTAGTTGAAGAAGAGGCAAGAGAAAAGGAAACAGCAGGAGAATAGAAGAATTATCGAGAAAATTTATTGAAGCATTTAGCAGAAGCTTTTGCAGACCATAGACAAGTTTGAACAGATGGACTTCAACAGGAAAAAGCTTTCATTAATAGAAATGTTCATGGTGTATTATCTGCTTACAAGCAAATTATGACTAAAGATAAAAACAAACCAAGAAAACCACCATAGACATATTTTTAAAAGAGTGACACTTTCTCAACAAGAGTCTCAGGGATCCCCTTCAGAAGGTATTCCAGAAGACATTGTTATCATAGGAAGTAACAGCTTCATGTGTATTATTGCCCCTGAAGAAGTTCCAGTGGGGCAAGATATAAATGTGGAAAACAGTGATACTGATGATACCGACTCAGTTTAGGCCTAAACTTATTTTGTATTTGTGTCTTAGTTTTTTTTTAAAAAGTTAAAAATTTTTAAAAAGAAAAATTTAAAAATAACAAAAGATTTATAGAATAAGAATATAAAATAAGAAGATATTTTTGTAAAGCTGTAAAATGTGTTTATGTTTTAAGCCAGTGTTATTACAAGAGTCAAAAGTTACAAAAAATTTTAAAGTTTATAAAGTAAAAAAGTATGGTCAGCTAAAGTGAATTTACTAATGAAGAAAGAAAACTATTTAAAAAATAAATTTAGTGTAGCCTAAGTGTATAGTGTTTATAAAGTCTACAGTAGTACACAGTAATGTCCTAGGCCTTCACATTCACTCATGGACTCACCCAGAACAACTTCTTTTCCTGCAGGCTCCATTTACAGTAAATGCTGTAGATGGGTGTGTCCTTTAAAAAATGTTTTAGACCATATTTTCATTGTACCTTTTCTATGTTTATATACATTTAGACACACAAATACTTATCATCATGTAATAATTTTCTGTAGTATTCAGTACAGTAACATGCTGTACAGGTTTGTAGCTTAGAAGCAATAGACTATACTATATAGCCTAGGTGTGTTGTAGGCTATACTACCTCTAGGTTTGTATAAGGCACTCTGTGATGTTCATACAGTTATGAAATTAGCTAGCTGTGCATTTTTCAGAAGTCATTGCCATTGTTAAATGATACACAACTGTTGTAGTTCTGGTTAATTGAAATCTATGGCTATCTAACAATTAGTTAAAAACAAATTTTTATTTCAACAAATGCTAGTGAAAAATACTATTTCTCTGAGGGTGGTAGAGTCAGCATTGGTCTGTAATTATTTAAAGGCTTAAGATTCTGGTTAACTGAGGTTTATTACAATAATAATTTCAAATCTTTTTTTGTTAAAAACCACCTGATGCCATCTAAGTCAATACTCCTTTTGTCTAGATGTTCTTTTCTCATTGAGCAGCTGTATTTACTGATACTGATGGTGAATTGTTTAACCTTTCGAAATCATTTTTTGTAATTCTAGGGTGATATTTGCACATGTACTTGGCTTTCTTTATAAATAAACTATACAAAGCTCATTTCAGAATGCTAGAAAATATGGAAAAGCATGGAGTTGAGGGTAGATTGACATTATACTAATTTGGGGACAATTTAAAAGAATGGTTTATTCCACAAACAAATTTCAAACCATTTGCTTATAAACACTGCAAAATAAAAACCAGTGAGCTTCATATTGCTTTAATATCTTATTTACTGCCATACAAGAAATGGTTTTTAAAAGATAAATTTTACTGACTTTTTGTAAGCTAGACTAGAGGCATTGAAGTGCACTGGGGAAAATAACTTCTATTAAGAGCAACAAGAAAAATATAGAACACATCGTAGTATAGAAATAAATCAGAGGTTTACACCTAATTAAGGTCATTATGAGTCACTTAAAAGATTCAATATGGTTCCTGAAGAAGGAAAATGAGATTTTAAAACTTTATTAGGAATATTTAACATCTATTGGGGAATTTGTTATGTCTTCTAGACTTTTCGGGGAGCAGGAGAAAGAGTAGATCATCTACACTTTTTATGGAAGTACTGACAGGGAAATCTGGCTCAAAATATCACCTTGAAAAAATTGCTTTATTTTTCACCATGGAGTTTTTTCTACAGAAATTAATTGGACATCATGTAGGTTTTGCCATAAAAAAAGAGAAAAGAATAGATAACTGAGAGTGTAATAGAAGCAATGTCTGCAAAGTCAGTGCCACTTTTAAGCAGACAGAGTGCTGAGGAAATTGGCTTGGGCAGCAGCAGGGAAAGCTGCACGGGCAGCTGGTCTTAAAGGAATTAATTTGCAAAAGCCTCTTCTGCTGCCATGGTACAGATGGGATCATCTGGCTGACTTTCACTAGAAAGAGAATGTTACTCTTGGAGCATATGTTTGATTACTGTAAAAAAGGCAAGTCTCTCCTGAAGTATTTATTAACTATCAGTAACTACATATCTAGTTTCATAAAGGTTATGCTGAAATGAAAAGAAAATGCTCTTTAGAACACTCACAAAATTGACCTTGAGGGAGATGAAGGCAATATGGGCCATCGAATAAAGATATGACCCAGAAGCCCCAGCTCTGCCACTGAGCAGGGTAGCCTGGGGCTAGTTATTTAGCCTAAGTCCACCATAGTTATTATACTGATAAAAGCCTGACGATTTGATCTGGCTTCTTCGTAAGAAACTGGTGTAAAACTATGGCAGACAGAGAGACAAGTGTGTGAAGACTACGATAAGACCGACTACTCTTTCATGGACCTCAGAGCCATTGAATGGAGGACATGGATAGCTCTGGACAGGACATGGGAATTTAGAAGTAGGTGAGACCCTGATTAACCAGAAGTTGCTGGTGAATTTTAAGTGAGGGAATGACATGAATAAATGTGTTTTAAATAAACTTTCTTGTTTAGAGCAGTTTCAGATTTATAGAAAAACTTTAAATATAATACAGAAAGTTCTCATATATCCTGCACCCAGTTTCCACTATTATTAATATCTTACATTGCAGTGATGCATTTATCTCATATTGATGAACCAAAACATCATTATTAAGTAACTAAAATCCATAGATGGTTCAGACTTCCATGGTTTTTACTCAATGCCGTTTTTCTGTTCCAAGTTCCTATCCAGTGAACATTACATTTAGTGATTGCCTTTGTTGGGGCTGCTTTAACAGAGTACTTCAGATTCGGTGCCTTAAATAACAGACACTTGTTTTTCACTGTTCTGGAGGCTAGGAAGTCCAAGATCAAGCAACTGAAAGATTTTGTGTCTAATGAAAGCCCACTTTCTGGTTTCTAGATGTGTTCTTCTTACTCTGTCCTTACATAGCCAAAAGTGCAAGAGAGTTCTCTGGGATCTCTTTTATATGGTCATGAATCACATTTATTAGGTCACCCTCATGACCTAATCATCTCCAAAATGCATCACCTCCAAATATCATCATACTGTGATTCAATTTCAAAATATGAATCTTAGGGGGACACAGACATTTATTCTCCAGTAGTTGTCTTCTTAGGCTCCTCTTTGTTGTGACAATGTCTCACACTTTCCTTGTTTTTGATGACCTTACTGGTTTTGAGGAATATTGGTGAAGTATTTAATAGAATATCCCTCTACTGGGATTTTTCTGATGTTTTTCTTATGTTTAGACTGCGATAATAAGTTTGTGGGAGGAAGAACACAGAGATGAAGTGCTGTTTTCATCACATCTTATCAAGGATACATAATATAACAGGACATTCCTTCTGATGTTGACTTTGACCATCTGGCTGAGGTATTATTTTCCAGGTTTCTTCACGGTAAAGTTCCTCTACCTCCACACCCACCTCACTTTCCATACTGTGATCTTTAGAAAAAAGTTTCTATGTACAGCCCACACTTAAAGAGTGGGAAGTTATGCTCTACCTCCTTAAAGGAAGGGTATATACAAAATATATTTGGAATTCTTTTACATAGGAAATTTGTCTTTACTTACTTACTTACTTACTTACTTATTATTTATTTATTCAATCATTTTTATCAGTACTGACTCATAGATACTAATTTTATACCTTGGGTGACAATCAAATACAATTTTATTTATTTGGTTGCTTAAATTGTTCCAACTTTGGCCATTGGAAATTCTTTCAATTGGCTCCTGTGTCCTGTTGACACACTTGCATCATTGTGTGTGTGTTTAAATACTATATTGCTTTCTAACACTACATAAGATACTACAGGCTTATCTTGTATGTTTTCTGTCCCAGTCCTAGGACTAGCCATTGCTCCATGGAACCTAATATAGCCAAATTGGAAAATGGCATTAGAAACCAAGATATGGGTGCTAGATTTGCTTGTTGCTACTAGTGTCATTGTTACTAGGCCCTCTCAACTGACAGAGCAAGGAAATATATGTAAATATACTAATTTATATAACACACACACACATATATATATATATATAAATTATATAATAATAAGCTCTCTATATAATTAATGCTCTATTACAAAATATTTACTAAGGTTTTTGTATGTAATCACCTGTATCTATATTAAGCTAAACATAAATGTATACTTGCTACAGATTGAATAATTGTGTCCTCCCAAATACATATTTTGAAACTAATCCCCAATATGATGGTATCTGAAGCCTTTGAGAGGTGGAGGCCTCATATATGTGATTCATGACCTTATAAAAGAGACCCTAGAGAGCTTTCTTGCCCCTCTGCTATATGAATACATAGCAAGAAGACTGCCATGTAGGAACCAGAAAGCAGGCTCTCATTAGACACCACATCTACCAGTTCTTGATTTTGGACTTTTCAGCCTGCAGACCTGTGAAAACAAATCTCTGTTGTTTATAAGCCATTCAATCTATGATGTTTTATTGTAGCCTTCACCTCTAATTCATTATCACATGGATCATTCTAGCATCCCTCTTTGTTAAAGGGTAAATTCATACTCCAGCAGTGAGAAAACTGGCTTATACCATCTGCCATCCATTACTTAATTGGGCAATTCTAGTATACATGTATAGCAGTATCTAATTTGTTAATCTATGCTCTAATGGGAACAACCTTGTAAACTAGAGTACAGAGCTAATGGATGGTTTCTTTTGCCTTTAATTTTACACTCTCTGCTTACTTCTAAGCCATGGGCAATATTTATGTTAAAAATAGCTTTCTGCTATGTGGAGAACCAACTAAGTGGTAGAATAAAATTGATGGAGAGGGTCATGTTCAGCTAAGAAACATTGGTGGTTAGGTCTCTAAAAAATAGCAAATATTAAGCTCTATATAAAACTTAGTTATTATCATGGTATTATTGCAGAATACCATGAACTATTCTAAGTAATTCACAAGCTTTAACTTGTAATCTTCACAATCACCTGTGAGATACATATTTTACTGTCCCCATTCCATAGATGAGAAAACTGAGGCACAGAGATTTAAAACTTGTTTACTGTCACATTGACAGGAAGTTCCAGAGCTAGGATTCACATTTCAACATGAGGTTGCAGATCCTGAACTCTTAACTAATTTTGATTATTCCTGTAAACCAAGACTTTTGATTATATGAGGATGATAACATTCTTATTTACTTTTCCTTAAAGTACTAGCACATTGTTAGGCACTATAGGGTATACTTAAATAGGTAAGTAAACATCTCTGAGTAAAAAAAGATAAAACCAACATAAAGGAAAAAAAGGAAACTCTACTTAAACCTCATGGTGACAAAGGCCATGTGTTTCGTTGAATGGGGATGCCACGTTGCTGAGCCTTCTGATGTCTCTGGATCACAGAGAAAGATGGATGTAATCTGACAGCTATGAGATCTGATGTCTCCTGCTGGACTGACTGGGTAAGTTGTAAAGTACATGTTATATTCACAAAAACCTTTCAAGCATAAGTTAAATGGCTTCTAACCAAGAAAAAACATCCTAGCTTTTTAAGATAAATAAGCCATTGATAAAACATGATATAGAGAGCTAATAAAAATCTATTCAAATGATATGAATATTGTGTGTGTGTGTGTGTGTGTGTGTGTGTGTGTGTGTGTGTGTGTGTAGGCAGCCAATGCCTATTTATATTTGTGAGTCAGTTATCACATGTCTCTTAGGAAATCAAAACAATCATTCTGCATGCTGAATTTTACCATCAGAGGCAAAGTTTGCTTTCAGATGCTGGTGTGTGCAGTTGAGAGAATATTTTGCCTTTCTCACATTCAAATAAAGCTTGTTTATTTCCTACATCTCCTGGTGCTCTGAGCAGCCATTTGAGGCATAATGACCTCATTAGGGTCACTCATGATTTCAAGTAGAATCTAAAATCCTAAATCCTACCTGATATTGAACAAGGATGGGGCATACTTAACAGAAAGTATGTAAGTAGAGAAACTCTCAGCAGTTCTGCTTTAGGCAAAGTTAAAACCTGACTTGGATCCAGGGGCCAAGAGTCAGGGGCATTTGTTCTTAATAAAGTCACCCTTTGTGGTAAATACTGGGTTCACTACCCAGGCCCTGGGTACAGAAGCATCCAAATATGAAAGCCCAGGGCAAAATATATCTTTCTGTTGGTGTTTTGTATACTCTGGACATGCAATGAAATGCAGACATCTATTAATTAGAATGACTGATCAGGATGAATTGGTAGAATAGAACAACTATTTGTCTCTAACCACTTCTCCTACTTCCATAGCCCAGAGGGGAAGAACAGAGAAACTAACATTTCTCATGTAGGTTTCCAGAGAAAGGTACCACAGAATTTTAGGCTTGTTGAGAGAAAAAAGTCCTCATTTTCTCATTTCTCACACTGTTTGATAAAACAGTACAGTTTAAGAGCTCATTTTCTCCATTTTTCTCACTTTAGGCTAAAGCCATGGGGATTTAGATGACTTTCCCTAACTCACTTATCTTGATAGGGCAGAAAGGGCCAAAATGCCTTCTGGGCAGAGAGCTCAAGGACACATTAAGCTAGAGTTAAAATTCAACACCCATGTTGCTCAGGTTAGAGGTCGTAAATCATATTTCATATGATAAAAATTACAGTTTATCCATTTGTATCCTTAGTATTCAGAGTAATCTTGTGCCATTTCAACACTGCCAAAGTGGATTTAATTTAAGCCTTTTCTGTTTTTACTGTGCTTAGTGGGTTAAATAGGGGATAATAAGTATCCCCTTTCTCCTCTAAAATTATTTATGAACTGTGTCCTCTTGTGTGGTCTAAATATACCACTGAGAAACACAACAAACCTCTATTATTTTATTATCCTCTTAAATGACTTGTTTTGCTTCACAATATAGGGAAATTGGTGAGCTAAGAATTGTCATTGGCTTTGAATAAATCTTTTTCTAACTCCTTAATGTGCTTTTTAAAGTGTTCTAATTATTTGGAGTAAGTTGTGGAAGAATGTACTATTATCTCATTTTCTTATAATTAAATTTTTTTCAATTATAGCTGGCATATAATATTATATTAGTTTCAGGTGTAAAACATAGTACTTAGACATTTACATAACTCATGAAGTGATCACCTCGATAAATCTAATACCTATCTGTACCAACATAGCTATCACATACAATATTATTGACTATATTCCTCATGCTATACTTTATATCCCATGACTATTTTGTAACTACAAATTTGCATTTCTTAATCCCTGTGCCACCTTTCGCCCTACCAACCTCCCTCTTATTTGGCAACCCTCCGTATCAATGAGTTTGTTTCCATTTCATTTGTTTATTTTGTTCTTTAGATTCCACATGCAAGTGAAATCTATGGCATTTGTCTTTATCTGATATACTCTACTCAGCATAATACCCTCTAGGTTTATCTGTGTTGTTGCAGATAGCAAGATTTCATTCTTTTTAAACAAATTTTTTATGGATGAGTAATATTCCATGATATACATGCACCACCTCTTTATCCATTCACCATTGATGGACACATCGGTTGCTTTCACATCTTGGCTATTGTAAAGAATACTGCAATGAATATATGGATGCAATGTCCCATAAAAGAAGTATTTTGTTTTGTTTTGTTTTGTTTTCAGATAAATACCCAGAAGTGGGATTACTGGATTTTTCATTGTCTCTTGTTATAGTTTTTTTTGTTTTGTTTAATTCATTTATTTGCCAATGTCACGAGATTTTATTTACAAAAAGAAAGAGAAGACAAAGCAAATACATGGCAAAAATATGTACATTGTTGTAGAAAAGCAAAGTTTTATAAAACGTGAAAAATAAAAATAAAAATATAAACACTTCCTACCCCCTCACAGGACTATTCGACAACAAACTGATTAAATCCTGAGATTTTCTTTTTTCCACATAGGTATCTGCTGTTATTTGTCTAGCAAGATCCCCTGGTGTATAAAGAAGTCTATTTTGTCAGCAATAATATTGCTACCCTCAAGTTTTCATTCTCCTTTTCATGAAATACCTTTTTCCAACAGTTCCATCTGGCCTTGCAAAGTTTCTGTTGAGAAATCAACTGATAGCTCCTTTGTGTGTAACTAACTACTTTTTTCCTGCTGCTTTTAAGATCCTCTCTTTGTAGTAACTTTTGGCATTTTAATTATGAGGTGTCTTGGCGTGGGCCTCTTTGGGTTCATCTTGTTTGAAACTCTGTACTTCTTAGGCTCATATGTCTATTTCATGAGCCAGGTTAGGGAAGTTTTTCATCATTTTTTTTTTAAATAGATTTTTATTTCTTGGCTCTCTCCCTTCTCCTTCTGGTACCGCTATGATGCAAATGTTGGTATGTTTGATGTTGTCCCAAAGACCTCTTAAACAATCCTCATTTTTTTGGATTCTTTTTCTTTTTGCTGTTCTGATTGGGTGTTTTCTGCTACCTTATTTTCTAAATTGCTGAGTTTATCTTTTGTTTCATTTAATCTACTGTTAATTTTCTCTAACATATTCTTCATTTCTGACTGGTTCTTTTCATGTTTTCTATCTCCATTTTTATGTTTTCCATCTCATTATCAAAGTTCTCACTGAGCTCATCTACTTCCCCCCTAAGTTCATTGAGCATTCTTATAACTAGCATTTTGAACTCTGTATCTAGTAGAT
The DNA here is from genome assembly GCA_030015415.1 of Cynopterus sphinx. Taxonomy (NCBI): domain Eukaryota; kingdom Metazoa; phylum Chordata; class Mammalia; order Chiroptera; family Pteropodidae; genus Cynopterus; species Cynopterus sphinx. Next base: position 36,286,181 of record CM057389.1, on the reverse strand, counting down.
TGCTTGACTTAGTTTTCTAGAGCTTTGTTTTGTTCTTCCCTTTGGGACATATTTCTTTGTCTCCCCATATTGGCTGCCTCCCTGTGTTTGTTATTACATATTAGGTAGGGCTCCTATGTCTTCCAGTTTTAGTAGAGTGACCCCCTGTAACAGATGTCCTGTGGGCCCCAAGTGTTCCAGGTGTGTTTCTTGTATGAATTGTGTGTGACCTTCTGTTGTAGTTGAGCTTTAGTTTCTGCTAGCACATCAGTGGGGGGAACTGACCTTTTCGCTTATTGCTTATGAGGACTAGCTGGTGAGCAGCTGACCCTAAGGAGAAGGATTCACTTTAGCAGCACTCCAGTGCCTGCCCAGTCTGCCCTTTGGGTGTGTTGTCTTTCTTGTGTGCAGCCCTGGGTAGTGCTCCAGTTCAGTCAAACCACTAGGTGTGTTAGCCCCACAGCCTCCTGGGATGGGCTCTGCCACAAACCAAGTTTAGCTGCAGCTGGTGCCCTGCTTGGGGCCACCTGGCAAGAGTCACTGTCAACACCAAGCTGATCAAGAAGGCAATGTTCAATGGTGAGACACGCACTTGGAAGAACGCACAAGAGGCAGACATGAGAATGAAATGGCAGGCACCAACTTTATTGGGTGCAGCACACTTCTGTTTCTAGAAGTGCAGTTCTATTGGGAGAAAGACAGTATTGTGTACACTTATTCTGCTCCCCTTCTTGTGCTCCCCTTCTGCTCTCCCTCTTGTGCTCCACTTCTGCTCTCCAGGAGACCACATGGCTCCACACATAGCAGAGAACAATAGTGGCCTTCAGCCACACATGCATGATACAATAAGCTGAAGTATGTTTACATATTTGGGAGTCCTATTCTTAGCTGTAAGACTGGCTCACATTTAGACCTGGAATCAGCCAGGCCTGGGACCCACATTCCACCCTACAGGGTCATGGTCTAGGATTTGGCCCAGAAGTAGCTACTTTGGGTCCAGGATCCACTTGCCATTCTTGGAGTAGGCACCCTCAGGGATGGGAGTCTGATCCTCTTCAGAGGGACTCGGTATGTCTCCCATCTCAGCAGGCTCTGCCAGGAGCTCTGCTTGGAACTGCACTGATCCCAATAGGGGTGCAGTTTACCTGACAGGGGGCTTGCAGAGAACTGTGCCCGCTGCTCCAGGTAAGCCCACCATTTTGTCAGTGAGAGGGCCTGTGCAATTCCCGTACAAGGAGTCTTCCTTAAGATCACAGCCATCCCTCCATGGGTTATGTGTACTGTACCATTATGGGATTTAGGGCTAGTGATGGCCTCACTGGCCAACAGGGCTGCATATCAGAGAATACCACACTTCTGCGCTTATCAGAGAATACTGTGCTTCTGTGCTTTTCCACAATTGGGACCAGAAGCCTGTCAGTACCTTCCGGGACCTGTGCTTCTGCCACAAGCCCCATCCAAATCCTGCATCATCCACCTGCTCTGTAAGCAGGACTGGGAGGTCTGGATCTAAAACACATAGAGTTCAGGCTTGCTGTGTAGCCTTAAAGGCCTACTCTATCTCTGGGGTCCAATCCTACTGGACACTCTGTCACACTAGATGGTTCAGGGGTCACATCAAGGAGGCCAGATGGGGAATGAATACCCTCCAAAAACCCAGCAGTTCCAAATGGGTTTTGAGCTGCTTCACAGTCTCAGTTCAAGGATATGCCTGTATCTTATCAATTACCACCTCAAGAATTACTTTTATCTTATCTGACCAGACAACTCCCAAGAATTTGACAGAGAACCCAGGTCTCTGGACCTTGTTCTCATTAACTTCTCAACTCCAGTCAGCGAGAGCTTCTCACCGGCTTGTTGCCACTGCTTCTAGTTCTGTAAGAGAAGTAGGGGATAATATTATATCATCAATGTAATGATACAAGTGCACTATGGGCGGTTGTTTCCATGTGGCTGAATCTTGAGCCACGAGACTATGGCACAGGATAGGGCTGTGCAGATAGCCCTGGGAAAGGATGAGGAATGTCCACTGTCCTTTTACCAAGTGAAGGCAAACTGTTCTTGACTTTATGGGACTATGGCAGTAGGGAAAAAGGTATTTCCAAGTCTACCACATAATGGTATCATCCAAGTTCATGTGACAACTGATCCATAATGTCCATGAAATTTAGCATGAAAGCACGCAGGGGCAGTGTAACTTTATTCAGCTCCTGATTGTAATGCACCAGGAGCTGTCAGGCTTCTTCACTGGCCACACAGGAGAGTTGTATAGGCTATGAACAGGACAAATAACTCCAGCTTTTTCCAGCTCCCTGTAGGGTGGAATGTGGGTCCCAGGCCTGGCCTCCTGGCAGGTGATACTGTTTTGTGTTCATGACCCAGGTGGCCTAAAGGCAAAACCAGTGGGGCATGGTGTGATGTCCCTAGATAATAGTGTTCACCACTTGGATGTGAAGGCAGAATTCACCAGCAGTAGCATTCACAGTCAAGCCTCGCAAAATATCAGTCCCTAAAATGTACTCCTGTATGGAGAATATGTATACTTGGTACATCCAGGGAGGCAATCTGCCAATACCCAGTGTTACAAGGACATGCCACACGTGAATGATTCAACCGCCATAGTTTTCTATGGCAGTGGTGGGCCTAGGAAACTTGTCCAGATTCTCATAAAGCAGGGAATTGTCAAAACCCATGTCCACAAGGGCTAATAATACCCTCTGCACATTGTGGGGAGAACCAATGTATAATCAGGTCCACACATGGCCTCAGGTCAATTGGCTCCCCTGACAACCAGGTGCCCTGGCTGGATCCCTAATCAGTGAGATAATTGAACTATCTGCACCTCATGGGTTGTGGCTTTCTTGGAAATAAGAGTGAAGTGCTGGTCAAGGCACAGCTGATTACACAGTGCCAGTAGCACTTCATTAGGTTGCTGCTCAATCTTTTCTGCAGCGACTCCTGCAGCAAGGAGATCAAACCACATCTGTCTGCAGGTCACTTTCACAGCCATTTGGGCTGGGCGCTGCTCTGCCTCACTTTTTCGGCCATGCCTCCATCCCTGCACTGGCCAGTCTGGAAGTGTGAGGGACGGTAAGACATGCACTTGGGTGAAACGCTCCTTGTGTTTCACTTCCACATCCCCCAATCTAGCCTTAGCAAATGTTACCTTGTGGATCTACCTGTCCACATCACGGTCCAGCAGGCATATATGCATGATACAATACTCTGAATTATGTTTACAGATTTTAGACACAGGTGCCCTACTACACAAAGGTAACATTTTAAATCTGTGGTTTTATTCCTAGCTGTGAACCTGGATCACAGCCAGACCTGAGACAAGCCTGGCCTGGCCTGGGACACATAGTCATCAAGCAATCCTCAGATGGTCACACTGTGCTGGCTTAGAGGTGCTTCAAGAAGCCAAGGTGGGAACCAAGGCTAGCTGTTGCTAGTACTGTGCTTGGGGTTGCTCAACAAGAGGTACAGGCATGCTGAGGCCAGATGCTGCTTATCTGGGTTTTGTGAACCTTTGAGAGATTTTAGAAAAGACCAAAGCCAGAACCAAAACAGTCCATTTGTATGGAAAAGGTACTGGAGATGGCCTGGGTGGGCCCATGAATAGTGTTGGGTGTGGTATCAGGGAATCACCAGGGCAGAGAAACCTGTGTTAGCCAGGTTGATGGGGACTCAGATATGGTGGCCACCTCTGGTGCCAAGTTTGGGAAGGACTCAACAAAGACACAATGGATTCTGTCAGCACTTCTTTCTGGGAGAGAGCTGCCCCTCCAATCCTCACCCTAAAGCCAGACAATTCAGTTACTCATTGTATGTTCCCAGCACTTTTTGAACAGCTGCCCTAGTGTGGGAGCTCAGAGTGAATGAGTCCATCAGTGAGCAAGTCTACATGCAGGCCCTTTAAGAGGAATGTCTGTGACTCCTGCAGTCTTTCATCTCAGTCACAATTTCTGCTGCTTTTTCACAGCCAGAAATTGTGGGGGTTTCTCTTCCTGAATCTCTGAGAAATGACAATAGATCACTTAAACATTTGGAGATGGTGCCTTATTAGACCTTTAGTGACTAATGGTGAGCAATTCAGGACAGAATGTAGAGAATACCATGGCAAAACAATAAGAAAGGGATTTGAAGGACCTCTGAATATGTATATCCAAATGCTACATTCACAAAACTAACTTTAATTTATTGAATGTCTACTATGTGTTAAGCATGATGTTAGATCCTTTATATAAATTATATCAAATCTTCAAGTAATATTACCAGGTATGTGTTATTACGCCTACTTTACATATGGGAGAAGAGATATAGGGAGGTAGATTTGAGGCTTAGAAAGTTAGAAATTAAAACTAGGACACAGTTATTAAGAGAGGCCAGCTGGCATGACAGTGGTCAGGTCTTAACAGAAGACAGAACTAGCATGGCCATTAAGTTATGGGCCAAGATGGTTTACAATTTTATGAAATCTCTAAAATATTCATAGAATGTTAACTTATTATTTTATTATAGAAACCTTTAACCTATTGAAACAAGATTTGCTTTATGGTCTGACTGGCCAAGTTTGTTCTGAATACACTTAAAAATGTGTTTTGCAATTTTGAATGCAGCATTTAGCATAAGCCCATGGTAAGTTTGTTTATTGTGTAATTAAAAACTAACTTTCATATCTTTACTTATTTTTGTCTATTGTTCTATTGCAGAGAGAGGTATATTAAATCCACATCATTGTGGGTTTATCAATGTCCTTGTGTAGTCATGTCAATTTCTGTTTGATATAGTTTAAGTCCACATTACTAAGTGCATACAAATATGATAATTATATTTTTTGGTGAGTTAAAACTTATTACAAAAGGCCCACTTTGTCCCAAGTAATGCCTTTTGCATTTAAGTCTACATTGTCTAATATAGCTGCTCATATTGTCTAGTATTAATATAGTGTGTGAAATATATTTTCTCATCATTTTGCTTTTAAGTCTCATAATTGGAACAGAAATAATTAGGATAAAACACAAAATAAGACATGTGGCTAATTAGCGGTATATGTGAAAACAGTTCTCAAAAACTGAAATATAAATATTCAAATAGTAATTAAGTAAATCATGACATATACACACAGAGAAATATAGTACTCACAGATAAGAATGCTTTCAAAGAATATGTAATGATATGGAAATCTGTGGGAAAGTATAACTCAGAATATGTTCAGGATGGTCATGTTTGTGAGATTAAAGACAACTTTCTTCATAATGTTTACGTTTAATAAAATTTCCATACTGATCATATACCTTTGTAATTATAATAAATGTAAGCATTTATATTCTTGAAAAAAGGAATGCTCAGCATGCTATTGAAGAGACTGAGCAGTTGTGGGTAGATAGTTCCTGGAGGGAGATGCCGTTTAGTAATCAGTCGGCACTTCAGCATTATCTCGCCACATTCTTTACCTTTCTTTTGGAGCCAGGAACTTTGCTCTATGCATTGTAAAACTGTGTAGTTTTTATTTTTTTAAATCATGGAAGTGCTCTCCTGACTTACTGCGTCTGCTATGTGGACCCACAACTCTAAGCCGGTCCATCTTGACCACTGCACACTATGCTCTTCCCTCCGCAGGGTCCAACCTCTTGCACACATAGTATTTTCGATTCTTGCTTACTTCTATGCCTTGTTAAAACCCTTGTGAATCTGTACACAACCCTGTGTGCTTTGCCCTGCCCCAATCTTCCACCTCATCCATTCAGTAAGCCCTACTTGGATTTATAGACTCACAAAGGGAAAACAAATGAATTAGAGGAAATTTTATGGTTACTTTCCCTCTATGTAATTTGATTAGAGCTTCTTCCAAATAGCAGACATGAACTATTCAAAGGACGTAAGAAAGACTCCTGAGATACCACATAGTACTATGTGAGAAAAAGCGGATCTGGTTTGGATAATCTGGTTTGGGCTGTGGAGCTATTTTGCAAGAGCCATAGCATGTTAAAAATACACAGGATGATTGAGAGTTAAAGAAAACAAGTTTGTCTCAAATATCTCCTGACCTCGGGGAGAAAATAAAAGAGCAAGACGCATAGCTTGCAAAGTGAAAGGAATATGATTTTAGTTAATGACTCAGCTCAAGTCACGTAGAGCCCTCTCCTTGTTTGTGCCCCTTGCTTTTTCCCAAACCACATCCTTCCTCTCTTCTCACAGAAAAGCACCCTCTGGGGACTTCTCGGCAGGCTTTCTTCCACCTGTGATTTCCCTCTGTGCCATGGATTTTTATCTTTGGCAATTTCTTTCATTTATCCATGACACCAAAGAGCAGAGATTATCCCCAAGTAGGCACTTGAAATGTAAAATAAATTCTCACCCATTTTAAAGGCCAAAAGTCCTTGACAGGAGGCCACCCTGTTCAGGCTGTGAGGTTGCTCTCTTCAGAGCCTGGGCAGGACTTCGGTTGGCTGGGCTCCGTTGAAATGCCTATGCTGCTCTTTAAAGGCTGATGCTCCATATGCCTAGAGTGAACAGTGGGGTTGAGCCATTATCAGAGCAAAATGATGGAAAAGAATCTAGCTTTTAAAAAAATACACATTATTTTACTTTATTTTCAGTGGCTTATATGTAATAGACACAATAACATGAATACTTTATCTTCTTTAATCCTCACAAAAGCCTGTGTGGTAGCTTATGTAGTCAGAAAAGGGAGTTAAATGCTTTTGCCCCTGCATAGGCTCCTTCCTGGCTCTTCCAACCTGTATGGAAGAGGCAGTGCTGCTGAGAAAATTTATCTCAACCTGGCTATTCCCATGCACAGACTCCCCAGCTCAGTTTTCCTATCTGCAGGTATCCAAGGGGGATACCCAGAGATGAGGAGCAGAGGTGGAAGAGCCCTGTAGAAGTTGACCTCAGTGCATGTGGAGTAAGTGGCTGATATCTAGGAAATTACAAGAACCACTTGCTTTCTCTCCTTCTCTTCTTCTTTCCTTCTTCCCTCTCTCTTTTCTTTCCTCATTCTCCCCCTTCCTCCTTCACTTCCCTTTCTTCTCTTATCAACTCAAAATATATTTAATAAGCACTGCATTTTAAGTTTTCCTAACTAAACTACAACTAGGTGAGGAGACGTGGCAGTGGAAGGGGTTTGGTTTTTGATAACTGAGACTATTCTAGCCTCTTGTCACATTTCTCCTGGTACTTTTTGTGTTCCTGGCCTATACCCTTTATTGCTCCTTATCTCTGCTATCTATTTGGAAATTCCTTAATTTTTTTTCACCAACAAAGTGTTATATTATCAAATGTGGTTTAATTCTTCCTCTCCCCTTTCTTTTTATATTCTCCCTTCTCTCTTCTTGGGCTTCTCTCTCCACAGTTCCATTGCCTTAATTAGGTATTCCTTCTAATTTCTCTTATTAGGTAAACTCAAATCATTTCTCTAGAATGAGAGAGACAGGTACAAAGAGGGATGTGTGTGTGTGTGTGTGTATGTGTGTGTGTGTGTGTGTGTGTGTGTGTGTGTGTGTGCTGGCATGAGGAGTATGTTGAAAGGTATATGCAGGTATGGAACCATAGAAAGGAGCTCTCAAATCTGGCCTGATTTACCTGAGACAAAGAAAATTGGATAGCCAGGACATACCTTAGCACTCTAAAGAGCAAGAAGTGTCAAATCCCTGTATATCTAGGTTGTTTGATGTATATAACTTTTTGGATTTCATTAGTATTCTCCCTCTAATTCTGTGTTACCTCCCCTTCAACTGCCACGAGTAGGAGTATAAGAAAACAAGAAAAGTGAAGCTAAGGAATTAAAAGTTTTCTTTTTTAAATTAAATTTATCAGGGTGACATTGGTTAATAAAATTATATGTTTCAAGTATACAATTCAATAATACAATGTCTTGCATTATATAATAAATTGCATTGTGTGTTCATCACCCAAAGTCATATCTCCTTCTTTCACCATATATTTGACCCCTTTTACCCTTCTCTGCCTCCTCCCTCCCCATTTCTCTTTGTTAAGCACTGTTGTCTGTGTCTGTGTCTGTGAGTTTTATTTGTCTTGTTTGTTGCTTTCAGTTTTATATCCCACATATGAGTGAAATCATGTGGTTCTCAACTTTTTCTGTCTGACTTATTTTTCTTAGCATGATAATCTCAAGATTCATTCATGTTGTTGCAAATAGCAGTATTTCCTCTCTTCTTATGGCTGAGTAATATTCCATCATATGTATGTATCATATCTTTATCCAGTCATCTGTTGAAGGATATTTAGGTTGTTTCCATGTCTTGGCCACCAAGAATAGTTTCAAATTTTGGGGGGTAGATATCCAGAAGAGGGATTGCTGGGTCATATGGTAATTATATTCTTAATTTTTTGAATAAAATTTATATTGTGGCTGTACCAGTTTACATTCCCACCAGTAGTATATGAGGGGTCCTTTTTTTTTTTTTTTTTTCTAATTTGGTCTGGGGTGAGAACTTACTGAGGAAATCTTTCAAGTATTTGTTTGCTTCACATGCAAATCAGCCTTCTTTCAACTGTAAGAATTAGTAGAAGAAGGGTGGCTTCCTCTAGTTTCATTCTGGAATTCCAATGGAACCTATTTCAAAGACTGAAAATTTGTCTAGTTCTTAAAAAATATTTTATGAATTTCTTCACAGTAGTTATACTTAGAATAGGTTAATTCTGTCTCATTTTCTTTTTAATGTTTCCTGGGTCATTGTGGAGTCTTTTGATGCTCAAATCTGAAATGGGTAAAAAAGAGTGAAAGGAAAATGCTAGATAAAGGGCAAAGACAGAAAAAAGCAAGAAGCCAACCACCTGGCCTGCAAAATGGAGGTCTCTCAGATTCATGCTCTGCCCATAGCAGAACCTCCCTGTTCTCACTGGGCTACTCCATGTAAAGTCGGGTAGTGTCTGTGAAGACACAACCAAAGGGCCTGAAGCTGAGACCTTGATATTCCTCTCACAGGTAGCCTACCACTTGCTCTCTTAACATCTGCTGATGGTAGCTGATCACACTTACTCAAAAGAGGCTCTAAGAGTTAAAAGAGGTGATGTGTGAACACTTTATACATTTAATTCACTACACAAATACTTACTGTCAACATAGTCTGTCTCTTTCTCTCTTGTATTTTTTCTCTAGTTCTTTAAGAAGGAAATACATGGCCAGGAAGTGGATTCTCGTACATATTTAGGTAGTTTTCACACTTAGCCCAATCAATTCCTTTTCAAACCTGAGCTCAGAATGACTAAGATCAAGGGGTTGGGCCTGGAATCCTTTGGAGCCCTTATATCTCTGGTGCTGAGTTCAAGGGTACATACTATCTGAAGGAATTAGGTTCTAATATCTAGGAGAAACTTTTGGAGGGGCTTTGTTATTCAGGGTTTTCTAGAAGGTGAATGATGTATTTGATGAAAGGACAGGGTATATGTTTTCAAGTGAGAATGAATGCAGAGTCTGGGTGCTCAGCCTTTCCTTTCTCTATGCAATGTGAAGCCTCCGTAGGGTTTTAGGGGGCACCATCCTCAACCCCTCCTAGGGTGGATGTACAATATGAGAATGGGTAATTCTAGTTTATCAGTAATTCATTCATGTTCTCTAAAGTTTTGAATATTAATTGTCCATATATTAACTTTGGTTATACCTTTTTAAATATATTATTACATTATATTTATTATATTATATATAATACATATACACATTATATAATATATGCCTATGCTATATATTATATATTAATGTTATTAGAAATTATTTAAAAATGCATTCTATTGATTAGGAGGATAATTTGAAACTTACACTTTGGCAGTCTTATGATGCTTAAGCCATTTGTGAAAATAATGTTCACAAATATTACTTTATTGATGAAAAAATCAACATTACACATGGAGATTAGTTGCATTGCCATTATAACAAAATTAAAGGCCATAAACTAACTGCATTGTTTTTCTTGCACTATTAAGTCTTCCACTCAATCTTTCTACAATCTTTTCACATTTAAGAAATACTATCACCTGATACAAACCTTTGCTGAGATTGTTTTTTTGAGTTAGCTTTATAGTACTTAAGTAGATGAACTAATTATATGACACAATTCAGGGGGAAAAAACAAGCAAGTCAGTTTCCTAATGATAACCTCAAAGAAAATTGTTTTAATGTAGAATTCTAATAGATTTTTTTTTCTTATAGAGTGCACTGAAAGAAATCATGTGGAAATGATCTCCGGGGTGATGTTTGGTTTTGATTCTTATTTGGTATCTAATTGATTATTAGACATCAATTCCCTGCCTAAAGGAAGTATAGAACAGACAGTCTTTAAAAATTTTAAGTTGCAAAATGTATCATGATAAAAAAGAACATATAAGCTCAAATAAAGCAACACCTGTGTGCTCATCACCCAGAGTGATAGAACAGTAACAGCATCTTAGAAATCTCCTTCTGGGCTCCTCCTTACTACCCTGGGCTCCTCATCTCATCTTTCAGCAAGTTAACCACTGTACCATCTTTGGTTTAATTAATTCCTTTAAAAATTTGTTTTAACAATTATGCATCTATCCTAAACAATATCTTATCATATTTTAAAACATTGAATAGTAATTACAAATCTAGCTTTGTAAACAAGAGGCTATATGACCAGGATCAGATGAAAGTTGAGGGGAGAAAATTAACTGCAATATCATCAGTGTGTCCTGATAGTACTGGGATTCTGAAGGTGGGCCACCATGCTGACTGTGGTGGGACTCTATGTCTGGCACAAGCTCTCATTCTAGGACTTTCTCCTCCAACCTCTTGGGGGTTGTCTTGGCTTCTCTCCTGTGTTAAATCTTCTATTTCTTCTATCCCATGAATTTCACTGTCTTGGTTATTGCTTTTATTTTAGTGAAGCATTTTCCAGTAGATTTTTAAGAAGAGATCCAAAGGTGAGAAAAGTTTTGAGGTATTGAAGGTTTGGAAATGTCTCTGTTTAACCCCTGTATTTCACTGATAGTTTGGGTATATCCAAACTAGAAGTTGTTTTCCTTCACTGTTTAGGTAGATTGCTCCACTATTTTATTATTTCTAGGTTCTTATTGAGAAAGCCAAAGCCATTTTAAGCCAAAGCCATTCCTTGTTTTCTATGTAGGTTGTTCCCCTAATTGGCACTGGAAAATTAACAGAGTTTAACTTCAATATTCTGAGACTTTATAATAATTTTCCTTGTTATGTATTTACTTTATCCACTTGCCAGACACATGGTGAGCCCATTCAGTTACAGAAAACTTTCTTGAATTATTTTATCCATGATTTTTCTAATGTATAACCTTTGTTCATTCTTCCTGTAATGCCTATTGTTTGAATACTAGACCTTCTGATCTGGTTCTCTGGTTTTCTCACTTTTTTCCTTCTAATTTTCCATTTCTCTCTGCTACTTTCTAGGAAAGAACTTCAACTTCATGCTTAAACTTTTTAACCATGTTTTCATTTTGTACTTTTACATTTCAAATGTTGTTAAAAATGCTTTTTATTGTTCTCTGAATGTTTATTTTTTATAATATGATGTTTTTGGTTCATGAGTGCAATACCTTATTTTATACCTCTGATGATAGTAATATTTTTTATTACTATCTTGCATAATTTTTGTTTTATCTAATTGATTTTCTCTGCTTGTTTTCATTGCCACTTTCTATGTAATACATTTTTTTTTCTCGTGAATCTGGTAACTTTTGCCTGTCTGCTTGTTATGAAGAGGGAACTGAAATACTAACCAGAAGCTTTGCCTGTATGTTAGTGACTTATTTATTTTGAGTTTATAACAGTGTATTTTGGATGGGCCATTTATTTGGTCTTTCCTGTTAAGAATCAATGGTAAAGACTCTTCAAATGTTTTGTGTCATGGCCAAAGTTCTGGCTTCTAACATTCTAGGAGCTAGGAAGACTAGAAAAGGACTGGGAATTTTAAATTCACCTTTCAATACACATGTTATTATTTACTCTTCTTGTTTTTTTCTGTAGAACTCAACAAATTTTATTTGTGAGGCATCACCCGTTTCATATATTCTTGGTTTAACCCTCTCTAGAAAATAAAGCTCTAAGCTCTTGTTAGAATGAGGTTAAGGAATGAGAGAAAGGGCCCTCAGTGGGAAAGGTGATCCAGGTTCTAACAGCCTCTCAAAGAAGTTTTACCTAGTTTTTCTTATATTACTCCCTTTCATTTATCCCTTGTTTCAGAGGTAACTGGTACTGTCAATTCTTGTACCTTTCAAGAATTCTGATAAATTCCTGCAACTTTACTATATTTTTTATTGTTTCTAATAGTTTTTTAGTGGAGTCTTTAGGATTTTCTATATAGAGAATAACTTGTAATCTTTGTTCTCTCTTTCTTGTAGGTTTGAATATGTCTGTTAAAGTGGCAGATTTTTATATAGATAATGATACAAAAAATGACAATTTGACCTTTTCATTCCAAATTTGGATGCCTTTCATTTCTTTCTCTCGTATGATTGCTCTAGCTAGGGCTTCCAATACTATATTTAGTGAGTGGTGGGAGCAAGCATCCTTTTCTTGTTCTTGTTTTTAGTAGGAAAGTTTTAAGTTTTTCACTATTGAGTATGATATTTGCTGAGGGTTTGTCATATATGGCCTTTATTATGTTGAGGTACTTTCCTTCTATACACATTTTATTAAGTGTTTTAATCACAAATGGGTGCTGAATCTTGTCAAAGGCTATTTTCTGCATCTATTGATAATACCATATGACTTTTATCCTTTATTTTATTTATATGATGTATCACATTCATCAATTTGCATATGTTGGACCATCCTTGCACCCCTAAATGAAGCCAGCTTAATCATGATGTATATTTGTTTTAATGTATTGTTGTATGCAATTTGCTAGTATTTTGTTTAGAATTTTTGCATCTGTATTTATCAAAGATATTGGTCTGTAGTTTTTTTTTGTGTTATCCTTACTACGTTTATATATTCTAATAAACATATCCCATCAAAATAAAGGCATTGATATATAAGTATATATATACATATATGTATATACATACATATATATACATAATATTTATTGCTTTATTGTTTATAATAGCAAATACTGGAAAGAAATAATGTCCATTAATAGGAGAAGTATTACATAAAATGGAATATTTTTATGAAATTTTAATTATGGAGCTTTATATAGTCTTTGAAAATAACAAATTATCACCCTATCATTTGATTTTCATGTGGAGACAATATGGTTGATGTTAAGCAAGAAATTCAACTGCAAAAAATATAAATAATACAATTTCATTTTTTTGAGAGAAAGAACATAATCTTTATGTGTCTGAATATATGTGTCTGAATAATTATATAAGTAAAGAGGAAATTTTGGAAGGATACATTCTGGTTTGATAATAGGAGATATACTGGGTATAATGGTGATGAAGTGAAGAAGGGAAAAAAGAGGGAGGTAGAAAAGGGGACAGTCAATCAAAACAAGATCTAATTTATGCATTCATGTAAATTACTCTTCTCATACTGTACTCACTTCATTTCAGCTATGAAACTTCTTTGCTGTTTCCTCAACATACCAAATACACTTCTCCCTCAGGGCATTTGCACTTGCCATTCATGCTGTCTGGAACTCACTTACTCTAGAATTCTGTGCATATCTTACCTTCACTTCTTTCATGTTTCTGCTTTGGTAGTATCTCATGGATACCTTCCCTGGCTACTCGACATAAAATAAAAACTCATCCTCACCGCAGAAGTCCATTTTCTCCTTACCCTGCTGTGTATTTTTCCATAGAATTTATTATCATCTAATTGATGATGTACTTATGCATTTGTCAGTTTCCTCACAGCCCCTTTGCAGAAGAACCTCAGAATCATGGGGAAGAACCTTGTTTTATTCTTTTCTATAATTATGGGACCTAAAATCGTGTCTGGCAGATATCAGTCTTTTAATATATATTTGCTCAATTAATGAACAAATATGTGTGTGTGTGTGTGAGTGACATCTATATGTGTGTGTATGTATGTATAAGAAAAAATAAAGCTGTCTGTCTGTCTATGTAGAATTCTACCTCCAATGCTTAACTCAAAAAATCAGCTACTGATTCTCTCAATGGAGAACAGTTTTCTCACATGAACTAGTATGCATTTTTGTAGTTGAATTTGACTTCGTTTTTAGATTTAACTAAGAAAGAACATTAAAACTATGAATTAATATTCCTCTTTTGCTGTGACTCACCCTACAATACAGGAGGTAATCTATTCATTTTGGCCTTTGTTTTATCTGTAGGTAGTTGATGATCATTGTAAATTGTTGCTAAAATCTGGTTGTGAAAGTGCTTTGTATTATTGAAGTACCTTTTCTCCAGATTTCAAGTCATTCTAGAGCCACTAACTTGGTTTTAAAAATTCTGGGTACACAATTTGAAATCTGCCATATACACTCTGTCAGCCAAGGACTGAAAATCAAGTGTCAGAAATTTAGCTGATACCTTTCATTAACAGCGAAGCCTTTTTATAAGGATGACTGACTGGTAGAAAAGCTCTTCACACAGTTGGGTGGGATCAGGTCATTGTGCTTCAGTTTTGGCTTTCACCCAGCTTTGTAATGCTCTCTACATGGTTCTGTGCACATGTGAATCTTTTGCAAAGTGTTTCTAGGTGCTTTTGACTTAGATTTGTTGGTTTTTGTTCTTTATATAACAGCTTGGAAATGAACAGCTATAATGCGGTCTGTGGCCTTTTCAAACTGAGACATTTTGGACTGTACCATTAAACAGGATGTGAGAGCCTATAGTCAATCATTTTGTTACTTAATTAGATTGAAAATATGTATTTAAATCTTGCTATGATGAATTCAACTGTATTGGGAGTACAGAGTAGAATGTGAAGGAGAAATGTGAAAAAAATCATGAAAACATTGCACTCTTCAAGAAGATGAAAGACCACTTACTACAGAGATGCACAATACTTTAATAGAAATTGATATGTAACATTGTATCAATTTTAGATGTGCAACATAATGATTTGATATATGTATATATTTAAAATTATCATCATGATGTTTAGTTAATATCCATCACCCCACACAGTTACACATTTTTTCCTTATGATGGGAACTTCTAATATCTACTCTCTTAATAATTTCCAAATATATAATACAATATTGTTAATGATAGTCATTATATTCCGGGGACTTATTTATCTTATAACTGTAAGTTTTTTCTTTTGATCATCTTTACCTATATTCCCCTGCTTCTGGCAACCACCAATCTGTTCTCTGTATTTAAGTATTTTTAGATCATATAGTATGAGTAAGATCTTAATACTGTTTGTCTTTCTTTGTCTCACTTATTTCACTTAGTGTAATGCTTTCAAGGTCCATTTATGCTTTCGCAAATGACAGGACTTCCCTCTTTTTTTGTAGCTGAATTGTATTTCATTGTATATTAACACCATATATTTCTTATCCATTTATCTGTTGATAAACACTTAAATTTTTTCTATATTTTAGCTATTAAAAATAATGCTACAATGAACGTGAAGGTGCTGATATATTTTCAAGATAGTGATTCTCTTTACTTTGGATAAATTTCTAGAACTGAACATTTCTGGGTCATTTGGTAGTGCTATTTTTAATTGTTTTCCACAGTGTCTTCAGCAATTTACATTCCCACCAATAGCACACAAGGATTCTCTTTTCTCTATGTCTTTGCCAATAATTTTCATTTCTTATTGTTTTAACAACAGTCATTCTAACAAGTGTGAGGTGATACCTCATTGTCAACACATCTTTAAAATATGAGGCATTGTACCTGTGGTAGAATTTATGGATGAGGGACAAATGCTCTGGGTCTTACTGAGGTCCCTCTTTACCCTCAGAGTAGGGAGGGTCACTTGTTAAGAAGCACTTTTAGGACTAAAAGATTAAATTTGGTCATTCTTTAAAGATGTAACCTTTCAAATATTGTAAGGTGCAGTTTGAAAAGCACAAACTTTAATTTCAATGCATCCCATATCTATTTTGTTGTTAAAGTTTAGTACTTCTTTAGAAGAGACAATGCCAGTGGTCATTACATATACATGAATATCAATTCAAATTCAAGATCTTTGTTCCATCAATAATAATGTTTGTCCTGTAAAAGCAAAATGGATGTATTTTATTAAAGTTTTAGGAAGAAAAAGGAGTGATGGCCAGGTCAACACTGTTGATTACTATTTTAATTATGACCATTAACATTTATTCGTAATAAGTCCATGCACAAATGCTGCATCTGTCAGACCAAATATAGTAATTATTTAAAACACATTAATCTGTAAGATTCATTTCCAAAATTTCCTAGAAACTCTGTAGGACATCGCGAGTGCTTTTCTTCAACCAATAAAATAATGAGTCCTCTGTGGCAACTGTGCTTTCTATCTCCATATATCATTATAGATGGCTCTTGCCATTATTTTCAAGTGTAAAATTGCATCCTGTGTTGACCACGAAATTGGAATGACCTTTTTTTGAAGGCAAAACATGATAATTGAAAGGAATGATTACAGATGTTAAAAGGGCTCTTTTCTAAAGGGAAGGTGATTAAACTTTCAAAAACATGTACAACTAAATTAAATGAAAGATATAAAGTGAGATAAACTAAGATTGTATAGAGTGGTTCACTGCTGCCTGTCTGAATAACATTGCTGAAGTCATGAACTTTGTCCCCAAGATCAATTAGTTTTTATTTTTTTGGTGGTCCTAAGTTTCAACCTAACCCAGTTCAGATGTCAGGAATATGCATGTCTCTTAATTATAGAAAGACTTAGTAGAATGAATATATTAGCATAAATTCTTTCAACCTGGAAGCATAATTCAGAGCACTACCCTCCTGCGGGGAGCACTGCTATGTGTGCACACAGAGGCCAATGCCCGTGCACACACACACACACACACACACACACACATGCCCACAACAGAGAGGAACAATTAATAGACCATTATGGGTCTTATTTATTTTATAATTTCTTATTGGCTTGTGTCATTCATTTTTTAACAAATGTGAGAAAATAGCAATACTCATTGTTAGGGAGTTAGGCTCACATATGCAGACATTCAAGCACATCCTTACTTGTATACAGCCACAAATGACTGTTAACTAGTAAGCTACCTCTTTAAAAACTGTTTGAAATGGGAGTTTGACCTACAATTAATTTTTATTTTTTTTCCCCATGCTATGGGCATTGACTTAATAATATGGTTATTAGGGGTTAGGAGGAGTTAGCAGCCATTTCCATGCAGGAAATAAAAGAAGAATTAGGCTGTATCTATGTCCATGAAATGTGTCCTGAAGAATGCCCTTTCTTGTTCACCTGGGTAACGGCTGATGTTCCCTTGATTAGCCTGAAGCACAGCCATTCTGGCAATGTTGTGGTCTGCATCAATGGCAAGAATGGTAGCAGTTATGAGCCAGTCTTTTGGCAATAGATACACTTCAAGATATAAGGGTATAAAGGTCTCATGATTTTTGTCATTGTATATATTCTGCATAATGAATACCAATTGTTTTAATGCATGAGGTGAAGAATGATAAGCATCTTAAGAGAGGTATAGGTAGGTGCTATGGGCATTCAGAAAAGGGCATGATTATTAATTACGTTTGTGCTGATGTAAGTGGCTCTACCAACACATGACTTTATGTTTATGTAATACTTTATCAATAATGTTCAAATACATTAACAACTGTACCTCAAATGAACATGTTGGTAGGCTAAGGAAAGCACAGCTGTCATCATGTTATAGATGAGAAATGTGAGGGCAGGGCTAACATTCAAGTGATGTGGCTAATCTTCCACAGCTAGTTAGATGGAGCTAAAAGTGTGAGCAACTTATAAACAGTCCTATTTCTAATGCACTCATACTTTTTACGTGCTGAAGCCAAGAGAGGGCAAAGTGAAAAAACGAAAATTTAACTTTAAATTCTCCTTTCTCCAACCAAGTATTTGAAACAACTCAACTTCAGACAATACATTTTAGAAAAAGAGCATGATACATTGAATAGAATCCTGGATTAACCATCAAAATAAAAGGTTTGCTACATCAATTCACTTTGGGACACAAGGCATATAGTATTTTTTTGTACCTCACTTTTTAACCTAAAAAATGAGCATAATTATGTTTTTTTCTTCCTCAAAGATAGAGATAACATGAGACTAAATAAGCGATAGTATTATCTCTATAATGTTGATGCAGTGAAAGAGGGAGAACATAATTAACTTCTAGTCTAGGGGCTGATTAAGCCACATCTTTTGCTATATTTGAATCTTGCTCTTGTGAGGTTCCTCAGAAGAAAGAGTTCCAAGGCCTATGTTGTAAATGTGCCTTCTGATTTTGGGCAGGCAGGGGGCAAAAAAATTACGTCATGGCCATGCTCTAAATTTAAGTTATTTTTATTTCCTTTTATTTGAACAATCTCATAGCTCGTAAAATATTTCTTTTTAAATTTTTCATGTAAAACTAAGAGGATTGAAATATAATGACCTGGTAATAAAATGGTCCTTATAACTTTTATTGAAGTCCAATAATGTCTTATCAAATGCTGCCATCATCTCTTTTTTGGGGCAGGGGCTTTCTACATTGACTATATTTAGGTCCTTTTTATGTCTTAGACATGAGTTTATTCACTGAATGATGTGACCGTAACTCTTTTTGATGGGGCTTCAATAGACCTTGGAAAAGGCACCTGCAGTTTTATCTTCTCTGCTTACTATTTTTTGAAATATCAATCACTTAGGCAATTTAATTTTCCTGGTTTAGCAACATTGCCCTTGAACAGAAAACTAGAACAGAAGGCATAATCAACCAAGCAACTTATACATATTCTGTGAATAACAAATATGGTACTATCCATTTGGCACACAGTTGTTTGTTGTTGCAAAATCCACTACTGATATTCCTTTGCAGTATTAAGTTAATCCCTTAAAACTCAGATGTAGGTTTTGGTCCAAAATCCTTTTCTGCTTTACCAAAAAGTAAACAAAATCTCCTAAGATATTTTATCTCCTAATGGAGAAAATAGTTGAATTCTGATGAAGCAAAATGTTTAATTTTTTTCCAGGCACTGTTATTGATTAAAAAACTATATATAAAATGCATATAAAATGCATATAAAACTGTATAATTATGCATGTCAAAATTTATTCTTAGTACTATTTAAATATGTCTTGTTTTATAATCTTTTTCCTTTTATAAACCTTTCTATTTTGTTACAGTACTATAATTTTTCATATTTGTATAATTGTAACATAATCTGATGTGTCTTCTAGAGATATTTAATACTGTCTTGATTTAAAATATTTCATAACTCTTTTTTGATAGGACTTCAGGCACAATTAGTATTATCTTTTATTTCTGTAAATGCTTATCTCAGATCACCAAATAATTGTACCATGGTTACTTTCCACCATCAATGAGTTCTTTTAGATTTGAGTCTCATTTCCTGAATATCTATAATGGTTCAGAACTGTAATAAATGCTTTCTATGTGCTTAACCCGCATATAAACTTGTGATGTTGGTAATATCTCACGTTGATGCATGAAGAAACAAAGGTACAAAAAAAGAATTTGTGTAGTTTTCCCATAATTATATGCATATATACACACACACACACACACACACACACACACACAACTACATATACAAACACACAACACAACATATAATTTTAACGATTTTTGTTCCTCCATGTTTAAAAGTGTCCTGGTTTGGAAAATAAATTATATTGTCACTGTACATTTATCCTTTATTCAAGAATATGAAGAGAAAGTTTCTTCTGTTCTTTGGCTTTAGATTGTTTCTTTAATTATTTTTAGTGCATTCAAGTAAAACTAGATATAGTTGGGAATGACTTTCTGTTTCTCCTGGTTGGTTTAGTATGAATTTGCAGCTCTCTCTTGTATTTATTTCCTCTTTTCTCCTTCCCAAGAGATGTAATAATTTTCTACAATTTTGTCTCTCACACATACCCCAGGGATGAGCCTGACTGGTCTCACAGAATTCTACCTCTTCAGCAGAGGTTAATTCCAGAATGGGTATGCAATCCAAATTCTGGTTAAGAGGAAGTAAGGCAGCCTTTGTGGCAGCTTTTGGGGAATGCCTTCCTTTCTTTTAAGAGGAAGCCATAACAAGCAGTTCTCTCACTCTTTCCTGCTAGATATGAATGTTGAAGGATGAAGCACATAACTGCTGTTGCTACTGGTAGCATGCTGAGATCATCTGTGGAGTCTGCTTTAGTGGAATCTGAAGCTCTGGATGGCAGAATAGAGAGGCAGAAAGAATCCAGTTTTGAATGGTAAGTTTGAACTTCTGTCTTCTGGACTTCTTATTTTTTGAGCCAATCAATGACCTTATTATTTAAGTGTTTTTTCATATTGGGGCAGTCTCTCACTTGCAGATAAAAGCATCCCAAATGAAATATTTCCCCAGAAGCAGCAGCAGCAAACTCCATCCTCACTACCCTCTCACACTCCTCTTTTTCACACTTTCACTTGCCACTTAGCCTACGTGTTCTGCGATATACATATGTATGTATATTTTGTGACCCTAATGTGATTATAAGATCTTCAAAAGACATGACTTATGTATATATCTGTATCTTTATATCTATGTCATCTATATAAATGTATATATCTTTTTATATGTACATATATGTACAGGAATAATGCTTTTTTAAAATAATAAGTATAATGATTTAACTTGTCAAATAATAATTGAATACCAACAATGTTCTTGGTAGTATTGATGGCATTTAGGAAACAGAGATGACTGAAATAGATTAGGTTCCCGCCTTCATAAAATTTCAGGCAGAACTTTATCAGTGTGGTCACATGGCATCTTTAGTTGTTAAATTGTATCTATTTTATAGAAAAGATAAGGCATTTATTATAGCAAAGAAGCTGTCAGACTTTTTGTACTTTAGATGTAGTGGGAAGCAAAGACTTGAAAAAAAGACTTCATGATGTTTCATTTTCATAAGGCATCTTTGCAGCAACTTTCAAACAAAGTATTTGTGTCTAAATGATTTGATTAGATATCTGAATTCCATATCAAGTACTGTGAACATTACCTTAATATCTAGGCTTTTGCTTTCTAATCTGCTCCTCTTTCTATATACTTAACATTTAAGAAGATCTTATTCAAATGTGCCAATTAAACACCTTGATTTTTTCTCTTGTTTATCCCCAGGATTATAAATGGGGTTTTTAAACCTATCAACATCTTTTAAAATTGTTACCTCCTCTCCAACCAGCTTCCAATTTCATGTTAGCTCTGTAAGTTTGGGCAAGTTATCTTACTACTCAAAACTTTGGTTTCATATCCAAAATGGGAATAAAAGTAGCACCATCCTTATAACATTACTGTGAAGATAAATTGAGATAATGTTTGAAAAGTTCAGAGCATCTTGCCGAGGAAGGAACACTTAATATATGTTGTTTATTACTACATTCTTCATTTTAGTTTAATGCTCATCACCTCTCTGTGGGAACTATGTTGAAAGTCTTCTAACTGAACTTTCCATGACTACTTTCTTATTTTAATTTATTCTCTTCTTTGTGGCCCAGATTTTTATCCCTCAAACATAAATATGACCATGTATTTCGCTATTACTTATAATAGCCCCAAATTTTTAGAGTGGTTACTTAAAAACTGCTTGTGCCTTTCACTGAGCTGGTCACTAAGACTACAGGGATGGTTATGCTCAAATCTTGCCTTTAAGCAGCATTTGGAATAGTAGAGGGATATGAATCCATAAATAAATCACTCCACACACAATGAAAATTGTACAGAGGCTCCTTGACTTACAATGGGGTTACTTCTGATAAACCCATCATTAGTTGAAAATATCTTAGGTTGGAAATGCATTTAATACACCAAACCTACCAAACAGCTTAGCAGGTACTACCTTAAGTATGCTCAGAACACTTACATTAGCTTACACTTGGCCATTATCTTGTTTCATCTCAAGAGTAATTTCCTTCCTCTTTTTCTCACCGGAAGCAGGAGACACAGATGGGTGTTTTATAGCCATGATGGGCTGTGAAAACACAAAACATGATATCCAAAAAATTCTGGCTATATGGTACACTGTAGTGTATCAGTTGTTTACCTTTTCGATGGTGTGGCTGACTAGGAGCTGTGGCTGGCTGTTGCTTCCTAGCATCATGAGAGGGTATCATCTGCATAATGCTAGGCTGAGAAAAAATAAAAATTCAAAATGCGAAGTATATTTTCTACTGAATGTGTACTCCTTTTGCACCATCATAAAGCTGAAAATTTTAACCATTGTAATTTAGAGACTTTGTATCTGTAAGGTAAAAAAGTTGTATGCAAGGTTGGATGATCAACTGTATTAAGAGTGACGGTGATAGTGGAGGAAAGGAAGATGAAAATACACATGGGTAGGTGACACCTTAGAAGGGTCTTGTTGGAAAATATAGCTTAGATTCAATCACGTAGGCAATGAAAGACTTTTGAAGGGTTTGAAGCAAAAGAATGCCATGTTCAGGTTTTCATTTTGGAGAACATTCGTTAGCTTTGTGGAGGGTAGATTGGAGAGGCTAGAATAGTCAGCTTGACAGGGAAAATATACAGGAGGTAACATGGAAAATGAAGGATAAGAGAACTCTGGCCCCAAAGGCAGCAATCAGGGAGGAACTGGTTTCTGACAGAAGTCATTATAGGTATGATCCCAGATCTAATCTATGAGTAGCTCAGCTTTACCTTCTCACCTTTCCACAGTAAATTTCTTCTTTCTTGGGCCCCATTTTTATTTGAATTGGCTCCATATAACTTAAAACAAAAGCCAAATGGAACAAACTTATTCAGAAAGAACATTCAGAAAGAATATCTTGGTGAATACGGAATTTCTAGGCAGAGCTAACATTTATTAGGTTGTGTAACTCAAAGGGTGCTATAGATCTGTTGCTGACAGGTGCGATTACAACCTTTGTTTAGGTTATACTGTAAGTTAGTGATGATTAGGAATCAAATCTTTCAGCTTGGCTGCAGATTCTGTACTCACAACCACCCTCTCCCTGGCTCCTAAACCTCCCCCTCTGCCTTTCCCCAATGAATAATATTCTACTTCCCAGCTTCACTCATTCCTAAAAACTACCATAGTGTTTTGTCTCCCTGCAATCTTTTGTCCTGAGTTTTTTCTGGTGAAGCTTTCTTTCCCCGACCTTTCAGATACAGCCTAAAAATCAACACCTCTCTCAGGCCTTTCTGCCCCTGCCTCTCCTCCCAACCCTTTCTAACAAGCAAATGAATTAGTACCCTTAGGTCCTCTGGCCCTTTATATGTGCCTGCATTTTGATGCGCTTTCTTCATTAGTTAGCATGTTTGATCTTTTGCAAGGAAGCAGCATAGCATCTGGGATATAATAGTTGTATACTTGGAATTAATAATCTTCTGAATAAATAATTAATAATGTGAATCAATAATGCCAGCAAATATTGAAATTATCAACATTAAGTAATTCTTTTCAGAAGCAGGATGGAGTGTTTTTAAGATACTTGGTGAACCCTCAAATCTCAGGAAGGGAGGAACTTCAGAAATCTTACTGATAATTTTAAGACATTTCTTTTATTCCATGCTCCTTATTTTCCAAGACACTTGTTTTACTGCAATGATGGACTAAGACAATGTATTTATGATTTCTCACAAGTCAGAGATGCTTCTCTGCTCTTTTGATTTGCTTTAAAGGCACATAGGAGACAGAATTTGCCTGCTACACCCTCCCTTTTCTTGTCAGACTGTGTTTGCATCCCAAAGTCCTCCAGACTGCCTCCTCTGTGTGCAGTGGCTCTCCTCCCCACATCTCTCCTCTCTGTGTGACATCTGCCCAGCCATCACCACAGTCTCTGTGGCAGTGTGAACTGTTCAATATGTTATTGTTCAGGGGGTAGCATGGGGCACTGGTCTTTCCCCAGACTGTGTCCTCATTTAAAATCTGACTTCTATTAGGCAGAGAAGTTGGCTGTGAGACATAGGAAACTATATTAAATGTTTCTAACTAAAATGCTGTGAATAAATCGATATTTTTATGTATCTGTATCTGTGTACATGTAGTGAGAGCTATAAATATGCTTGTGTTTTATATCCTTATTTGTTTTTTTCTTTCCTGTTAATGAGTGAAATAATTTTTTCTCAGACCTGGTTACCAAGACAGCAATGGGAATACCTTCTGTTCTGTTGCTTTTTAAAGTAAGCAGAGTCATTAAAATAAAACAAATTTGATTTTAAATTTGTTTTAAATTGTCATTTTATCATGCTGTCATCTTTCCACAGTAAATTTCTTCTTTCTTAGGCCCCATTTTTATTTGAATTGGCTCCATATAACTTAAAACAAAAGCCAAATGAAACAAACTTATTCAGAAAGAACATTCAGAAAGAATACCTTGGTGAATACTGAATTTCTTGCCAAATGTTTTTCAGGGTCCAATCTTTGTTTATTCTCTTGGATTAAACCAGTGAATTGAGATTTAGTCACCAAGGAAGATGTACAGTGAGGCAAGACCAGACCCGACACAAGGATTAAGAGAGATTTCAGGAGTAGTGCTTGTACACAGTAGCAATTGATTCATGTATTAAAAACAATCAAGCTTGAAAAACCAAAGAGCACAGTTGAAGGAATTTAGAGGAATCTAGAAAGAGCTAAGATTTTTATGTGATAGATGAGAGGATATGCTGGCTTCCCAATAACATCCAAGGCTCATATCCATCTAGATACATTCCCCTATAGGACAAAGCAAGGTTCAGCTCAGTACCATGGGACAGTTAACTGGCAGAACCCTGGATTGGCAGTATGTATGTGGGAAGTAGCTGGGAAAATAGAGAAGGGGGAAGAAGGGATAGAGGCAGACTCATAATCCTTGCATGTGCTTTGCACATTAAATCATGTTAGATGTTTTACATGAATATGGAAATGTACAAAATACCTTATGCCTTTAAAATATTTCAGATTATAATATGAAGTGTAGATTTTTAGGTGCAAACTGTTGGAATTAGCTGGTACATAAATGGTAAGGAGACATCTGTGTTTGCCAAGTATGGCAATAGTATTGGAAAAAAAAATGCTTTCCCCATCTTAGAAAGTAGCAGGGGCATGGATTTTTAATGTGTCAGTTTTGCTTAATTGGAAGATTCAGTAGAAATTACAAACAGGTTCGTAAGGTGGAAGGAGATATTATCTCTTTCATGAGAATGGTGCCATAGTACTGAGAAAAAAAAATATTGTTAGTGTATCTTAAATAATAAGACTTCACTGTTTTTAAGAAAGGTTAAGATCTTAGTTGATTTTAATTTTATGAGCTGTAATATGGTAGTTTTTAAGAGTCAAAGCTTTACATTTGTTGCATTATCAAAGTTCCTAAGGCATTTAAAACACACACTAAGAATAGAATTAACATATCATTCAGCAATTCTTCTTCTGGGTATCTATCCAAAAAAAAAAAAAACCTGAAAACATTTATCCTGTAAAGATATATGCACCTCTATCTATGTTCATTATTCACAGTGGCCAAGACATAGGAACAACCACAGTGTCCTCTGGGTGGTGAACACAGTGCTAATATACGTATGATATATTATTGAATTGTACACATGAAACCTATATAATTTTATTAACCAAAGTCAACCCAATAAATGTAATTTAAAAACACATGCATCATAAAGACTGGATAAAATATTTATTTTCAAACATGGGAAATGAAAACCACAATGAGATATCACCTCACACCTGTCAGAGTGGCTATCATCAACAAATCAAAGCACAAGTGTTGGCACGGATGTAGAGAAAAGGCAACATCTAGTGCACTGTTGCTGGAATTGCACATTGACACAACCACTATGGAAAACACTACATAAGTTCCTTGAGAAATTAAAAATGAAACTATCTTATAGTCCAGCAATTCCACTTCTGGGTATTTATACAAAAAAATCTAAAACACTAATTCAAAAAGATATATTTACCCCATGTTCACTGCAATTCTATTGACAATAGCCAATATATGCACACAACATGTTTATCAATATACAATTGGATAAAGAAGTAGCACATATATACAATGGAATATTACTCAGCAATAAAAAATACGAAATCTTACCATTTGGAAGGACATGGATGGACCTAAAGGGTATTATGCTAAGTGAAATAAGTCAGACAGAGAAAGACAAATATAATATGATCTGACATATGGAATCTGAAGAACAAAATAAATAAATAAATAAAATGGAAACTGACTAATAGATACAAAGAGCAAACTGATGTTTTCCAGATAAGAGTAGGATTGGGAAACTGGGTGAAAAAGATGAAGGGATTAAGAAGTACAAATTGGTGGTTATAAAATAGTCATGAAGATGTGAAGTATAGCATAGGGAACATAGTTAATATGGATACTAGACTAATCAGAAGATCACTTTATAAATTATATAAATACCTAACCACTATACTGTATACCTAAAACTAATATAAAATAATATTGAATGTCAACTGTAATTAAAAAATTAAAAAATAAAAAAAGACTAATTTGTATGTGTGTGTGTGTACTCACTCAGGCACATTTTAATGTAGAACTGGATAAACTACAATAACTCTGACTTATTTGGGGTAAAATATCAACTTGTCAAGTTTACTTTTATTTCAAAGTAATTCCTCTTCTATCCTATGCTTCTTTCCTGAGGTTGTTATCCCTAAAGATGTATTAATATGAAACACTTTAACAATGTTTGTAAGAGAATTCTATATAATTTTGAAACTTTATTTTCTTTAAATCACCTTTATTTTCTTGGTTGCATCTACGGTGTTATAACTTTTTAAAGTTTCATGTTATGATAGATTTTACTTAGCAAATAACTTGTATAAAGTCAACTTCATTATTTTTAGCTTTTTTCCCACAAATCACTGGTAATCTATAATTTTCTTGTTTCTTTCTAAATATCATGCCATTATTTCTAGAGACATTTTTCTTTCTAAGGGAAGAAATCCTGAGCCATGAGAAGTTTCCTGTGGTGTTTTGTATGCCTACAAGCTTTCCAGCCAAGTGAGCCAAGCCACAGGTTATAATGTTTGAGCACTGCCTTAGGATGACACATGTAGAGGTTCTATCTACAATCAGAGTTTAGCAACTACAATGGAGGTCAAGTTCATAAAAAATCCTGTTATAATCTGTTTATGCCTTCATGGACAAGAGCTAGTCAATGCTTAGCACAGGTCCTGAGCCATGATAAAGACTCAAAAATATGTCAAAGGAACAGATATATTTAATTTACAGACAAAACAAGAACAAAGACATTTAAAATTTTCTAATTATACAGACCCCATAAAGCATAAAGTTGAAGACAAGAAATGTGTGTGATGGAATATGTCTCTCCTCTGAGGCTAACAGTTGTTGAGAGATAGGGATCTTTCACTTTCTGAAAGAGAACGTTACAGAGATTCTCCCCAGTAAGGGAAATTTTTCTGGTAGCCATGTCCAAATTACTAGGAAGAGCCGTGTCGTAAATTTCATCAGTATTTGCGATTGATGTCACCAGGCTATTGCCAATATACACATTTTTAAATACCTAAACTGCATCACAAGCTATGCCTTCTTACTGGAACTGAAAAGAATTTCTACCTCAAAGACTAAGGTGCTCAGTGAAAAAACCAAGATGGCAATGGGACATCATGTACAAAAAGAACCATGCACAAAAGGGCCAAGTGCAACAGGAGAATGACTAGATTTACCTAAAATAATTTAATCACCTGAACACCCAGCCTGTAAATACAGAGAGTTCCTTCTCATCCTTGGAGAAGGCCAATAGAATATGAGCTCACCCTTCTCCATTCCTTGATCAAAGAATAAAGTGTATGCTCTACTTTACAGAACTCACTCTCCTTCTATTGGCACTATTGGCACTGGGCAAAAGAACCTGGGATTGTATCCTTGACCCAGAAGGGTTAGTAACAGTATCTACCATACTTATCCTGAAGGGCATTTTAATGATACATAATTTCCCTTGACACATTTACTAAAACACAAAATCAGTTCAAAGATTGACTTTGCAGTAAACTAATCAAAAGAGGTTTGCATTTTTTTCCACAGGATCCCTGCCATGACAATTTCTAGAAATTATTGGCCTCTATTAATTTCTCTCTTTTACTCATAATAAAAAGTAATCCTGAAGTTAAGAAAAGAAATTTAAAGAACTCCAGTGGTAATGGAGGTTATCATAGTAGTTTCAGGTGGGGCTCACACAGCAAAACATATTGGTTATTACTTCAAATCTATGTTCTACACAAAGAGTCACAAGCTTAGATGAATCAGAGATAGTGTCTAACCATGTTAAGACCATATTCTTAGAAAACAATTTGTGACAATAATTAGGCAGAACATAAAGCTTTTCATGGTAGCTTTGACTGAATGAATGAAAACATCAATGCAATCTTTTTATTGATATAACTTCTCTGATGATTGAGATTCCCACATTGTTTTTATTGCTGCTGTACTTTGTGGTAGACAAAAAGACATGCACAACTAAGCTTTTTTCACCAGCTGTTTTTTCCTCTTTATTTGTTTGACCTTTAGAATAAAAATTTATGTTTATCTACTTAAAACTCTTCAATTTAAATGCAACGAAGACATCATATTGTAAAGTTATCAGCTTTAGCTTGATATGCACGAAAATATTTTGACTGTTTCTAAAGTTCTTAGAATTTTGAGTTTTTATTTTAATTTACGTACAGCTATAATAGAAAATACTTGATAACAAAAATCTTAAATGAAATACATGTATCAGAACAAGTAATTTAGGTAAGGGCTCTTGAATAGATAAAAATGCCACAAGAAAAAAATTATTTTCTCTGTCTGCATGTGTGTGTGTGTATGCTTATATGTGTGGGGGCGGGGAGAGAGGACCTGATGTCCCTTACTCCTAAATATTTTGTATTTCCTATAAACAAGGACATTCTTTTACTTAACCACAGAGTAATTATCATAATTACAAGATTAACATTAATACAGTACCATAATCTACAGCCTTTATTCAAACTTTTGTCAATAGTTCTACAATGTATATCATTACAAAAGCAAAGGAAAAGGATCACTCATTACATTTAGATATCTTGTATTTTTATTCTCCTAATCTTGAAAAAATTTCTCAGTATTTTTTTTGATCTTTTATAAGCTTAGCATTTATAAGACATGAGGCAATTCTAAGAATTAAAACTACACACAAAAGTATATTAAAAGAAATGTCACTTCTCTCATCTTCCTTCAGATCCATTCCCATCCCTTCATTTTTTCCACTCCATTTCCACCCACCACATGCAGGTGACCAGTCTCACTTGTTTATGATTTATTCTTCTTATTTCTTTTTTTTTCAGAAATGAGTAGAAGCATGCATATTTTATTTTTATTATTTCTTACACAAAAGGAAGCATACTTTATATGCCATTGCATCTTGTTTTTGAATAATTAATAATTAATATTCATTTTCTTTTGTGTATGCAATTTCTATTCAGTTTAGTTATTACTGCTTCATAAAAATATTAGAAAGTTCATAATTATCAACATTCTGGAGCAATTTATGGAACACTGATGAAAGATTCATAGAATTCGTTTGTGAAACTCCTGGTTGTGTCTCTCTTACAATTCAGTTCTTTGATATTCTTCTCTTTATATTAAAGTAAATTGGTTTAAGCTTTCTATTTTTACTTTGGATAATTTTACTAAATTGTGTCTACTAAACTGTGTAATTATTTTATCTGATTTTACAATTATTTTCCTCTTGTTATTTCTTATGTGCATTTCCTTTTTTTAGGTAGTGTTTGTCTAGTTATTAAAAACAAAAACTCGATTTTTATTTTGATTTACTAATTAAGCATATTACTTTTTCTCTTCTACTTCATTAACTTGTGCTTTTGTCTTTATTATTTCTTTTAGGCTTTTTTGTTTACTTTGTTGTTTCTCTGAATAGAAATTTGATTCATTTGATTCATTTTTACAATTTTTTAAATAAGAGAGTTTATTGTAAATTTTCCTCTGATCACTACTTTGCAAATATCATAGATTCTGACACATGTTTGCATTACAACCTTTTTAGATCTTTCATTTTAGTCTTTATTTTTCTTTTTGCCCAAGAATTATTTAATGGACAATTTTTAAACTGCTAGGTAGAAGGTCTTTTCAGGTTTTTGATTTCATTAATAATGTATATTTTTGTATTACATTGTGATCAAAGAGTGTGCTTGTATCTATTTCTCCACATTTACTAATGTTTTCTCTGTAACCAAATATATGATCAAATATTTTGTAAATATTTTATGTGCATTTAAGATGTCTTTTGTATTATCAGATATGAAACAATATATATATATATATATATTAGGGCCACTATATTGATTATGCTATTTATATTTTTTACAGCCTTATTTATTTCTGTTTATTTGACCAGGTATGTTAAAATTCTCCTATGATTAGTGTATTTTATCTTTATTTCTTAACTTCTCTTGTAGATTTTACTGTTTAAAGGGAATTAGTGTGTCATTTGCCAACAGATATTTATAACTCTTCTATCTTATTTGCAAAGTGTGGCTTTTGCATAGAAATTTGACTTTTGTTTCATTTAATGTTTTCTTTACTTGAATTCTTTTTTTGTCTGATATTAGCATCACAATTCTGGTTTCTAAATATTTTTCCTTGCCTACAACACCTTTGCTTCTTCTGTTTTTGTTTTTTAAGCTTTTAAAATCTTGTCATTTTCTATAACCCCTTTTAAATGGTATTTATTGGAATATTAATTTATGAGCCAAATAAAGATATTTTCTTCAGACTGGTGAGTTAAGTCTTTTAAACATTGATAGATATGACTAATATATTTGTTAGCTTTGTCATATATTTTATGTTACAATTTTAGTGAGTATTATTGAACTTGCTATATTTCTTTATCTGCATTATGTGTTTTCTTTGCTCTTTATTTTAAAATTTTCTTTTGGTATTTAGAAGCATTTTTAAATTTTTTTCCATTGGGTCTCTGGGTTTCTTCCTTTTGAATGTACTTAGTCTGATACTTGCTTATTTAACCTTTAATTATCTGGCTTGTCGATTTATAATTATATGTGTTAACTTCCAACTGTTGCCTATGCAACAATCAATAAGCTTATTCTCCCTTCTTTCTTCTCTTAATTTTACTTGTGTTATTGCTACTTTCTTACAGTTCATATAAAACATATAAAACATAATGTATACTACACAACATGTAGTATATTCTTTGTCTATATTTACAGCCATTTTGTTTTATATTTACAATTAAATAAATGAACTGCTCACTACCAGGCTTTTATTATTTGTTTGTTGGTTGGTTTATTTATAAAAGTAATATCTTATTTTTCAATTACAGTTGACATCCAATATTATATTAGTTTTAGGTGTATCACATAGTGATTCGACATTTGTATAACTTAAGTGATCACCCTGACAAATCTAGTACTCATCTGACACCATAATAGTTATTATGTTATTGAATATATTCCCTATGCTGTATTTATACCCCCATGACTGTTTTTAAAACTGGCAGTTTGCAGCTTAATTCCTTCCTCTTTTTCACCTATCCCCTCAAGCCCCCTCCCATCTGGCAATCATCAAAATGTTCTTTGTATTTATGAATTTGTCTCTGTTTTGTTTGTTTGCTTATTTTGTTTTTTAGATTTCACATATTAGTAAAATCATATGGTATTTATCTTTCTCTGTCTGATTTATTTCATGTAGCATAATATTCTCTAGTTCTATCCATGTTGTCACAAATGGCAAAATTTCACTCTTTTTTATGGCTAAATAATATTCCACTGTGTGTGTGTGTGTGTGTGTGTGTGTGTGTGTGTGTGTGTGTGTGTGTGTATCATCTCTATGATGGTTGTTCTGTAGTTTAACTGTAATTTTGATGATACTACCAGTCTTTTGTTGAGGTTTCCCTACTACTCCCTTGTTGTGTGAAACTTATCCTACCTTAAATTGCTCAAAAAGGCTTTTAGGTACAGAATTTCCTAAACTTATGTATATTTAAAATTCTTTTTCTATAGATTTGATTGTTAAAAGAGAGATTGAAAGTTGGCTTTGAAAAGCCTTATGCCAGTCTAAGTCCCCCTGCCCTTGTGAGTTATTTCAGCTTTTTGCCTCGAGGCCTTGAGATTTTTCTTTTACTTGACATTTGATCATATTATTAAGGTATATTTCAGAGTCAACTGTTGCAAGTCAGTTTTTCTTTCTACATAGTCAGCCCTTTCAATATGTAGTTTCATGCTTTCTTTTATTTCCAGAATGTGTGTTAGATTATAATTAATGTTATAATTTAAAATACATATTCCATTTCATTGTCTCGTTTATCTTCTGTGGGGACTCTAACTATTCATAAATTATGTCTTGAATTTAACCACTTGCTCTTGGACATGTTTTATTTTCAATTTTTTTCTCCTTTTCATTTTCTTGGATAGGTTTCTGATAAAACATAAGTTTTATTAAGTTTCATTTCTTAAGTTTCACTTATAATTATTCATTTTGACCACCTTATTTGGCCCTCATTATTGATATGGTTTTACTTTTTTTTTCTATTTATGCTCTGAATTCAACTAACTCTCATTTTTTTTTACATTTTGTCTATTTCTATGTTTACTCTTTGAATTAATTTTTACATGGGGATAGTTAATTCAGTTTGAAATAGACTTACAATTTTTTTGATACCTCATAGTTGATTTTGTGGATCTACAGTTTCCACTGACTTTTGCTTTTTAATATAACTTTTGTTTTGTTTTTATAATAATTTTGAAAATACATGCTATTTGGTTGTATCTGTACATTTTTGATAAAAGAACTGGTTGTTAAATGTGGTTTACAAGATTTCTGGTTTAAGAATATTTTATTTTTGCTAGTGTAACAAAGTATGGATTCTTTTTGGAAGAATTAATTGGGAGAAGCAGTTGTTTGTTTTTAATAAGTATTTTTTTCTTTCAAATTCTACATTACATTTTCCCTTTTGCTTTTATGTTTCGTCGCTGTGTAGTGTTCACAGGTGCTTCTCCCTTCCTTTTTTCTCTCTAAATTTTTTCTCCCTCAAAATGTTGCTGTTTCAAGAATTTCTTATCAAATGCTGTGTATACTTTTAAATCCTTTCTCTATAGTCGATTTTAATCTATTGGACCTCTTTTTAATACTCTAATAACTAGAATTGCCTTTGTGTCTCTGGTGGTGATTTTGGATCAACTTTAGGCTCATCACTGCTTCCACTCTTTTTTTTTTTTTCTCAAAAAATTTCCTGGGCTATCCTTGCTCTCTGTGTGTGGTAAGAGCATTAGAGATAAATTACTGGGATTTAGTATTGATTTCTATGCTTTTAGGTCATTTGAAATTTGAATGTACTCTGTGTTCTAGTTCAACTGAAGAAGTATGTGTGGTTTTACTGATGTTTCTCATTGCTGCTGTCACTCTCCTTCTTCCTCCTTCTACTTCTTTTCATAAATATCTTGGGATATTTGGATTTATGTACTTGCCATTTCTTTGGCTATTACAACTTTTCCTTTTTAAATCAAAAAAGTATTCATTGCTTCATAGTTTGAAACATTCAAACTTATAGAATATAGTACCATTTTATCTTTACCTATCAGAGTTTACAGGTAGCCTAAAGCAGTAGTTGGCAAACTTTTTCTATAAAGGACCAAATAATAAACATTTCTGACTTTGCAGACCATATGGTCTCTGTTACAATCATCCAAATCTGCTCTTGTTATGTGAAACCAGTCATAACAATATGTAAATAAATGTGTATGGCTGTTTCAATAAAACTTTATTTATAAAAACAGGTAACAGGTTGGATTTGGCCATAGACTTTTATTTGTCATTCCCTGCAGAATAGTAAGAGAAATGTGATTCTTACTTATTAAATCATTCATTTACTTGTTAATGAATAAATTGAATTTGGTAACAAGGTTTGATGTCTTAAAAACTCACCATTACTAGAATGAGTTAATAATTTGTACACAAATTGTATGATTCAGAATGCAAACGCTTTGTCCCAAAATTCCTAAAATGAGTTTATGTGAAGTAGATTTTAAAAAGAAAAAAAAATAAACTTCTTTTTTAATTCCCATAGATTGTAAATTCATATCTAGTTTCCAGAGTAGTTCATGGAAAGGAAAGGCAGCACTTCAGTTATGTTGGCAGAATGCTGATTAAATTAAAATAAAATTAAATATATATAAGGTGACATGAAGAGTAAATCATTTTCATAAGGCAGAGGTCTTTTTAAAAATTTTTTCTTTTTTTTTTATTCTAGCATCTGAAATAGTGCTTGACACAGAGTAGGTACTCAATAAAGAATCATTACATAAATGAAGAGCCTTCACGTTGTACAAAACATAAATCCACATTAAAAACTAGAACACAAACAAATGAGCTAAGTAAAAAAAAAAAAGCACTTTGGCCCTTTTTTGAAAAGGTTGAAAAGAGGGTTATGTCTTTCCGATGAGGTATACTCAGTGTTTTGTGTTTTGCGGGGTAAGAATTGTGTTGACAACTAAAAGTGGCAGTGGAAAGAACAAAAAGGGCAAAGAGGTTGAGAAGATAAAACAAGAAAAACTTGGGAAAACCAGTCCAATTTGAGTAATACGCTTGACAGTTGGCATAGTAGAGTGGAAAGACAATGAATTGTGTAACCTTATGACTTGTGATGTGGTCTTCCTTAATTTTACTTTTGCTAACCAAATAACATTGGATGGAAATTTAAACTTTGGGCTTTATTTTTCTTATCTCCAACACAGGAATACAAGACCAACCTCACAATGTTGTAAGGATTAGAGAGGATAAGATACACAAAGTACCACAGAAGTCCTGGCATGTAATCACAGACTGCTGATAGTTTATTTTTAGTTCTCTAGGCATTGAATAGTAAAGAATATTTTTGAATTGAAGAATAAAATAAACTGTGTTATATTTTTAGACCTAGTGTGTGTTTTAGTTTTTTTTCATCTTTGACTGAATCCTGTATCTATTCCCTAATTCTTTCTTCTTGCTATTGCTCACTCCTTTTCTTCCTCACTAAGCTATCCATCCATCTATACATACATAATATCTATATGTATATAAAATATATATAAAATCTCTCTATATATAGAAAAATACTATTGAATTTAATTTAGAATATTATTTAACTGCAAGATCACAATTACTGTAGGTTTACTTAAAATATAAATAAAATTAATAATTTAATGTATATTTTTTATCTTAATAAATTGATGTTTTATATTTGTACTACATACATGATCTTTGAAAAGTTTCTTGAGTTTGGAAAAATTTGATATAATATAAAATGGACAATTGTGGAGGAGGTATAGGAAAGAGAGGGAGGAGAAAGGAGGACAAGTTTAGAGAAAAGAGCTAAAAATGTAGTGGGATGTTTGGAGAAAAGGGCAAGTAGTATTGGCATTGAACAGTATCAGAAACCTTCTCTAGTTCAGAGAGTCTAAAAGTTCCTTATTAATTTCCTGAGAGGAAGAAAGTTTATCTGTGCTCTTTTTAGAGGCTTCTATTTTCCAGCCAAGGTAAGCATTCTATTCATTTAGCTCAGTTTTTGAGACCGCTTTTTCCAACTGAGTGTGCAAAAGAATAATTTAAAGGTATCAAAAGAGCTCCATTTTGACTATCTTAAGGGGATATCATTTTTAGTTGAATCTCCCTATTTCTGTAGATACTCACAAGAAGATTCATATGTAAAATTCGCTGGAGTCTGACTGATGTGGGGCTTGTTGGCCTTGGAGGGATGATTTTTTATATTAATTTTAATATTTCTTTTGATATAATTTTAAAAAGCTGAAATTAAAAGCAGCCACCAAAGAACAGCGCAAATAAAATCAGGAACTTCTACCTAATGCAGGTAGGTTCAGGATCCCAAGAAAAGGACTTACCCACATTTCCCATTTTTGAATTTATGATCAAACCACTCTGTAAGGTTACTTCCCATGGAACCCTTTTTTCCCCCAACAGATATTATCACAATATTTCTGAAAAATCAATGTATAACTTTTTCCAGGGTTTTAAAACAGCAGAATTAGCCAATAGGAATTTTTAAAATTCCACACTTTCTTTGGTTGTATGAGATCTAATGTGTATTTAGATATATACTTTGGGGGGGGGTGGTAAGGTGAAGGTGAGAGTGATGTAGGAGATGAAGTGTTTTTTATATCTTACCAGGCAGCCAGAGCAAAGGTGGAGTGTATGAGGGGAAGAGAGGAAGAAATATCCTAATACAGGAGAATAAGCTAACAATCAGTTGCACTCATGAAGATATCATGTGAAGGATTTAATGTTTCTTTATTTTTTTTCTTAAATTATGAAATCAGTCATATTAGGCATCCAGTTTGAATATTTTATTCTACATTGCAATTCTCTACAGTTACCTCTGAAACTCCACTAAAATCTGTTCTTTTACATAGATAGTGGGGTAATAGAGCTTTGAGAAAAGGTATATAAAAGAAGGTCTGGCCTCCCTACTGGAGCCACTTTAAGACAAGAAAGCATGGGAAGCCATGGAGGACAGGATTCCTCCTGCTGTCCAGGCTACTTTTTGCAGGACTAGGGGCTCAAGACAGAGGTAAGAAGAAGACAGAAGCATCACAAAGAGGGACACAGATGGACATTAGGTAATTTTTCTCTGTTTCCCCAAAAGTGAAAAGTATACCAAGAAAGAAGGCAAGATGAGCAAGCAAGAACCTGGGAGATAGGTTGCTATATAGATATGTATGCATATATAGATATGTAAAAATAGATATGGTTAGGAAAAGATATGTACAGATAGATATAGATATGTATCGATGGTTGGACAGATAGTTAGATATAGATATAGATAAAAATAGATAAATGCTTTTCACATATCTGGTTCACAACAGCACAAATGATTAATATGTTCTACTCTTCTTTTCTAATCTCCCATTGCCCAGAGTATCCCTTAAAGAAGTCAGCAGAAGGAGAAAGGGAAAAGTGAAAAGATAGAAGAACAAATTTGCCACAGGCTGGGTTTTCTGGAAGAAGATACTGAGATGGAGTTAGGGGTGCAAGATGTTTATTGGGATCAACACCTCTGAAAGCAAAAGGGAAGAAGCAGCATCAGTTAGACCATGAGGCATCCCCAAGGATAGTTCAGTCAACCTGACAGGAGCACTGAAGCACAAATTGTCCATTGGCATTGTTCAGATTTGGACCAATTGCCCAGGTCCTTGTAATCCCACCAATTAGTTACTGGATACAGCTATCATATGAAAGGCATGGCCTCGGGTGAGGTGGGGAGGCTCTCTACAGCTGAGGCCACTTTAAAAGAGCAGACAACTGAATCTATCTGCTGTCCACACTCCTTTCTTGGTGTGAAGTCTGAGCAGTGTCCATGCATGTTTTTTATATCCATCTCCATCACAGGTCTCTGACCCTAGAACCCTGACAAGAGAGAAGCTCTGAACTAGATGTGAGACTGAGGTTTGGGTATGATTATTCTGAATACATTCTTGCCTGAAAACAGGTTTGTTGCCCAAATGAGACTGTTGTTGGAGCTAGAATTAGAGATATGGTAAAGAGATAGGAGGAAGATTCAATAGAACATATTTTAAGGCAATATTGGGAGAAAAACAAAACTACTTCCTGTTTGAAATCTTCAGCTATTCAGCCTATGTGTTAGGTCATATTAATGGCCTCAGTTCTCAATGCCTCTCTGTATTCATGCTCTTTTACATGTGACTTTTCAGTTCTTCTCATCATAAACACGAACTGTATTTCTCCAACCTTGCCCACATTACTTGCTTTGGACAATAGAATGAAGCAGAGGTGATGGTCTGGCTATTCCAACCTTGACCACAGAGGTCTTTGAAATTTCTGCTTGATTTTGCTCACTTTTTATTGCCATGAGCAGGACAGACTTGTGTTTACCCACTGGTGCCAGGAGGAAGATGAAGTAGAGCTGCCTAGCCTGAGCTGTCCCAGCCAATCCCAGCCAAGAATAGAATCCTCAGTTAACCTGCAGACATGTAACTGCAGATGGTTTCTGTCAACATCTGGCTAACCCAAAGATGCCTGATAATAAAACAATTATTGTATTAAGCCACTTAGTTTTGGGGAGATTTGTTACACAGCAATAGATAAAAGGATATAGCCCATTAGGATAAATATCTTCATCTTTATATTTATATTTATATGACACATCAGAGTTGGTGCTGGGAGAAGAGATAACATTTGTTAATTTTTTTCTATTGAGTAGTTCATTTATCTTCTTCTGATTTGTTATAGCTCTTTGAATATTAAAGGTTGGCTTTGCATTTTGTAACAGCAATAAATTTCAAAAGATACAGAGTCCATATCTTTATAAAAAAGCTATTATCTACTTATTTTTAAGTTTATTTTAACTTGAATAATTTATTATTCCAATAAAACATTTACCCATATTTTAGTTATTACCACAGCCCTATTCATTTTGTACAATTTTATGAAATAATCATAGAAATTTCAGTTTTAGAAGGAAACTGGGAGATAGGTTGGTGATTATTAATATATCCTTAGTTCCTTTGGCAGTTTAACAAAAACTTTGAACTCTGTTCCTAGAAAGAAAACTTACAAAGAAAATATTTTGCACACAATTTAAAGGGTTGAGGTTCATGGAATACCTGAAGCTCGTGTGTGTATTCCATATTCAAACACTGAAGCAATGACTAGCAACACAGAGCGGCTTCTCACAGATAGAATCAACGTTTGTGGAAACCTTAGGCTGTCCAAACAGGCAAAAAACCCATA
This sequence comes from Cynopterus sphinx, assembly GCA_030015415.1. NCBI lineage: Eukaryota > Metazoa > Chordata > Mammalia > Chiroptera > Pteropodidae > Cynopterus > Cynopterus sphinx. The sequence goes on along the minus strand of CM057389.1, from coordinate 36,247,395 downwards.
GTAGGTGATGAATTGAACCAAATAGATTATTGTTTCTCAAATGCTTTGGGCTAAACTCTTCTTTTAGTTTGAAGTAAGTGTAATTTCTTCAACTCTCTATTGCATATTGGCAGTGTAGATAAAGTTAGAGTGCTGCTTTAAGATTCATTTTAAGAGTCGAGTGATTCTTCACTCTCTTAAGGACACTTTCTTTGGCTCAGATTTTTCTTTCTTACAATTTTCTGGTGGCAACTTTATGACACGTAGAACACTGAAAACATGAATGTGGGCAAGAATTTATACATGTTAATTATGGACAGAAGAACAAGGTCAAGGGGACTTGGAACTATCCAGTTTATCAGATTTTCTTTTCATAGTTAAATGTGACATAATAAAATATTAAAGGCTTATATTTTAATAAAGCATTTTACTTTATGGTCTTTGATAATATAGCCTTGAATTACTTTTATGTTTTAGAGGAGAGAAGAAAATCTTAGATAATCATTTCTCAGGGCCACACAGCAGTGTTTCACAGATTGAATACTACAATTGTTCTCAACATTAGACTCACTAGGGAACATTTAGCAATATGTTCATACTCAGCCCCACACAGACCCATCTCTTACTATATGTTAGACATTATGCTAAGCTCTAAAAATAGAGGAAGGAGACCTAGATACTCTTTTCAGAATATTATATTCTAGTTCTAAGGCCATAAAATTGGCAGCCTGCGGTAATGAACATTATGTTTAGCCCATTAAGAGTTGGATTCTGAAATTTTAAAGTAGTAGCAAATTCATTTCATGTTAATGTATATTTTTCAGCCTTAAAAAATCAGAGTATACAACACTGAGCTGATAGTAAGCACCACAACCATCAGCTGGGCAGTGCCATGCCTTTAGAAGGTGCAGATCCTCACCTGGTCTAGATATTTATGCTGATCGTGGGACCTCATAAGTATCTGAGTATGAGACATGTGATCAAGTTTAAGGAGAAAAACTGTAGAACCAGTCAGTAATTACACTATAAGAAAGGTTATAATAGATGCATTTACTTTAAGCTGTGGAACATGGTGTGTATGTGCATTCATGTGTGTGCATGTGTGCACGCATGCATGTGTGTGTGCTTTGGAGGAATATTTCTAAAAAATATTAACATCTTATGTTAAGTTGCATTTGTTTATGAGATTTATTTGCTGGTTATCTAACAATGCTCTAAAAGGTCAATTTCATAGCAAATTGTGAAATCAGTCAAACATGATCTAGGTACCAGCCTGTATTGGCAGATTTGAGGTTCCGGGGTAAGGGACATGAGGCTCCTGCAGTTGGAAAAAAATGTGAAGAGTCTGCAACATAGCTCTTTATTTCAGCAAGGGCACAGCCCTCCTCACAAAGCATTGGCATTATCCAGCAAGGTGCATGGTCAGCCTCTCAGGTCAGCAGCGCCTTTTCATACACAGGTTAAAAAATAGCAGCACACTGACAAGATATAGGAGCCTGCACATGTGCCCCAGGCACATACGGTTGTATCAGGGGAGAAGTACTGAGTCACTTCTACCTGAAAATTAGCTGCTAAGGGTGTTGGGAAGGAGCCTGCCTGCAGCCATCTTTCTTTCTCCTCTCACTCTATCCCTTCAGGGTTCCTTCCGCCCTTACACTTAAATAGGCATGGCAAGTGTTTGTTGCAGGAGGGCAGATCTCTGCCCACAGGCCACAACAACAATACAGGGGACAACAACATGCCAGTAGGAGGCAAGCTCCACCTCCTAGGAGAGTTAAGACCTAGTAGCAGGTGGATGTTAGGCCTGTCCACCACTCCTGCAGAGGATCCCCGGTGAGCCCCTGGAATCATTGTATCTTTTGGGAGAGATCTGCTGAAGCTTGTGAGATGTGCCAGTGGTCCGGGAATAAACACAACATTTAATGTGCAGGATGGCAAAAGTGCTCCCTTGGGCAGCAGTTAAGATGTCTAAGGCTGTGGGATTTTGCAGTACTACTTTTCTAATTCGATCTACTTCATCAGTTACCAGACTGAGGGCTTTATGAATATAATTCAAGTCTTGAGCACTGTATTCTGTCAAAGCTGTCACCCGCATTTCCACTACCATATCCCCTGCCACGGGTGGAAAGATGGTTAAGGGATAATACCACCATGGGGTCCATATAGTATGGACATGTTGCGAATACTATGCATCCCAATTTGTGGGGCACTGTGGGAGTACCTGCCACACAGTTACTGGCAAATATGGGTGTCTTCGAGTCCAGTGGCTGGTCCAGTTCGAGGAAATGTAGAGCCATTCATGGGCCCCACATACGCATAGGCTTCTTGAGAGCAAAATCATAGCCAGGTAGGTGCCGGTGTGCTTTTGTCCTGTCCACCAGTGCATTGTAGCAGAGACAGTAGTTATAGTTTGACATAGGGGACATGGCACCCAACCTAACAGTTGAAACCTTATGTTTCTTTCAATACAATGGGGACATGTGCCCAGATACCTCTACCCCTTCACTAGTCAGCCATGACCATACGTCACGTACTGAGTACCCAAGTAAGGGTTTATTCAGCTGATGTCGAGTTCTTTGTATGTCCATTCAAGTATGGATGATGGTGCAATTGGGTGACTGAGGTCCCCAGTTGGTCAGCCAATCCCATGCTTTGACATCAGCTGCATGTATACACCAGGGAAGTCTTGCAGAGGTGCTGACAAGAAACTCTTTGCAGAGCCGAGAGAGTGAGACATTTGCAATTGTGGCATACGTATGTGCCCAATCAACCACAGTATTTGTGTAAAGCGGTCTAAGGTCAGAAAGAAAGGGTGGACAACAGTACCAGCACAGGTAAGTCTTTTTTCATCAGGCAGGAAGTATGCCAGTGTCTTATCTTGTGATAAGAATGTCACCACCAGGAGGGTTGGCCTGGCCATCGGTACCATACCTTTCCCCTTGTGACACTGATCCCACCATGTCAACATGATACAGTATGGGAAAACTCATGATAGGCCAGTGACAACACAAAGGTTCCTCTTAGGATGATATGTTCTTCTTCACCCATCTCTTCTGCGGCATATCTCGCAGTTATTCATAGTGGCCAATCAGTCATTACCCAAAGAATGACCTGTAAGTTTATCTCTAGCCCCTTGGCCCATGGGGCTATTAGGTCTACCCACCAGCAATGCAGGGCCTTGTGTTTTCCATGGCCAGGTAGGAGTATGTTACTATTCAGCCCATGACCAGCTCTCAACACTTTCAGTGTTGAAACTGTAATTGAATTGGGGCCGGCAGCCCTTTTTGAGAGCAACTCTACCAGCTTGAAATAGTTCACTCATGCCCTACAACACGTCCCACAGGTGAGATACCCAACCTCACATTCCTGAGTGAATGCCGGTTACTCGTAGGTGCCATTTCAACAGCCCATTGTACTACTTGATCATGCTCCCTGCAGAAAGATTATACAGCATATGCAATATTCATTGAACATGCAAACTGACAAGTTATGGGAGCCTGCGTATGCATACAGGACACATGTTACATAAGGGGAGAAGTGCTGAGTCACTTCTGCTCAGAAGTTGCTAAGGGTGTCAGGACGGAGCCTGACTACAGCTATCTTTCTCACTCCATACACAGCCCCTTCATGTTGTCGATGTACAATTCCATTCACTGTCTACTAAGAACCTACCATACACCATGCATTTATTTACACGCTGGATTTTTTAGGTCATTCCAGAGATTAGCTTCAGTGCCATTCTCTTCTCTGCCCAGACATCTCTTCAGTACTCATATGTATGGTCTTGCTCAGTTAAGATCACTCTTGAAATGTTGGTAATGATTTTAGCTGTTGTTAACATCTCAGAAGTCTATGAATTTTAATAGAGTTCACTTGAAGTCTGCAATACCTACACAACTAAAATAATAGAATCACAACAGTAAAATGCTCTTCATTATGTGGAAGCAGGTATCTATCAAGTTATGTCATATGGACTTCAATAGTTATCTTACTTTTGAGATAAACCTTGACTGAGTGCTTGGAACAAGACACATTCATTGGAGAAGAGAGAAAGGAAAGAGTAGAATAATTAGACTTTACATATAGAGCTTGTTAACTTAAAAAATGGAGAGAGGGGTAAAGTGAGAGGGAACAAGCATTTATTTGAGATTAAAAAAAAATAGCAGTTTGGGAAAGCACTGATTCAGGCAGAAGCCCCAAAGTGTCCTTGATTAGAAGAGAAAAGCAAGGGGATATTTATGAGAAAAGGAAGGGGAATAATTATATCAATAGAAGAAAGCATTTCTATTGGTGCAGATAATATGACATTGTGATGTTAATTCTAAACAATATTTTTTAATTTTCACTAAGGTAGCCATCAGTCACATAGTCATATCTGCTTTCTTATTGTCTTTGCAAACAGTTCTTTGGGACACAATTTTGCTTTAGGCCCAGTCTAAAACCTATTTTGCTATGTTTTAACCTTTAAAAGTTTGAGGAGTAAGACATGCATGGCAGTTCCTCTGAGATGGAAGCTCTGGCTTCATTTTAAAGTGGTTCCATTTGCATTTTCCCCCCACAAGCTCTAGGAGGCTCTGGATCACCCTAGGGAAGGGGGACTGCAGGAGGCATGCGTCTGTGGAAGTATGATCATGAAAGAAACATATGAGAAGAAAGAATTCATAATGTATTTTGGAACTTCGATTGGGTCTGACCTTGTTCTGTTGTGTTTGTATTCAACAAAAATGATCATTAGAGATATAAGGTGGCAAACAAGCTGCTTGTCAACAAACTCTATGTATCCTTGTGTCTTCAAAAAACTCAAGTAGTTAACACTAAAGCTTTGATCCAGAAACGTCATTTAAATAACATGATATTTATAATTATGAAATGTGATATCGATGTTTTACATGAAATATAAGAGGCCCAAGAAAAATAATAGCCAAAGCATTTTCTTAATTTCCTTTGACACCTACCATTTTAATGTGGGCAAAATAAAGTGAGTATTGGAAGTAATGAATTATACAGTTTAAATATATTTCCATTAAAGAAAAATGCATTGCCTCAGAAACCTGAGTACTCTAGATTGATTGTCCATATTGCTAAAAATTATGACATTATTGCTTAATCCTTTATTATTCCTGGCTGAAAAAAGCGGTTTCCTCACAAACAGCTACGTGGTTAGTCCCATTTCCATTTTTCTTATGATTTACTACTTCTCTGAAATTACTGTATTTATATCATCATTAAAAGAAAAAAAATGTACTCAAGGAAAGAACAAACTTAATTTTCTGCATTGGCAGGTGGTTCAAAGTGCCAAAGATGAATGGCCCTGCATGAATCAGCTTTAAGATTTGAATTTCACTTTCCTGTCAATTTATTAGTTCTCTTAAAAAAAATGGTACACTAGCTGATAATTTTAAAATTGCAGTTATGAAAGATAATCAATTGGCAGTGGAACAAGAGAGCTGAGAACAGCTAAAGTGCATAAGCGCCAAGAATTTATAGGCATATTCATTGGAGAAAAAAGTTTATACAGCATACAAAGGTGAAAATTAATTACAGATCTCCACTGGTTAGAGAATTGAAGAAAAATATAAATTTATAATGTATTGGTTATAAAGTTCCCAAAACAATGATAAAAAATATAATTTTCAATAAGATAGATAAGAAAAGGATATCAAATGTATATTCTTTACACCGCTTCTCATCTACCCAATAACTAATTTGGATACTTTAATTTGAATAATTTAGTTATTAGTCCTGAATTCAATCTTAAAAGGTAATTAATCTCTCTTTTGTTATGATTGATTTTTATGCCAGAGAAAATGTAATTAAAACCTAAAGAACATACTGCTGGAAATAAGTGATCATTAAAATCTCCCAATGCACACACAGAACCCCCCCCCCACACACACACACACACACTGGATGAAGTGGGGAGAAAGAGGAAGACACAGGGAGAGAGAGAAAAATAATGACAACTGTCTTTGCTTGGCTTCCTTCCCCAAACAAAGCCTGGGAAAGGGGCTTATATCTTTGGAAACTTGGAAACAGACCCTGAGACACAGATTGGTGTTGGTTTATCAGTAAGTATGTTCTCTGTGTCAACATGTATAACTGAGTAGAAACAGTAAATTTGGACCCATTGAGAAGTTTAACTGTGATGCAATTGAAGCAGAGGGCTCAGACTATTCCACAGAGTGCTCTGAATCCAAGATGACTTTGTAGAGTTGCTGCAAATTGGAACAAGGGGTCTAGGCCTTTGTATTCCAATACTGACAAATCATTGGGCATTAACTGATCTCAGGAAAGTAGTATACCCTTGAGTAATGAAGCTCCTTCAGTTAGAATAGATTTTCAGAGAGCAATGCCTGCTAACAAGCAATGATTTTAATACCTGGGACATGAGTGCCTTCATCTTCTCAGGAGGGCTGGGTGAAGCATCACAACATCTACTACAGCTTGCATGAAGGCTGAATATTTTGGAAAGTGGGGATGGAAGACAGGGAAGAAAAAATGGAGAGGAGGGGTATGTCTACTTAAGAAGCATTAGTTCATAACTAAGCTGGTCACTGCTGTGGGCAACAGAGCTCCTGCTGAGAAACCTCTAAAAAACTTTGCATAATGAACAGAAACATCCATCTGAAATGTAGCAATTGGGAGCATTTATCAAATGGCTTCAATCCTCAGTGGAGAAGATTTGTTCCAGGGCTGTTAAATCCCTCATACTTCTAGATATGTACTTCCGTCAGAATGACTGAACAGAGTCCTATAGGGCTCCCACATAACAATAGCTAAAGCATTATGGCAGAAAGCAAGAGCTGCAATGGTGTAACTGAAGTGAGGTGCCCTCAGGTTACACCTGATGGAAGCTGATTTTCAGAACAGGGACCTGAGCAAAGTGGTGAGCTGAAATGATATCAGATAGAGAGTAAATCACAGTAGCTTTGCCTTTTCTATTCCTATTAACTATCAGACATAAGACCTTTAGTCTTTCTTATTTGGCAAACTCATAAAAAGGAATCAATATTAATTAGTTTTATGTCCAGTTATATTTTGCCACATATATTACCACTAGGTAATCTGTTCTATTTGAGCAAGCATGATGAAAATCTTTGGAAATATGTTGAACTATAATGTAAAAATTTTAATTTTTTTTAGATCAAAAAAAGATTTCATATAAAGTTTTATGGTTTTTATATATCTCTTTAAAATAAAGATTTTGTTAACATGTTCTCCCTCATATATTTGGCATCCTCAGAGAAGTACATAGTATAACTACATATATTTTCCAATTAACTAAAATATATACAAGTTTAGAAAGAGATATTATATTGGAGAACATCTAATTAAATTCAACTTATTTATGGTTGGGCAAACTCATGCCAACATAAAATAAATCATTTTGAGAAAGGCACAGTTTATTAGCAACCGGATTAAGACTAGAATCTAGGTTTTATCACTACAGTTCATATGTTTTCCACCCAAAAATTCATTTCCTCTCATACTACATTTTCACCCACATTTTTACTTCTAAATGTGACTAACTTTATAATTGGTTCCTAGACATTTTATACAGCATACACTAAACATAATTTGTCAGTTATATAAAATGTTATTTTAGTTGAAAGATGGTGAGCTGAGCGTAAACTGGTCTTTCCTCCCTAAACCAAACAATATAAACCATGCATTTTGTATAAAGTAAATGCAAAGCTTTACACAAAAATAGGAATTTTCATCTGAAAGAGATTTTCATGTCTGAAATACTGATGTGGATATAATCGAGTCAAGAAGAAAGACAACAGTTGAGGATGCATACGAGAGAAGAGTGTAGCTATAAGTGTAGGAGTGCCACCAGAGGAGAGCTGGAGCCAGGGGTCATAGAAAGGAAAGACCAGTGACCCCTGATGGAGGTGATAAATTGGGATACCAGAGCACTTGGATTATTCAACTTCTGCCCATTTACTCAGCCCAACCTTCCAACTGGCTGAAACAGAACTATTGTCTCCAGGAAGAAGTAGTACTCAGGGCAGAAGGATAAAGAAGTGCCTTGGGCTAGAAGAAAACTATCATCTGGGAAGAGCTGCTGACAGAATAACTTGCCTGTATTTCTCATATCTCTAAGTTGAAAAATACATTTTTTTTTCCTCTGGAGAATTTGTAACCATGAAGATACCCTTATATATTTTGAAATTTAAATTATGTTACATTTGTGGTTTAAACAATTACAAGCTAAGGAATATTCTCAAAATGACAGTGTCCCAGATATTTGTAGAAGAAAAAAATTACATGATGAAAATACTTTCAATTCAGCCTTCTTTAGAATTATCTTCAATTAAGTTCTACTAGTATGCCCTCACAATCAAAATAGCAGAACACCTACAGTGGAGACAACAGTATAGTGACATACTGAGGAACATGGACTTTGGAATTATTACACAGAGAACATTTAAAAAAAAAACAATACAGTTGACTCTTGAACCACATGGGGGTTAGAGGCACTGATCCCCATGCAGTCGAAAACTTGCATGTAACTTTTGACTCCCCAAAACCTTAACTACAGTTGTCTCTTGATATCCACAGGGAATTAGTTCTAGGACCCAATCCTCATGGATACCAAAATCTGTGGGTACACAAGTCCCTTATTAAAAATGGCATAGAACAACACATATAGATAGCCCTCTATATCCATTTATTCCAAAATTTGCATCTAAAATACTGTTTTTGATTGATGGTTGTTTGAATCTGCTACAAAACCCAGACATAGGAGGGCTACTGTATATTTATTGAAAAAATTGCATATAACACACGCAATTCAAACCCATGTTGTTCAAGGTTCAACTATATAGAAATTTTTTAATAAAATGAAGAAGGAAATAAAAATACTAGCAAAAAACTACATATTATCAAATATGAAAAAGCCGATTTGAAAAGTGATAGAATATAAACTTTAGAAATAAAAATATAATCATTAAAATTAAATGCTCAGTGTATAGTAAAGCAGCAGTTAGATATGGTTTAGATGGAATTAGTAAATTAGAAAACTGATTTAGAAGTACTTATAAGACATAGCTCTGAGATAAGGAAAAGGAAAATATTTCAGAGAAGTTAAAATCCATAGAGAATTAAAACATTTCAACATCCCAGAAGAAAAGAATAGAGAAAGATAAGAGGAGATATTTAAGAACAGATGACTGATAAGTTTAAGAATTGATGGAAGACATACAACTTATAATCAGGAAGAACACAGAATATCTTCAGTAGGATAAATTAAAAAAAAAAAACTTTAGATAATTGTAAAGAATTGAAAAAACAAAGACAAAGATTTTCAAAGCAGATAATGAGAAAAGACAGATTGCTACTAAGAAATAAAATTTAACCAACAATCAACTTCACAATAAGATCAAAGAGGAAATCAAAAGATATGCTGAGACAAATGAAAATAAAAACATAATAATGTTAAATCTATGGGACACAGCTAAACCAGTTCTAAGACATGGCAATACAGGCCTACCTAAAGCAACAAAAAAGTCTCGAATAAAAAATCTAACCTCACAACTAAAAGAACAATGTACAGAGGAATGAATAGAAGGTATAGAAGGAAGAAAATAATAAATATCACAGTGGAAATAAATAGAATAGAGACTAAAAAAAAAATAAAGAAGATCAATGAAACCAAGAGCTCATTCTTTGAAAAGATAAACAAAATTGGTAAACCTTTAGCCAAACTAATTAAGAAAAAAAGAGGACCCAAAGAAATAAAATCAGAAATGAAAGAGAAGTGACAACTGACACCACAGCAGTACAAAGGACAACCTGGAAGAAATGAATAAATTCATAGAAATATACAATCTTCCAAAACTGAATCAGGAAGAAATAGAAAATCTAAACAGACTGATTACTAGTAATGACATCAAATCAGTAATTTAAAAACTCACAACTAACAGAAGTCCTGGTCTGGTGGCTTTACAGTTGAATTCTACTAAATATTCAAAGAACAATTAACACTCATCCTTCTCATACTATTCAAAACAATTGAAGAGGAGGGAGAGCCCCCAAACTGATTTTTAAAGGTCAGCGTTACCCTGATATCAAAACCAGAAAATACACTAAAAAAAAAAAAATTGCCAACCAATATCCTTGATGAAAATAGATGCAAAAATTCCTCAAAAAAATATTAGCCAACAGTATTCATCAATATATTAAAAAAGATCATACACCATGCTCAAGTTGGATCTATTTCAGGAATACAAAATTGGTTCTATATCTGCAAACCAAATAAAGTGATACACAACATAAGCCAAGTGAAGAATAAAAATCATATGATAATATCAATAGAAGCAGAAAGAACATATGACAAAATTCAACATTTATTTATGATTTTAAAAAAATCTCAGCAAAGTGGGAATAGAAGGAACATACCTAAACATAATCAAGACCGTATATATGACAAACCTAAAGGTAACATTGTGCTCAACTGTGAAAGGCTAAAAGCTTTTTTTTTTTTAAATGAGGAATGAGACTAAGAAGACTCTTTTCACCAGTTTGATTCAACTTAATGTTAGAAGTCCTAACCACAGCAATCAAAATAAAAAAATAAAAGACATCTAAATTGTAAAAAAAAAAAAAGAAAGAAAAAGGGAAAAATTTTATTATTTGCAGTTGACATGATACTATATATAGATTCCACCAAAACAACTATTAGAATGAATAAATAAATTCAATAAAGTTGCAGGATACAAAGTTAATTTTCAGAAATCATGTGCATTTTTACACTCCAATAATAAACTATCAGACAGAGAAAGTAAGAGAGCAATACTATTTACAATTTCATCAAGAAGAATAAAATACCTAGGAATAAGTTTAACCAAGAAAGTAAAAGACCTGTACTTGGAAAGCTACATTAGTGAAAGAAATTAAAGAAGACACAAATAAAAGGAAAGATATACTGTGTTTATTGATTGGAAGAATTCAGATCATTAAAATGTGCATATTACCCCCCAAATCTATACCTATGAAAATATGGTATTTTTCACAGAACTAGAACAAATAAAACTAAAATTTACATGGAACCACAAAAGACTGAATAGCCAAAGCTATATTGAGAAAGAAGAACAAAGATGAAGGTATCATGGTACCTGATATTAAACTATACTACAAGGCTATTGTAATCAAAGCAGCACAGTATTGACATAAAACTAAACATATAGACCAATGGAACAGAATAGAGATCCCAGAAATAAACCATGCTAATGTAGTCAATTAATCTATGACAGATGTAGACAAGAATATACACTGGGGTAAAGATAGTCTCTTTCATAAATGGTGAGAGAAAAACTGAAAAGATACATGTAAAAAATAAATCTAGAATATTTTTTATACCATATACATGAATAAACTCAAAATGAATTAAGGCCTTAAATGTATGACCTAAAACTATAAAACTCCTAGAAGAAAACAGAGGTAAATATCTCTTTGATACTGCTCTTAGCAATTTTGTTTTGATATGTCTCTTAAAGTAAAGACAACAAAAACAAAAATAAGCAAATGAGATTACATAAAACTTAAAAGCTTTTGCACAGCAACGGAAACCACCACCAACAAAAAAAGACAACATACTGAATGGTAGAAGCTATTTGCAAATAAATATCTGATAATGGGTTAATATCCAAAACATTTACAGAACTCATACAACTTAACAGCAAAAAGATAGGCAATATGATTAAAAAATGGGCATAGGATGTAAATATTCATTTCTTCAAAGAGGACATACAGATGGCCATAGACATGTAAAAAGATGCTCAATGTCACTCGTCATTAAAGAAGTAGAAATTTTAAAAAAATGAGATATCAACTCACAGGTGTCAGAACGAGTATTATCAATAAATCAACAAGGATGTATGGAACAGGGCACCCTTATTCACTATTAGTGATATTGTAAATTGGTGTAGCCACTATAGAAAAGAGTATAGAGGTTCCCCAAAATTTTTAAAATAGAGCTACTATATGACCCAGCAATTCCACTTCTGGGTATTTATCCAAAAAAATCCAAAACCCTATTTGAAAAAATATATACACCCCTATGTTCCTAGCACCATTATAATAGCCAAAGTATGGAAGCAGTGTAGGTGTTCACTGACAGACAGATGGATAAAGAAGAGGTGGTACATATATACACCGAAATATTACTCAGCCATAAAAAATGAAATTTCGCTGTTTGCAACTACATGACTGGATAGAAGGCATTATGTTAAGTGAAATATTAAAAACAACAACAACAACAACAGTGTACTGCATACTTTAAAAAGTGTGGATGAGTACCATTTACTAATTGAACACTGTGGTGAATGATGATTCAAAGTATTTTGAAAAAACATTGCTTTATTACAAATGTTTTTGAGAATTCTGTATGCATTACAAAGTATGTTAGAGTTCCATTCACTGAAAGAACATTATGCTGAACACAGTGTTCCAAAAACTCCGATAGAACCTCTTTAATAAAAGTGTTTTCAAATATTTTTCTCCATGCTTTATGGAATGTGTATGAGTTCTATGCACCGAAAGAACACTGTGCTGAATGAAGTTTCAATATAAGTTGGAAGAAACATCTTTATTACATGTGTTATTAAACATACTTTTATATGCATTAAATAATAGTTGTATTCCATTCACTGAAATGACACTGGGCTAAACACAGTGTACAGATAGATAATTTAAAACATTTTTATTACAAGTGCTTTCAGTTTATTACATACATTTCAGAATGTGTATGTTTCATTCACTAAAAGAACATTATGCTGAATGAAGTTTCATGATAGGTCTAAAAGACATCTTTATTACAAGTGTGGTTAAACATTATCCTACATGCATCATAGTATAAGTATATATTACATTTAATGAGAGAACGCTGTGCTGAATACAGTGTACCAGTAGGTATTTGTAACATCTTTATTACAAGTGCTTTCAAACAATTTACTATAACTGTAAAGAATGAGTATGTGTTCCATTCACTGAAGAACATGGGCTAAATAAAATTTTAATAGTATGGAAGAAATAGCTTAATTACAAGTGTTGTTAAACATTTTACTACATACATGATATAATATCTAGGCATTTAACTTACTGAACACCGTGTTCAAGTACCCTGCTTTAGACATTTTTATTACAAGTGTTTTCAAACATTTTACCATATGCACTACAGAATGTGCATGAATTATACTCCCTAAGTGAACACTGTGCTAAATGAGGATTCAGTGTAGCTTAGAAGAAGCAGCTTAATTACAAGGGCTGTTACACATTTTTATATACTTTCTGTAGGGCAGAGTTAAGATGGCAGAGTAAGTAAACTCTGAACTCACAGCCTCTCACAATCACATCAAAATTACAACTAAATTATAGAACAACCAACACTGAGAAACACCTAAACTTAAGCTAAACAGAATTCCTGTTACTAAAGATATAAAGAAGAAACCACATCAGACACATAGAAGGAGTGGAGACACAGAATGGGCAGTTCCCACACCTCAGTGTGTCAATTAAGTATGGGAGGAATAGCTTGGCTACGAAGATCACCACTGAGGAGTGAGGGATTCCAGCCCCATACCAGGCTTCTCAGCTTGAGGCACTTGTGCTGAGAAAAATGAGTTCTCATGATATCTGTCTTCAAAAACCAGGGGGGTTATACCTGAGAGAGAGAAAGTGCTGCAGGAGGCTGAGATGCTGCTCTTAATAGGTTTGCACTAAAACTCTTCCACGCTAAGCTCTAGAGCAGGGACAGCAACTCAAGCAGCACCAGGGACATACAGGCATGAAATAAATTGACTAAATTAAAGGCAAGGGCTGGATGAGGAAGAATTGTGGGAACTCTCTCCAGGGACAGAAGCACTGGCAAACATCATTGTCCCTTTGTTGAGCTTTCCTCCTACCTAGCTGGCCTAAAATTTGTCACTCTCTATTAACTTGGCTAACACTATTTGTCTCATTCTAGTGTCTTCCTGAGACCCCAGCTCACCCAACTTGCTTGCCCTGCCTAAACACTTCCAGCGGCTCCTCTACATAAGTGTCCTGCTGAAGACTTACTCAAAGGAATACAGACCCCACACAAGCAGCAGCTGGCCTCAGTATGCATTGTAGCTCCTGCCAAATGTCCCCAGCCCTGTACAAGTGGCTGCTGGCCTTAGCCTACATCGTAGTACCCACTAAATGGTCCCAAGCCTGGCACAAGTAGTGGCTGGCCTTGGCTCACAATGTAGCTCCAACTAAGTGGTCCCAAACCCAGCACAAGCGGCAGTGGACCTCAGCTCATATCCTAGATGCAACTAAGCATCCCCAAGCCTAGAAAAGGAGGAAGCTGACATTGGCCTGCACCAAAGCCCTTCCAAGAAGCTCCAGACTCAGTGCATGTGGTGGCCAGCTTCAAACTGCACCAGATCTCTACCCAAACAGCTTCACAACCAATACACATGATGGGGAGCCTTGGTTGGCACCAGAGCCATTCTCATCTGCTTTAGTCATGGATGGCCATCATAGCCAGTCAGCCTGAGGGTCAACCACATCCACAATTGTGCCAGCAGCAACTGAGGCACAACCTTAATAAGAGGGCACGTGCAACCCATACTGGAGCATCCTTAATAACCCAAACTCAGGTGACTGAGATGACTGTGCCTTTAGGCCCCACAACATACTTTTACATAAGGCACTTTTTCAAGACTGGGACACATAACAGATCTACCTAGTGTATAAAAACAAACACAGAGAGGCAGACAAAATGAGGAGACAAAGAAACATGTCCAAATGAAAGAATAGGACAAAACTCCAGAAAAAGAACTAAATGTATGGAAACAAGCAGCCTACCAGATAAAGAGTTCAAAACACTGGTTATAGAGAAGCTTAATGAACTTGAGAGAAGAATAGATGAACTCAATGAATACTTTCACAAAGAGAGAGAAAATATTAAAAGAATAAATCAGAACTGAAGAATACAATAATTGAAATGAAAAAATATGTTAGAAGGAATCATCAGCAGATTAGATAAAACAGAGGATTAAATCAGCCATCTGTAAGGCAAGGTAGAAAAAAACACTTGATTGAAAAAACAACAAAAAAAATAGAATAAAAATAAATAAAGATAATTTAAGGAATCTTTGGGACAACATCAAGTATCACATTATAAGGTCCCAGAAAGAGAAGAGAGAACAGGATTAAATACCTATCTGAGGAAATACTGACTGAAAACTTCCCTAACCTGGTGAAGAAAAGTCTAGGAAGTACAAAGAATACCAAATGAGATGAACCCAAAGAAACCCACCACAAGAGACACCATAATTAAAATGCCAAAAGTTAAAATCAGAGAGAGAATCTTAAAAGCATCAAGAGAAAAGCTCTTAGAGGTGTACAAAGACATTTCTATAAGATTATCAGCTAATTTTTCAACAGATACTTTGCAGGCCAGAAGGGATTAGCATGAAATAGTCAAAGTGATGAAAGGGGAAAAAATCTACAACCAAGATTACCCAGTGGTTATCATTTAGGAGAAACAAAAATTTTTCCCAGACAAGCAAAAAATTAAGAATTTCATCACATTAAACCAGCATTATGAAAAATGTTAAAGAAACTTCTTTAAGTAGAAGAAAGATAACGAAATACAGAAAAGGAAAAGAATCTCACCTACAAAGGCAAACAGTAAAAGTAGTGCATCAACCAATTATAAAGCCAACACAAAAGTTAAAAGATAAAAGTAAGAATATTATGTGCAAATACAATAATAAAATAAAGAATATGCACAAACACTTACATGAAAAAGGCAAAAAAATGACAAAAAACATAAATGTGGAAGTGAGTTTAAAAAGTATTGATTTTAGAAAGTATTGATTAAAGAAAAAGGAATTTAATACTATATTATCTAATCTATAATGCTATAATCTATAATACTATAGAAAGTCATCAACATACTAGAGAAGACTGCAAAATAAGAACAGAAGCACCACAAAAACAATAAAAAGCATTTAATAAAAATGGCAATAACTACATACCTATCAATAGCTACTTTAAGTACAAATTGACTAATGTTCCAATAAAAAGACATAGGGTGGCTGAATGAATTTTAAATAAAGATCCACACATATGCTGCCTACAAGAGACCCACTTCAGATTGAAAAATACACACACAGACTGAAAGTGAAGAGATATTAAAAGATATTTTATGCAAATGGAAATTAAAGAAAAGCTGGGGTAGTAGTACTTAGACAAAATAGACTTTAAAATGAAACTGTAACAAAAGAAAGAGAAGGGCATTACATAGTAATAAAGAGATAAATCTAAAAAGAGGATATAACTGTTGTAAATATCTAAAGACCCAATATAGGAGCAACAAAATATACAAAGAAAATATTGAGGAATAATAATAGCACCTTGTACAATGAGCAGTTAGATTCCTTGCAGAAAAAGCCTGAGAGATGGCTGTTTTTGCTTGTACCCTCTGCAATGAACCATGGAGATAGTTCCAGCAAGAGCTTATGTACCCATTAAAAGCTGCTTCTTTGTTTACTACAGTATTGTGGGTCTCATGGATGCAAGCCTGTTGGCTTATAGATCTAGGTATTTGGGGCAGGGGTGGGCTGTCTTTCAAGCAGTACTCTTACTCAATGTGTAATCCAAACCCTTTGCTCTGCAGAGAGAAAATGGGATTTAGGGGCTCCCTACCAATTGTATGGTACTGTGCTGGGGGTGGGAATTATGGTGAGAGTGTGTCTTGACCTTTCTTATCTGTTTTGATGTAGATATTTTCTCATTGATCACATAGCTAGTTTCATGATTACTTTCAGAGGAAATTGCTCCATGTGAGTTGTAGATTTGGTGCATCTGTGGGAGGAAGGCAATTCAAGAACCTAATATGTCGCCATCTTGGTCGACTTCTTCAGGCATTTTAATTACAGTATCATAAAAATAAAAATTAATTTTAAAAACAAGAACACAGAAAATGTTTTTATAGTACCATTTAAAAAAAATCTCATTTAATCAAAAAGAAAATACAAACCAAAATTAGAGAATTTCCTGAAAGTAAAATAATGAAAACATTGTATTGAAGAAACTTTGGAATAAAACAAAATCAGAAATAAGAGGAAAATTTATAGCCTTAAATATTTTTATCCATTTTTTAAAAAGAAGTAAAATATCTACCAAATAAAAAAGTTATGAATAGTAACAGATTAAATGAAACATAAGAAGAGATGAATTACTTAAGTTATCAGCAGTATTCTTTACAATAGCCAAGATATGGAAGCAATCTGGTCATCTATCAATGAATGAGTGGATAAAGAAGAGGTGGTACATGTATACAATAGAATGTTAATTGGTCATAAAAAAATAAGGAAATTTTGCCATTTGGAACAACATAAATGGACATAGAAGGTATTGTGCTGAGTGGAGTAAGTCAGACAAAGACAAACGCTGTATGATTTCACTTACATGTGGAATCTAAAAAACAAAATAAACCAACAAGCAAAACAGAAACAGACTCATAGTTACAGAGAACAGTTTGATGGTTATTAGATGGGAAGGAGTTAGTGGATTAAAAATGGGAAGGGATTAAGAAGTACAAATTGTTGGTTACCAAATAGTCATGAGGATACAAAATATGGCATAAGGAATGTAGCCCATAATATAGTCAATAATTACAGTATCTGATGGGTACTAGATTTATAAAGGTGATCATAAGTTATGTAAATATATAATAAGTATTTTGTATACCTGTAACTGAAAAACAATTCTTATTAAAAATGATTAATTTTAGTTTACGAAAATAAAGTCTATGAAATTGTTATGGATTACAAATAGCTTAAAGTTATCAATGAATAGTACATGAGTAAATGTTTAATGACTGGCTCTTTGAGAAAAAAAAATTCCTGCTTTGTAGCTTTTGCCAGTTTCTGAGGTGTAGATACTCCTATCATTGCTAATCCAGATACTAATGTGATTCTACTGAACGTGGAGTTGAGAAACAATGGACAGTAGCACTTGTTTTATAGCTTCCTCCAGACAAAGTTAACAGTCATAACTTCTAAAGCATAGATTATTAAAGAAACATAGTAAACTAATTGGAAGTCATTCATTTTTAAGTATTGATTTTATTTAATATTTATTTAATTGTAAATTTGTGTAATTTAACATTTAGTAGTATCTGTGTGAAAGAGCCAATAAATGATTTCCAAAATTATAACAAGTAATCTCAGTACACCACTCTATGTTAATCTTCTGATCAAACCGTATTACCTCCAGGAACTTACCCTGCTGATATACCTGCAGACATACACAGTGACATCTAACCACGCTTGCATCATTGGTTGTAATAGCAGGAGACGAAAACAATCTAAATTTTCATTTGTGAAGGAATGTTACACAGACTCTGGTATAATCACAGACGGAAATGATCTGAAGAAATTAAACAATTTTTAAAAGAATGAGAAAGCTACATATTGATCTAGAAATATCTCCATCTCCAGTGTATACTGCTATATGAAAAATACATGATACAAAACAATTAACATTTTTGTATAAAAATGTAGAAAAAACAATTTAATTGTATTTGTATAAAGAAATCACATACAAATAACCCTCAAAAAAATACTTCACTTGTATGAGATGGGGGTAGAAGGGAGAAGATAGAGATAGGTTGGGAGAGAGCAACACTTCTCCATACCTTTGTAAACAGTTCTGTTTTTTGGTTCATATGAACGTATTACTAAAGCAAGTAATGATCTTTTTAAAATGAATAAAAAAAAAAACAGTCTATTTTGAACTATAAAAATATTTTCTTGTTTACCAACTAAACTTGATATATTATAATTGTGAGTGTTACTTTCACATGTGTCGTTCATATCAATTCTTATTCATACCTATTCATATCAATTACTTTCTCCAAATAAACAAATTTGCAGTGTTCATTTATTCTGTATCTTTCTTTGCATTGGCTGTGGAACTGATCAGTTTCCTACTTGCTTTAGTTGTCTAAGTATACCCCTTTTATAGGGTATTTAACATACTAACATTGATATATTTTTTAAAAATAATTTTCACTATGACCATTTGTCTCTGTTTTATAAAATATATTAACTAGCTCTTGCACAGCAGACAATGAAGCCACAGTTCATGCTTTAGTGTTAAAGCAAACACTTGACATTCTTCTCACATTTTAATTTTACCATTATGACTCATCTCTGCTTTCATTGAAACTAAAATTTTTGTGCAACCTGGGGAGGTGAAGAGGTCACTGGGTGGGATGCAAAAGAATGAGTCTATTCCTAGTTCCTCCATTTATTAAATAATCATGGTTATATGGCTTAACCCTTGGAGTCTGTTTAAATTACAAAATAGAGATAGTCATGGTTTTTCAGCATAAAGGACAAAGAAATTATCATAACCAAATGAGATATTATCATATAAAGTACTTTGACACAAACAAAAGACTTGTATAACTTTATGATAGCGTTGCCATCAGCACAAAAGGATGTTTTAATGTGCTACACAGATTCTAAAATCAGAATAAAACAGTTCTTTTGAAGTAAAACTGGCTTCAAATTATGCTGTATTATTGAAAATATTTATACATGAGTTCTATTTTAATTTACTTTTATCTTTTTACCCAAAGTAATATTTTGTTACAGCCACAACTACTGTGTTCAAATGTCCTTGTTTTCACATTTTGTTAAACTGGGGGCAGGGGTGAGAAATCAGAAATAAAATCCAACAGAATTCGCCTCTGTGTGACCTGAAATATTCTTGTAATTATCTCTCTTAGAGTAGATTATTTAAACCCTCACCCCTTCTTTTTTTTTGTAGTTTATAGAACTAGACTTTGATGTTCTTGTTAAATATCACTCTTTTTGTGAAGTCTAAAGCTTTTAATTTTAATGGCACATCCTGTAAAAATGCTAGAAACTGGAGATCTTTTTTCTTATAAGACAAAGGAGTCAGTCAGAAATGGTATTATTAGGTGTGATGAACTATTGTGGCTTCTCCATTCAAGGGGCTTTTGTTTCTAAACTCTAAGTGGTAACTGAATAATTGTGAAATTTATTGCAAAACAAGTAACATTTTTGGCAAGCACTGCCTTTGAATACAAAGCTTTATTGTGAGTATGAACTCTTTAGAGTCATGTTCTCTTAAGTTTTGTTAAGCTCAGTGAGCTTGTTGATCTTAAATGTGCACAATGCTATGTAAGATTCAAAGGAATCCATCGGTTTGTTTTCTGTAGATTTATTACCCTTTGAGTTTTATCACTTTGCTCATAATTTTGCTTTAAGAAATATGTAAGAAAAAAGAAACACTATTAAAGTTGGTAAATCAGATATAACCCCTGTCCAAAGTTAATGCTGCCCTTCAAACACATGCTAACCTTCTATCAGCACCTTTTCTGGTTCCAAGCCCATTCATCCACTTTTGCTTCTTTACTATGAAATGTAACATATAAGCTCCCATTATTCCTAATTCATTCAGTCAATAAATTTTTTTAGATGTCAGATGTCAGATGATATCAATAGGAATATCATTATGAATATTCATTAAATTAAAATGCTTTTCATCTTTGTCTGCAGGACAGTGAGTTTGCTGAAGTCAGGTGAATCTAGTGAGCAGAGAGGAGGAGGGCTGTTTCTGTGGGGTGATGGGTTATATTTCTAGGGTTCAGCACAGCCTCTCCTGGCCTTTCAAGGGAAAGGCAGGAAGTGGCTCTTCAGGAACCAAAGAACCTCAGTTCTTGGGAAACAAGTTGTCTTACAAATGAGCAGTTGGTCAGTCCCTCAGCTATTGTGCTTTTTGTAAACTTGCCCTAAATGTTCTCTCTTGCTGGGTTTTGAATCAGTAGTTATAGTTATTCCAAAAGATTAAAAGTTCCTGACCTTCTTGTTCTCCCTTGAAATTCATGTTTTTATACATAAGTGAAATGTATCATGAGACAATCATGTGAATTAGGAACAACATTTAAATTATGTACTCATGTTTTTAAAAATGGCCTTTTTGATTCAGTTCTCAAAAGAGGGAGAATTGAGGTCCTTTCAGCTACACTCCAAATGAGTGTTTTCAAGTAGAGCGGAGCAGTGAATATGGAAGTAGAGAGTCATTGTCCTCTCTTCTAGCCCCATGTGGGGTGAATTGTACCAGTGGTGGAAGCATGAGTTCCAGAAACGTTTGTGAAAAGGACCCACAGGGGGGATCCCCCCTTACTATGCCTTTTCTAAGCCACATGAGCAACATACAAACACTGAGAAAGATAGCATAATTCCTAGAATAGAAGTCTTAGCAACCATTAATGTAAGGTGTTTATTGGGCTAAGCTAGGAATAGGTGACCCTTATTGTTATAATAGAAAACAAAGCAAACAGAGAGAAGAATAAAAGAATCCCTTGAAATTCTAATAAGTTTCTTCAAAGCATTTAGACAAATATAATTTTGGGAGATATGGTATCACTAGGAACCATGTGAAAACCTTTGACTTTCTCCAAATAGTGCACCTGGAGTCCATTCAGCTGAGAAAAAAAGTGGCTTTAACATATGTGACCTCATGGACTGGCAAGATTGAATTAGCTTGTTATACCTCTCCACAGTAGTCAATGAGGACACCTTTTGGTAAATATATGGTCTAGTCATGCCCTATAATGTGTGGAGGTGACTGTGTTTTAGCTTTAGTGGAAACATAATACTGATGATTAAAAGGGTAAGAGAACCTCTGCTTGAGGGGCTTCTGTGTTGATGTTGTTTTGTGGCACTAATGAATTGTTTCATCCATTCCAAGACAATTATAGGCAAGCTCTTCCCTAGAAAATCAAGGTTGGGCAACACAGCACCTTTTCAGATTCAGTTAGGGCATTCGGAAAGACAGGTGTTCAAACACAGAAGTGTAATCTTTTAAAATTAGCTTAAAGAAAGTCACAACCAACTTCCTTCTCTATGAATGTGGTTTCAGTGTTATCAGGGTGATGTATGAGTTGTGAATCCCCATCTCTCTACTTGCAGCATAGTACAGCTAGCAAAGATCCCTCATGAATAAGGGAATACAGGTCCTGAGAGAAGACAGACCAACAACTTAAACTCAGTAACCAAAAGAGTTTAATGAAGGAATATTGTTAAGGTGTGGGAAGAACTAAAGGGACTCACAAAGGATAAATTTGGTATCCCAGTGGGAAAAGCAGGAGGGAGAGAAAGAGTTCTCCTTCTTGGCCTGAATGGGCAAGAAAAAGGAGGAATTCTTGGCACTTTGAGAGGGTAGCCATATAGAGCGGCCTGTTAGACAGGAGCTTTTCCTTCACTAGGGCACCTAGAGCTCTGACAGGCAGACACTGGTACAAAAATTAGACTCCACTCGCCACCTCCCCTATGTTCTCTTGCCAGAGTGCCTTCCATAAATGGACCCAAACTTCCAGGCACAGAGCAGGATGGAAAAGGTAGAAAGTAGATATGTGGGGGCAAACAGAGAATATCCACTTGTTTCTGGGGAATCAGAAGAGCTTATGTACTCATGCCCCAGGACTGAATCCTTGCTTTCCAAACATCACATAAGCTGGAAGCCTGGGACCTTGTCTCATACAGAGAGAAACACCCAAGCCCAGGAGGGCTCAGGTCTCCCACCCAGAAACAAACCTTCCCAGGTGGGTGGGCTTTTCTGTTCCCACAGTGTGATATGATGTGAGCAATGTCCTCGGGATAGGGCAGAGAAAGGTAAGTGTCTTTTACAATAGCCACCTGACATAACACTCTCCCCAGCATAAGTGTTCCTTCAGCAAAAAACTCTAGTATCATCTAGAGGGGCTTCAGACTTTGATTGTTTTATTGTCTGTTCATGTCTGTCCTGCTGATTAAATATAAATGATTTAATCATATCCAATGCTGAACTGCAGTGATTTTCTCTTTGTCTAATATCTTATTTACATTCTCTGTCAGGTGGGTACTGGTGATTACCTCTACTTCCTGAAATTCTCTTTTTCTTAATTTCTGAGTTGGTTTCTCTTTTTTCTCCTTCATGTACACCTATTATCAGTCTTTTTGCTAAATCCCTATTAAGTGGTAAGGTTTCTGCAGTATTTTCTCATTTGCTTCATTTTTTTCCATTCTCATCTTGGTACCCTTATTCCCCTTCATAGCTCTAACTGCCTTAATCTCTCCATCAACAAATCTCTCTAGCATTAGATGGTACTATACCATGTACACAAATAAATGCCTCACAGGTGCCTTGGATATAGCCCCACAAAACCTGAGCTCATTATGTTCTCCCCTAATCTTCCTATATTTCCTATTTCAGTTAATGGCACTGTCATTTACTTGGTCACCCAAGCATAAGCTTAAAGTAATTCTAGGTTCTTCCTTCTCCTTAATTTCCATATGCATTCAAACCACAAGTCTTGCCAATTTAATTTCCTAAATGGTTCTCAAAACTATCGTCTCCTCTCTTTTTTTCACAGTAATTGTCTTGCATTAGGGTTGAATCATCGCTCACCTAGCCCATTACAATAGCGTTACCACTGTTCTCTCTCTAAATACACCCTCTTCAAATCATGAACCACTACTTCCACTGAGGAATCTACCTACACCCCAGCACAGACTCTCTGTACACCACTTGACTTTCTGATTCTCTATTTTCATCTCCTTTCATTCTCCATCTGGATTTCACCTTAGCACCATTGGTGCTGTTAATGCTGCAAAAACACAAGTATGTGTCAGGCCTTCACATGTGTTTATGCATGTGCTTCCATGCATTTTCTTCCTGGTAAATTCTTGCTCAGATTTCAGTTCTTACCTTGATGTCACCTTTCCTCTATTACCAGGGCTCATTCTAACCTCCTTTGGACTAATGGTGCCTGTACATTTTTATGCCATTTATTGCTTTGTGTTGCCATTATTTCTCTCACTCCACAACTTAGTGCCTGACATGGATGTGGCACTGAATTTTCAAATCTGTGGATTCAGTTTGACCAAGAATTTCAGTGTAAGAAATTTTAGATTTATGCCCTAGCTCAATGACCATGGGAAAGTCCTCATTTTACCCCTCATTTATGTAAAATGCAGGTATGTGGCATGTTAAGATGCCTTTTTGTTATAACAGTGCCCTTGCACTTGGTCCTGTCCAAAACACTTATGATGATACATTTGGTCCATGCCAAAAGGTCTTTGATATTTGGTCATATCTGGTCCTGTTCAAAATGTCCATAAAGACATTAGATCATCTACCTAACCCATTGTGCCATTACCAGTTAGGCTAACAAGGTGAGAAAGATTATTATTGATGATACAACCACAACATATTAGACCAATAAGACATGATGTTTTTAATGTATTAATCCTATAAGCCAAAGTATAAATAAACTTTATGGGCTATCTGAACTTAAGAATGTTTTCTAAACATGGACATTTTGGACAGGACCAAATATCAAGGATCTTTTGATATTTGGGCCAAATATGCTTATGGATATTTTTGACAGGACAAAATTTCAAGGATGTTTTGGCATGGACCAAAAGTCTCCATGAAGGTGTTGTTCATTTAGAACAGTTGTCCATTGTTCTAGAAATTCATGAAGTTGATTCAATATGGAGCGTCTCACATCTGTTATTTTTCCCTCCAATACAATTCTACAAGTAAGTGTTTCAAAAATCCCAAACTAGAACTTACCATTCTCCTGCCCAAGGTCTTTCAGTGGAGCTCTATTACCCTCAGGCTGAAATCCAAAATCTTTAACATATTTGTTAGGGCCCAGTGTGATCTGGGCCTTGGCTGCCATTATGTCTTGTGCCATGCTTCTTTTGGGTACCAGGCTCAGGTATCTCTGCCTCCCTTTAGTTCCACAACTGTGCCCTATTCTTTTCACATCCTTCACATATGCTGTCTTTTGCCTAGAATGGTCCTTTTCTGCCTGTTCATTTAGAAAACATCCACACAGTCATTAAATGTCAGCTTCAATGCCACTTTATCAGGAAGGATTTTCCTGATGTTTTTGTACTGAGTAAGGTTCACTAATATCTGATCTTTAGAGCCTCTATAAACATGTGCAGATTGCACACCTTCAATAGTTCACAGGACACTTTCATGACAAAGACATAAAGGGGTCTTGAATATTTATTATGGCAATTTGCTGACAGATATTAGTAAAGTGTCTTGGAGAAGGTGAGATATTTTGGTTACTCTGTTTTATTGAACACTTTTCCTACATACCACTTACCAGAGTTAACTGTATTCGTTAATAATCAATTATTTATAAAATTTAGTTTCTATCTCTTACTCCAGATTGTACATCCTTTTTGGGAAGAGATTGTCTTGCCTTTTCATCTGCTACTTGGGGACATTAAGCAATACCTGGTGAGTGAAGTGATAGAGAATTGACTGAACTTTGACTTTCTTATGGCTGTGTTGGCTGCACCTAGGGTCTTAAGCAAATGTAACTGCTTCTTTTCAGCTATACACTCATTGTAGGTTGATGTCTGTTATTAGATCCACAAGAAAGTGAGTTGATCACTATTTGCTGCTGGTTTTTTTAGTATAAATGAAGGAAATATTAAACCACCTACCACTCAAGTTACTTCATAGCATTAACCAATAAAAATCACTGAAAATACATTTTCCAGTTTTAAATGTACTTTATCTATAAGTATAGTGTCTGCATTGAGCAGAATTACAGATAAAGTGCCAATAAGTTTAATAACGTGCTTTAAATCAGTGCAGTGTACAGCGTTTTAGTAGTTTATTTTTTCTATCTATTTTATAGAAAGTCCTCCAATATTGAGGCACACAGGTCAGGTTCCCCTAGCAACCAGAGCCACCTGAAGGCTTCTTAATGCTCTGCCCATATTGGCTTCACTTTATTTTGGCCATTAATTGGTAAAAAAATATATATATGTTATGTGTGTGTGTGTGTGTGTGTGTGTGTGTGTGTGTGTGAGTGTGAGTATACACACACATATATATGAATACTCAAATAAAACAAAAATACTTTTATTATAATTAATATTTTCTTGCCTTCAAAGTGTTTCAACTAGTAGAGATTTCCTATCAATGATCAAAATTAGACCATTGTCTTATAGCTTAATAGTCTCAGGCAGAATTCTGCATTCTGTTTACATTATAGAAGTATTTTCCAAGCAACACCCCTAATCTCTCTCTCTCTCTCTCTCTCTCTCTCACACACACACACACACACACATACATATACATATACATATACATATACATATACATATATATACATATATACATATACATATACATATACATGAGAGAGAGAGATGAAGAGTTTGAATTATTGCAATTGTACAAACTTGGAAACTTTTAAAAAGTTTTTCACCTCTTTAAAAGCTTATCTAAATCTTTTCACATAATACCTCCCCCCACTTCATTTCTGTTCTTGCTAAATACCCTCTCCTATATTTTGGGGGGTGGGCAGGGGGAAGAATGGCCCTGCATTTCTTATGTGAAATCGCTCTGTTCGATCAGCATGTGTCAAGAGCCAGAAACATCTATGTTTGAACCCAGTTTTAACATTGCACACCTTCAGCTATGTGAACCAACTGTGCTAAATAAAAACATATCAATAAACAAGCAAAATCAACAAAATTGGTAAATGAGGGCAAAAGGAAGGTAGATATTGTAAATATCTTTTCAAAAGTGTGTAGCACAAACCAGTTGTACCTTCAATGCATGAAAGAATAGATAAATAGACAAATAGGTCTTAGGTTGAAAGATTAATAGCTGAACAATTCTTGCCTTCCCAATTATTTTCCTTTAACCTACTATTTTCACTTTCTTTCTGACTGGGATACCTCTCATTTTTTTTTTAAATGTGATTCATCTGCTATCTTCCTAACACAGAGGGTGTTCTCAGATACCTGGAGGCCTCAGCAGGTCCAATGTTTTCTGAAAGCAGAAGCCATCTTCTAATGAAAGTTTACAAACAGACTTAAAATGAATGCAAGATTTAATAATGCTCAGAGCCTCATGGACATGGACAATAGACTCAGAGAGTGGGGGGGTGGTGGAATAAAAGGGGTCAAATATGTGGTTACAGAATGAAATCTAACTGGGAGGTGAACACACAATACACACACGTGCGCACATATGTTAAAATGTACAGCTGAAACTTACTGGATTTTGTTAACCAATGTCACCATAAAATAAACAAACAAACAAACAAACAAATAAATAAATGAATAAATAAATGTAAAACTAAAAGATTTAATAATACTTTCAAAACTCCTAATGTGTCTAGGGTTGAAGGGATATTATTGAACAAAGGAAAGATTTCCTGTTGTTCTTCATACCCCCATTGCTCAAAAGAGCTATGCATTTTCAGGCTGTGATAAGACTCTGGTGGTCAAATCCCTCTCTGGGAGCATCAGTATCTTAAAAGACAAAGCAGCTTTCTTCTGCTGTCAGCCATGGATGGAATGGCTGTATCAGCCATTATGGAGCTTTGGTGTTGGCATGGATGTGAGCTGTCTGTATCAGGATGTCAGTCAAGGATGTTAGACAAGGAATTCACTGGGGAAAATCAGGTGCTTTGGTCTCCAGGCATGCTGCCTCCAATATCCAATTAGGAAAGGATACATCCTCATTCTTCAGGATCTCTACCTCAGTGGCTGAGTCCTGACTCCCCTCCCTCACCTCCTCTTTGCTATCATATCTTTTGGCTATTAACCATGGGTTCCGTTTCCTGGCGGCTTCTATCACATAGCAGAATCTGACAGCAATCCTTGGACTGGGAGGGTTGTGCAAGAAATGATGATGACTGAATTTCTCCATGGGGGTTCAGATTCACAGAGAAGGCGCTACAGTCAGGGATAAGTGATGGCTGCAGGGGTTAACATAAGAGATAGAGACATTGTCACCTACCTGGACCAACACCGAGGCCTGAGTACATATGGTGTTTTGTTCTCCTGCATGTAATAATACCACGTAGCACAAGTACTACCTGTAAGGCACAGTCTGCATGTCACAGAGGAGATTGAAAGGAATGCAGATTAAATCATTACTATTTTATTTCCTGTCAATCTAATTGGATGATTATGCTACTTTATTGGCACGGGTCATTCCAATAAAAAAACCTCCGATTTTTCTTCTCACCTGGAAGAAAATGTGTGCTGAGAACTATGCGTACAATAAGTTCTCGGCATATTATGTATAATCCAGATGTACAGTCGCACCAACTAGGCACACACCTCCTTACTACGAAATCTAAACAGCACAGCGGCTCGCAGCCTTGGGCCCCGGCAAGACTTCAGAGCCATCCAGGAGATGCTGTGTGCGGCTCCGAGAAGTTGCTGCGAAGGCTGAGCCCGCACCGCAGGGCGAGCGGAGGCCGCGGAGCTGCGCGCCCCCGCCACTCGCGGCGGCTTGCGGGGGGCGGGGCGGGGCGCGGCCTGGGGCGGGACGGGACCCGCGCGCCGGCGGAGCTGCCAGTGCGCGCGCCGCCCGCGCCGCCAGGTCCTCGCCGCGTCCCGCCGGGGCCGCTGAGCTTGGGGCCGGGGTCCGGAAGCCGCCGGGGCTGCGGGTTCTCGGCGACCCCGCGGGCGGAGCGGGACCCGGGAAGGCGCGATTCAGCTCCGGCCAGGGCGCCGCCGGGACCTCTCCTCGCGCCTCCGGGAGCCAGAGGTGGGCTTTCGAGGTGCGGTCGTGGGAACGAGGGCTGTGCTCTGGGCTCGAGGTCTCCTGTTCCTGGGGGCTCGGAGCAGCAGTCTGGGGGACAGTCCTACCAGGGCCATGCCTGGGAAATGGAGAGCATCTCAGGAGCAGGGGACCGGGATGGGAGGCGGAGGGCGGGGAGAAGAGTTGGCGCCCACCCGGCCCCCAGCCGCGCGTCTTTTGGCCTGGGTGGCAGCTCATGGTCCCCCTCCCGCTCCCGCGCCGGGGACAGACAGCCGGGGTGGGCTGGGCGGAAGGACCCCGGGCCGCCGGCGCCGCGGGCCTCCGCTCACTGTCCAGGGCGCCGGCGAAGTTTGCCTTTCTGGGTCCAGCTGATTCTCTCGCTCCCTCAGCACCCCCTAGTGCCGCTGCTTCTGGCCCTCCGGCCGCAGCCACCCGACCATGGAGTCCCCGGTGCAGATCTTCCGCGGAGAGCCGGGTCCTACCTGCGCCCCCAGTACCTGCCTGCTCCCCAATGGCAGCGGCTGGTCCCCGAGCTGGGCCGAGCCGGACAGCAACAGCAGCGCGGGCTCGGAGGACGCGCCGCTGGAAGCCGCGCACATCTCCCCGGCCGTCCCGGTCATCATCACGGCGGTCTACTCCGTGGTGTTCGTCGTGGGCTTGGTGGGGAACTCCCTGGTCATGTTCGTGATCATCCGGTGAGCGCAGGGTCCGCGCGCCGCAGCAGCTGGAGCCGAGAGGGAGGGTCGGGGCCCGCCGTCAAGGCCGGTGGTGGGGAGTCTGTTCCGTCTGAGCAGAACTCCGGAGATGCTCAGAGGATGGCCTCTTAGAGGAAGTGAAATATTTCCTGAGAGAGCTTTTGGTGGGGAACTGCTAGGTTCACACAGGACGAATCCCAACGGCCAGAGGCTCTGGAGGGTATAAGAGTCACACACTCCCCCACCCCCCAACACGCACACTCACCTCAGCCCCTCCTGAAAACTCTGTGAAAAGGGGTAAGTACTAAGGTGAGGAATGAGGTCAGTGTCCTTGGAAAGAAAATTAATCTATTTGTCTGGCCTTTTGCTTGGCTGCCTGCTCCAGTTTTGAGCCCTTTGTGTTGATCCTTTGCAAATATTTCTTAAGGTAAAATTCAGGCCCACGGAATGCACTCAATATAATTCAGAACTTCTTGTGATTCATCAGTTTGGTATTATGCTTTTATGAAGCAAAATCCAATATACTATTTAGGGTTATTGGTATCCATCCATACATGAGCCTTTTTAGTATTAAAATGACATTCTATTTTTTTTTTTTAATATCAGTGACTTTTTTAAATAAGCCATCTCATATATATCTTCTGGAGTATGGGTTGTGGAGGTTTTCAAAAATATCTTAGCTTTTTATTTTCCACCGTGAGAAATTGAAAGCTTTATTTATTATTCTTTTGTGGATTTACATGGAAGTCAACTTTCAGTAATAGATATCCAAATATCCACATATATGCTAATTTTCTGATAAGTGAAGGGATTCTTATTTTAGCCTCTTTCAACAAAGATAAAAAAAGAAAAAGAAAAAAATCCCAACTTTGTTATGGAGTCCCTTTGAGATGTATGTTTCACTTTCTGGGAGAAGGTGCTCTGCTGATGCACCTTTGAGAGTGAGTGTAAAGCTTACATTCCTTTGAGAAATGCCTGTGAAATAAAGGATGCAAGTCACTGTTTAGGGGCATTGAAAGGATGAAGAACTAATTTTTTTTCTTTTATTCTGACTTTAGTTTTGAAACAGGCTCTTTATTTATTATGAATTTTAAGAACAATATCCACAGTAGCAGAGTCTCATTCTTTTGGGAAATCATCATCATAAAAATGCCTTTTATCTGTTTTTATTTGACTTGCGAATGTCAGGTCTTTTATCCTCATCCATGCTCCAGAACTAAAACCCATCATTTAAGCCTCCAAATACATTATCAAGCTCATTTTACCTACAATTAGTGTCTGTAGCTTGGTACCCTTGGTTTCCATAATTGCTGATTGTATTTTACAGGAATTCTCAGTGATGAGTAAGGGCTACAGAAGAGGGGAATATTTGAAAAGCAAATTGTTTTTCCAAGTCATTAGTAATTTCAGGGCTGCTTTCCATTAGAGAGATGATTATAGTAACCAGAAGAAAGAAAACTGTATTCTATAGTACAATTAAAATTTTTAGGAGATCTTTGGTATAGAGGCTGTTGTTTTGTAATAAAACATTGTACACAAAAAGAGGACACTAAGAAAAACCAAACTCTGTACCTACTAATACCATATTTAAGTGCTTGAATAAAATAGATACAGCTTATCGTCATTTGAATGAACACCTGAATGTTTGACTTTGAGAAAAGCCTCCTTGTTGCTCTACAACTTTTTATATGGCCCTGAAGATTAGGATTAAAAAGAATAAAGAATTCTAAAAATATGTGCAGAGACATGGGAAACGTTAGACATGTCAAAAAGAAAAAAGAATCAATGTAGATTAACTAGGGATTTTAATGGTAAATATAAATATAAGTGATTATAAATACATATTATATATATTTCCCAAATATATCCAGGACTAAATTTGTTAGAAGGGGATAAATTCAGCTAAAAAGTGCAGCTAAAAAAAAAGTTAGAGAATTCACATAACACTTCCAACTCCTAAATCTATTCTCAACTAGTTAGAGATTAAGTTTGATAACAAATGGAAGGTGAAGAGCTGTACTATCATTCTGGAATGCCAACCTACTGAAATGATAGCTCACTTAACCCTATAGCCAAGAGGATTAAAGAGTATTTAGAATTTGTTTAGACTAATACATGACCAAAGAATTGAAAAATAAAAACTCAGAAGAAAAGTTGATGTATGTGAATTTAATTGGCTCAGGAGAAGAAAGGATGGAAGATTTGAGAGGGTGGCATCAAGAGGGATATGGGATTTTCATCAGAACTAAGAGCTTAACCCAAGTGTGGGATGCAGATGCAACTTTTATAATCAATGTTTAAGGGCTGAGCATCATTACTTGAAAAGATGGAGGCTTACTTTTAAGAACTATTTTAATATATATGCAAAGCGATCCTGGTGTAGTTCAGTCATCTAGTAAATCATTCTGGGGGTGGAATTTGGATGCTCAAATGTCAGAGCTGGTGCAGGTCTAGGATGGCCACCTCGGACCTGAGGAGAAAGTTAGGGTTGTGGGGAAAGTGTTGACTATTTTTAGACCCGCCTAAAAAACAGATTTTCCCACCTTGGACATCTGGAACGCTGTCCAATATCTTCTGAAGATTTTTAAAGTTTCAAAGGTTTGCATCATTTAATGTCTACCCACTGCCATAATTCCTAAATATTAGGGCACATTAACTTTTCATTATGCAAACATTAAAATTTATGTAGTCCAGCCTCCCCTCTCATCAGGCTTTGGTGCTTGTGGTCCTGGGATGGGAAGTACTTACTTCAAACTTTGATCCATTTCCTTGGGTCCTACCAACACTGTGGGTGTGATACTCAAGATCCTAACCACATGTTCTCTTCATTTCTTGTGGAGGTCACCTGCAATGAATGCTGTGAGGTCAGCCCCCACCTACACCCCAGACCTTGCCAGGCAGTCCCACCCCTACCATCTTAAACATCCATTCTCCCAATCTTCTTACAACTTCTCACACAAACGGCTGCCTCTTCCCTTAGCAAAAATAAATTTACTGAACACTTTATATATGCCAGACTCATAAAGCTACCTACTTTATATGAGTTACTTTGTTTAATCTCACAGCCATAGGTATAGTACCATGCCTGTTTAACAGAAGATGAAACAAAGGCAAAGAAAGATTAAATAAACTGATTAAAGTCTGACCTTACTAACTTGTGGGGCTAGAATGAGCCCAGCAGCCTGATCTCAGATCATGTGCTCTGATCTATCCTAGTATTGATTTCCACTATACCACTTCTGCAAAAATTTGGATACCTTTTTACCTGGCAGTCCTTCATTTTCTCCCAGACTATTTCTTCTTTTCTTACCTGAGACTCTATGAGCCATAATTTCAGCTTCTCCTGACAATTCACTCAATTACCATGTCTTGTCCTTTTGCCAGTGTCTTTCATCAAACCTTAATTCTGGATCAAGCCAGAAAGTAATCCATTTCCTTTGGTTCTATGTCCAGCTCATAGAATGCTGTTGAATAAAATCAATTTTATCTTTGTCAATACAACACTATTGACTTCAAATGTATCTGACCCCAATTCTGCCTAGTTTTTCTGTGTCTCTCCTATTTTTCAGAAAGAACCAATTCATTTTCCCATTTTCTCATTAAAAAAAAAACTAATTTAATTAGTTCTAATTCCAAAGCTTTCTATCTCACCCCATTCCCCTGATGGTCAGCGAATGGTCTCACCCAGTTCACTGCCATACTAGCTGCCAGGGACGCTCTTTTTCCTACATAGGTTCACTGGCAACTACATTCCTCTAATTCTCTTCCATCTGCATCAAAGAGTTCCTTCCTTTGATCCAAGGCAAATCTCTGCTCCTGTGTTTTGAATCTTGTTGCCTCCTGCTTTCCTGCATCTTTGCCATATCAGTATGTCCTTCCTACTTTACCTATATTCTCTCCTCCATAGCTCTTGTCCTCAAGAAAATGTACATAGTCAAGTATCTGTATCTTACAAATAACCAGTATTATGAACCTTCCATTTTTCCACGTTCCCTTAGCTAATGTCATTCCATCTTCTTGTCTCTTGTAGGTAAACTGCTTGGAGGAATAATCTCTCTTCTCCATTTCCTTGTCTTCCACCTGTTCTTCAGCCCAGTGCACTTAGGTTCCCTCCCAGATGTTCCTTTAACAAAGTTATGGATCTCATGTTTCAGATGCTCATGTTAGGTTGGCTGTCACTTGACTCCTATGGAAATTTGGCATGCTTGACCAATCATATGCCTTCACTTTCTCTGACAGCATCCTGTTCTTTACTTCCTTCCACATCTGGGTTTCTCTTAAATCTTCATCACAGACTCCTCTTCCTCTAGTGTTTCTTTTTTTCCTTTTCCATTTATTTTTTAAATTGTTTTAAGTTTATTGAGGTAACATTGGTTAATACAATTATGTAGTTTTCAGGTGTACATTATCATTTGACATCTGTATATTCTGTGTGTTTACCACCCAAAGTTCAGTTTCCTTGAGCTACCATATATTTGATCCACTTTACTCATGTCACCCTCCGTCTATCCTAATATATTTGACCCCCTTTACCTTGTCTACCTCCCCCCTCCTCTCCCACCTCACTAGTAACCACTACTCTATGGTCCTTTGGTACCACTGTAGTCCATGTTAATGAGTCTTTGTTTGTTTGTTCTGTTCAGTTGTTGCTTTTAGGTTTATATCCCACATATAAGTGATATTACGTGATTTTCTACTTTTTCAATCTGGCTTATTTCGCTTAGCATGATTATCTCAAGTTTCATCCATGTTGTTGTAAATGGCACTATTTCATCTCTTTTTATGGTTGACTAATATTCCATTGTATATATATACCACAGCTTCTTTATCCAATCATCTCTCATAGGACACTTTGGTTGCTTCCATGTCCTGGCCACTGTGAATAATGCTGCTATGAACATAGGTGTGCAAATATCTTTTTGGATATGAGTTTTCAAGTCTTTGGGGTAAATACCCAGCAGTGGGATTGCTGGACCATATGGTAGATCAATTCTTAGTGTTTTGAGGAACCTCTATACTGCTTTCCATAGTGGCTGTACCAATTTGCAGTCCCACATGCAGTGTATGAGGGTCCTTTTTTTGTCCACATCCACTCCAACATTTGTTATTACTTGTCCTGTTGATTGTAGCTATTCTAACCGGTGTGAGACGATATCTCATAGTGGTGTTGATTTAGATTTCTCTCATAGCTAGCAATGTTGAGCATCTTTTCATATATTTGTTGGCTGTTTGTATGTCCTCGAGAGAGAAGTGTCTGTTCAAGTCCTCTGCCCATTTTTTGATTGGATCATTTGGGTTTTTTTTGTTGTTATTGAGTTGTATGAGTTCTTTATATATTTTGGGGATTAAGCCATTATTGGAGGCCTTACTTGAAAATATATTTTCTCATTCGGATGGTTCTCTCTTTACCTTTTTGACAATGTTTTTTTTTTTTTTTTTTTTTTTTTTTTGCTGAGCAGCAGGTTTTTAGTTTGATATGAAGCCAATCGTTTATGTTAGCTTTTACTTCTCTTGTTTTTGAGGTCAAATTCATAATTTTTTTTTTTGAGTCCAAGGTCCTTCAGTTTTGTTCCTATGTTTTATCCTATGCATTTTATTATTTTAGGTCTCATATTTAGGTCCTTAGTCCATTTTGAGTTAATTTTGGTGTGTGGCTATAGACAACAGTCTAGTTTCATTCTTTTGCAGGTGGCTTTCCAGTTTTCTCAGCACCATTTATTGACGAGGCTTTCCTTTCTCCACTGTATGTGTTTTTTTTTTTTTGTATTTTTGTGGGTTTTTTGGTCAAAAAATTATTTTTCCATATAAGTATGGGTTTACTTCCGTACTCTCAGTTCTGTTCCACTGGTCCGTGTGTCTGTTTTGCTGCCAATACCATGCTGTTTTGATTACTGTCACTTTGTAGTATAATTTGAAGTCAAGCAGCCTCCTTCCTTTTTCTCAGGGTGGCTTTCAGGGTCTTTTGTGCTTCCATACAAATCTGTTGATTTTTGTTCTATTTCATTAAAAAATGCCAATGAGATTTTGATGGGGATTGCTTTAGGTAATATGGTCATTTTAACTATGTAGATTTTTCCAATCCAAGAACACAGAATATCTTTCCATTTCTTTGTATCTTCTTCAGTTTTTTTTAATAGAGTCTTATAGTTTTTGTAATGTAGGTCCTTTACTTGTTTCATTAAATTTATTTCTAGATATTTTATTCTTTTTTGTTGCAATTGCAAAACAGAATTGTTTTTGTATACAGAGACTTTATTGTATTTGCTTATTGTTTCTAGTAGTGTTTTTGTGGAGTCTTTAGGGTTTTGTATATAGGGAATCATGTCATCTGCAAATAGTGGCAGTTTGATTTCTTCCTTTCCTATTTGGATGCCTTTTATACCTTTCTCTTGTCTGATTGCAGTCACTAGGATATCCAATGTTACATTGAATAACAGTGGCGATTGTGGACAGGCTTGCCTTATTCCTGATCTTAGAGGGAAGATTTTTAGTTTTTTAGCATCAAATATAATATTGGCTGAGGGCTTGTCATGTATAAGCTTTATTATGTTAAGGTACTTCCCTTCTATACTGATTTTGTGAAGTGTTTTGATCACAAATAGATGCTGTATCTTGTCGAAGGTTTTTTCTGCATCTATTGATATGATCATATGAGTCTTATTTTTTAATTTGTTTATGTGATTTATCACATTAACCGATTTGCATATGCCTCTAGGATGAAGCTCTGTGCCTCTGGGATGAAACCCACTTAATCATGGTGTATCTATCATCTTTTTAAATATGTTGTTGTATGTGTTTTGCTAGTATCCTATTTAGGATTTTTGCATCAGTGTTCATGAGAGATATTGGTCTGTAGTTTTCTTTCTTTCTGTTATCTTTACCAGATTTTTGTATCAGAGTAATACTGGCCTCATAAAAGAAATTGGGAAGAATTGCCTCCTGTTTGATTTTTTGGAAGAGTTTGAGGAGAATAGGTATTAAATCTTCTTTGAATGTTGGTAGAATTCACTGGTGAAGCCATCTGGTCCTGGACTTTTACTTTTGGTAGGTTTTTGATGATTGTTTAAATTTCCATGTGGCTGATTGGTCTATTTAGATTTTCCATTCTTTTTGATTCAGTCTAGGAAGGTTGTATTTTTCTAAGTAGTGGTCCATTTCTACTAGGTTATTAAATTTGGTGTGATACACTTTTTCATAGTATTCTTGTATGATCCTTTGTATTTCTGTATCATCAGTCATAATTTCCCCTCTTTCATCCTAATTTTATTTGTGATTTTTCTCTCTTTTTTTTTTAGTGAGTCTAGCCAGGGGGTTGTCAATTTTTTTAGTCTTCTCAAAGAACCATCTCTTTGTTGCATTTTTTTTATTGTTTTTCTTTTGTTTTCAATTTTATTTATTTCTGCTCTAATTTTGATTATTTCTTTCCTTCTGCTGAGCTTTGGCTTCATGTGTTCTTCCTTTTCTAGTTTTTAAAGATGAAGCATCAGGTTGTTCATTTGGGCTCATACTTGTTTTTGGAGACAGGCCTGTAATGATATAAACTTTACTCTTATGACTGCTTTAGCCAGGTCCCAAAAGTTTTTATATGTTGTACTATCATTATCATTCATTTCTATGTATCTCTTGATCTCTCCTGTTATTTTTTTTCTCTGACCTAGTTCTTCTTCAGTAGCGTGTTGTTTAATCTCTATGTATTTATGTTTTTTCCTGCTTTATTTTCGCAGTTAATTTTTATTTTCAAAGCATTATGATCAGAGAATATAGTTGGTATGATTTCAATCCTCTTATATTTGTTGAGGGTATCTCTGTGTCCCAGTATGTGATCAATTCTTGAGGATGTCCCATGTGCACTAGAGAAGAATGTATAAGCAGCTGTTTGGGGATGGAAGGCTCTGTAATGTCCAATTGGTCTAAAGTGTCATTTAAGGATGTTATTTCCTTATTGATGTTCTGTTTGGATGATCTGTCCATATCCGACAGTGGGGTATTTAGGTCCTCTACTACAATAGTGTTGTGGTCTGTTTCTCCCTTGAATTCTGTTAATAATGGCTTTACACATTTTGGGGCTTCCTGATTGGGAGCATAGATATTAATGTTATGTCTTCTTGGTGCATGATTCCCTTTATCATTGTGAAGTGTCCCTCAGTATCTTTTTTTACCTTTTTTATTGTGAATCTATTTTATCTGATTTTAATACTGCTACTCCCGCTTTTCTCTGAATGCTATTTGCTTGGAATATCATTTTCAACCTTTTCACTTTGAATCTATATTTGTCTTTGGAAATTAGATGTGTCTCCTGAAGGCAGCATATGGTTGGGTTTTGTTTTTTGATCCATTCTGCAACTCTGTGCCTTTTTACTGGTGAGTTCAGTCCATTTACATTTCAGGTTATTATTGAAATGTGATGTCTTCTTATAGCCAATTTATCATTTGTTTTCTGGTAGCTTGGTCTTTCCATTGTTTCTTTGTCCTTACATTTCTGTTTTATTTGTTTTAGTTCATTTTGTGGGTTTTCTCTAGTTCTTCTTGTTTTATTTTATATATTTTAGTTCTGAATCTTTGGTGTGTGGTTACCTTTACAAATATGAAAAGGATAGTGTTATATATACAGTCGTCCATTTTCTTCTGCACATTTTTTATCTCTTTTCTCTTTTGCGAAGTTGGATCTTCGAATCCCCCTTTTTTTAGTAATTGTTATCTCAATTTGTTCCTATGTATGCTGAGTGTTCATTATTATCTTGTTTTAACTATTCTCTTATTATTATTTAAGCATATAATGCCCTGTTCTTAGTAAGGGTTTCACTCTTCTATTTCCCTTATAGCCACTTTATTCCTAATTATGTATTTTTTTTTTTGTCATTGTGTTTTAAGTGAGCTGACCCCTTTCAGTATTTCCTGTAGTTTAGGCCTCATAGTGGAGAATTGCCTCAGTTTTTGTATGTCTGAAAAAGTCTTAATTTCTCCTTCATATCTAAAGGAGAGCTTAGCTGGATACATTATTCTAGGCTAGTAATTCCTTTACTTAGTAGTTTAAATATTTGATTCCATTTTTTTATGGCTTGTAAGGTTTGCACTGAGAAGTCTGAGGATAATCTATTGGGTTTACCTTTATAAATTATCCTTTTTTTTTTCTCCCTGGCTGCCTTGAGAACTCTATCTTTATCATTGATTTTTGATAACTTTAATGTGATGTGTCTTGGTGAAGGCCTTTTTGGGTTAAGATAATTGGGTGTCCTGTTGACTTCTTGAATTCCAAGTCCAGCTCATTCCTTAGATTTGGGACATTCTCATTTACTTTTTGTCTGAAAATTTGTTCTAGTCCCTGCTCCTTTTCTTTGCCTTTGGTAATGTTCATTATTTTATGATTCCTCTCCTGATGGTATCACCTAGTTTTCTCTTTCATTATTTTTCATTCTTCAGTTTTTCTCACCTTCCTTCTGATTTATTTCTAGTTTTCTTTCTTCAATATCACTGATCCTTTCTGCCATTTGGTGTACTCTATTTCTCAAGCTTGCTATTCATTTTTCAACACTGGCAGTGTGTCTTTTTTTTTTTATCTCCTAAAGAGATCTGTTCTTTCTGAGGGTTTCAATCTTCTTGCTCTGCTCTTTTGGTTCTTTTAATTCTGGAATTGTTGATATGACTCATTCTGGATTTCATTCGATTTTTCAGAAGTACCATCCTGAAGTCTCTGTCACTTAAGTTATATATTTCTATGTCTGTAAGCTTATTTTCTGGAGATTTTTCTCTTTCTTTCTGAGATGCCTTGTCACCTTGGTTATTCATGGTGTTTAATGGACTATTTTTAGCCTTTCATAAAGAAAGCACTTTTGGTTTCCAGTAGGTGGTGTCTAAGCCTCTTGGATCCCTGCTTTATATAAAACCTTGAAACACCTTTAAAAATTTTTTTCTTATAGATTTTAATCACCCTCGCTACTCTCAATTTCAGTCCCAGCCTGTGTTGGCAAAAGTTGTAGTAGCATTATTTAGATTCCCATGAGGCTCTACAGTGATTGGTCTCAGAGGGTGTAGGGGAGAAGCCCTCTGGTTGTAATTGGGGCCAGTAATAACCAACTGTTGGTTCCCTGTGGTCCCTGTCTTCTGCCCTGATGACTGGGCCCTCCAGCCCAACAGGAGGTGGGGTGGCTCACAGCAGTCCCAGGAAGGGCTGTTCAGGGAACTTACTGCATCTTCACCCCTCTCCCACCTCCTGCAGGGAGCTCTGGCAGCTGCAAGAGGCAGCTTAGTTATTTCTCCCAGTCCACTGCCAGACACCGGGGTCCTGACCTGTGGTAGCTCTTATGTGCAGATCCCATGCTTAGACATGCTAGGGTGCAGTTTGGGTGTTTTTTTTTGTTGTTGTTGTTGAGTTTCAGATGTTCAGCTTATTGTTGTTTCAAGGGCAGAGATCTGGGGACGTCTCTCACTCCTCTATGTTTCCTCCTGAATCTGGTGTTTCTTAAAGGTCATATTTTCCAGAGCCTTCTCAAGCTCTCTTCTGTCTTCACTTTGCATACTCTTCATATTAGTCAGGATTCCACTAGAGAAGCAGAACCAGCCAGGCATGTACACGTTATGAGATTGATTTACACAATTGTGGGACTGGCAGGAATCAGGAAAGGTAGGCTGCCTTCCCCTGGTGAAATTTCATTTTTCTCAGAGAAGACTCAGCTCTGCTCTTTAGGCCTTTCAAGTGATTGCGTCAGGTCCACTGGATTATCTAGGATTATCTCTCTTGTTCAAAGTCAACTGATTATAGACTTCAACAACATATATAAACATCTTCACAGCAGCACTTAGGAGAGTGATGACTGAATATTCAGGAACTATAGCCTGGCCAAAATGACATCAAACTGACCATCATACTCTCAATGGACAGTGTTAAAATTTCCTATAAGAGGTGATTTTATAAGAGGTTTAGAACAAAAACCAAACAAACATAGCAAGAAAATACTCTGGAAATAGTTTTATTTCCTAAACACAAATTTTTCTCCAAAGGCAGCCAACCCACTCAAATTTTCTGTATCTCTCCAGTTTTCTTGCTTATAAATAAAGGACAGAACATTTTCTCCCAAGCCACTAACAGCAGTTCCATTCCCCACTTAGCTGAGACCATCTCTAGGTTACACAGTATATAACAACTCACTGAGATCACCCCTGACACAGTCTGGGCCTCATGGTTGAATTTCTGCCATCCAACCAAAACTGTGTAGCCCTAACCAAATTGGGGAAGTATGGGAGGAAATGATTATTCCAATCAGAGTGTATACTACAGTGCCTGCCTCTTTTTCACCCCAGATGTTTTATTCCTCCTCCTCAAAGTGCTCATTGTAATTACTGCAGTTTATGTACACACATATTACATATTCTCTCAAATATCAACATAGCCTACTTTACATAGTATCACCAAACAACTCCAAAAGAGACATTATAGAAAAGGCAAAGGTATATTGGTATAATTAAGCATGTGCTGCTCTCTACCTAACATCAGTCTTACTTTAGACTTTGAGTAAAAATATATATGTTCTAAATTATCCTGAATCCTCTCTTGGAGTCAACATTAAACATTTTCTTTAAAGCAAGAACAGCAAAGATAACTTCAGAAATTATTTTCAAAAGAGCCTATCTTGCATTTCTCAAAGTAATTTTATCATTCTGCAAGCTCTTAAAAGCGAGAATTGGTTTTATTGCAACTATTTATGTGGATTAGCTAAATAGAGTTATTTTCTTCCCTGTCAGACATGTGATTGCAGATGAAGTCCAGATCTTTTTGGAACTATTTCAGAGATCAGAGACTCAATAGTCTCTACCTCCCACCCCTGAAAAAAAAAAAAGGTGAAAGAAAAAGGAAACCAATTCAGTGATAGATATAGAACCCCTAAACTCTAACAGACTCCAGGCAAAGTGATAGTCTTCAAAATCACTTCCTGATTGTGTTGACTTTATAAGACTGCAGTTTTTCCTGGTGCATGTCTTAGGGTGAGTTCCAGGAGGAACTTATTTCTCACTGGGAAATGGTAGCTTCTCTCCAGTAATTATTCAGCTTCAACTTTTGGGAAGCAGTACCTTCATGCCAACTGTTCATTTGGCACCTCCTTTTCTCCAGATTAATTGGCAGATACACTCAACTGTTACCCTAGGAAGCTCTGTGCTCAGCTAAAAACTTAAAATAGTATGGCTGCAGGACAATTTCCTTTCTAAAATTTGACTTACATGGTTTTAATGGTGCAAGTAATACAAGCATAGAACTATTTAAC
The DNA here is from genome assembly GCA_030015415.1 of Cynopterus sphinx. Lineage (NCBI taxonomy): Eukaryota > Metazoa > Chordata > Mammalia > Chiroptera > Pteropodidae > Cynopterus > Cynopterus sphinx. The sequence goes on along the minus strand of CM057389.1, from coordinate 36,205,865 downwards.
AAAAGAAGGTTTCAGAATAACATTTATTTACTCCTCAACAGAAAATCAGCCATTATATTTTTTTTCTTTCTTTCTTTGGATGAGATGCTGGTTTGTCTCAGATAAGGAAGACTTATGTAAGAAGAATAGATTTTAGGAGTGAGAATAATATTGTAAAAGTCTTGTGTGTGTATGTTTATAGACATTTCTCTGCTGACCAAGAAGGTCAGAATTTAAATGAAAGATGAGAAAAAATATTCAACATGATGAATTGAGAGATCTCAAAGGAATTGGTCTAAAGGTGGGAAAAATGCCATCAGATTAAGAATGGCTAGAGTTATGATCATTTAAAGATAAACTATAAAAATGGGAATAATTTTCTGAGCTCCCATTGGGCTCATTAACTCATTATTAACTCAATTTAACTTCACAACAACACACTAAACTTTTTGTGCCTTACTATGTTGCTTTTTCTCTAGTGAAGGGCCTACTGCTTCTGATAGATGACAGAACATGAGGGTATCTTGTCTTTCTCTACCAGCATTTTGTAGCTTATTTAGCTAGGTTAGTTTTCAGTATAAAAATGGAAAACTAATTTCTGATATCTACATACATATCCAAATAGTCATACACTAGGAAACCACACTTTAGTCATTTGAGATTTGTAATTTTTCACTGCGTGTTATTGGAGATGATAAGCACTCACTCTGAGTACACAGTTCAATATACTAGTTGTTGGAGTCACTGTCTATAGTTTACCCCAACTGTAGACAGGATGAGCACTTCCTATGGCACTGGCTATTCCAATGAAATCATCACTTCAACATTCCCATTCTTCCCTCTCACCACCAGCCTTCATGGAGAGCCTGCTGGGGGTGTGGTGCAACACATGTCCATTCTGACTGTGTGTTACTACCCGAGTGGTGACTACAGTCTCCAGTTGTAGGACTCAGAGACACACTCAGCTTCTCTTTAGTTCTCTTTATAGCTTTTGCTCTTTGCATGGAAGAGTAATGTTGGGGAAATAAAGGAGCCCGATGCCTATGGGAATATGACTCCTTCAGAATACTATAGATTTAAACAATTTCCCAGTCAGTTAATGGAGAAACAATAACTGAATTTACCTTTTGCTAAAATTAATAAGCTACTTTTTTTAGCAAGTAGCCATAATTTCAATAGTAAATATTCCAAAAGGACATATTGCAAGTCCATTTCATTGAGATGAACTGAAGGTATCTACAGGATTTAACAAAGCAAACTCATTATGTTTTCAAATAAATTCTTCTGAGATCACATCAGTATAGCCATCATTGTTTTTGATTGCTTTAAAAATAAAATCTAAAATTTAGAATGCTGTGTGTCTGGAAAACATACCCAAGAAAATGAATAAATTATGCTTTTTGTCAATACAGAGAAAAGAGTGCCAAAACTCTTGTTTCTCTATGCCAGTCTTCCACTGTTGGTCAAAAAGGATTATATATCTCGGGTTGCAGAATTTTCACCTATTGAGTGTGATGTTTGGGGTCTTCAGATTCCTAGTACAGCTTTAGCATTATAGGATAGAGGCTAACTTCTTGTGTGTCAGTGGCATTTGATCACACTTTTCTTTCACCAGACCAAACATTTATTCAGGTGGTATTTGATGCATTAAAAGTCTATTTAAAAAATGGCCACCAGATGTTTGTTTTCATTATATTGGAGCTGTAGTTTGAAAGCTACTCAGAAGACTCAGATTTTACTTCCCATTGTCTCACTAATAAATAGTTTTAGGCAAGTCACTTACTTCTACTTTACTTGGTGTCCTCACCTGAAAAATGGGTACTGCCTTTGGGAAAGCTCAAACACCATAGTGTACATGACAGCACACATCCATCGAGGGCTAGTACTAGTATGCCAATGTTTTACATCAGGCCATGACCTGGTCCATCAGGTCAAATGTTTTCTCCCCTCATGATGCATACTCGAGGCCCTAATCAGAATGTTTTTCCATCTTTAGCTGCTGGAAGTGGCAGAATTAACAGAATCATGATATTTCTCTGATAAAAATCTGACTCCCCTTAAGAAGCTTTGGTATATTGAATTTCTTTTTATATTAAATATTGATTCTGAAGACTCCTGAGAATCAAAATCAGAAAAAAAATGAGACAACTGATATCTTACAGCATTGCAATGTGGGTTATTATGACTGTAGTCAGTAACTAACAAAAACGGTAACAATAATAACAACAGCAGTAGCAGCAATGATGACAAGGAGGGTTGGCATTTACTGAGCGATCATCCAGTACCAAGTCCTGTGCTAAGTAATTTGAAGCATTATCTCACTTAGTCATCATTACAACTTTGCCAGATAATGTAAAGTTTCTAAAACTGCCTGTCACGTAATTATTTCTCAATAAATGCTCTAAAATAGTTTTTTCTCCTGCTGTTCAAGATCCTCTGTGGCCTGACACTTCATTTTCCATCACAGCCAGCCTCTCATTACCCCCAACAGGACCTTAACCCCTGAAAAAGACTCTAGCCATCAAGCCTCTCTGTCTATCCAAATTCTTCTCAATGATCAAGATACTGTCCATGTTTTCCCTTCTTCAAGATCTCCTCATTATGCACAGCTCTTTCCCTTCTGCCTATTCCTCTAGTTCACATTATAATTTTGACTCATTTAGTTTAAAAGATTCTAGGAGCAGGGTCTGTATATTGAATTTATTTTTCAGTCATCCTCCATGTCCAGGATATTGCTGTGTATGGAATGTGAACTTAATGTGTTGACATAATGAAAGGATGAAGACAGGGGAGGGAACATGAATATAACTGGAGAGAGAAGAGAGGCTATGTGTATGTCTACATGGGAAACAATTGCAGGTAAGAGCTAAAAATAACAGACCAATAAAACTAAAAATGTGTTTGTGTTTAAGGATGTATGGTGCTTACCCATGAAGATTACCATGTTAAAGCTAGAATGGAGCTTTTGATTTATGACTCATCATTTAAATTTTTATAAAAACCCACTTGAGCAATGAGCCTCAACAACAAGGCATGCTAATCGAAGAATGATTTCTTTTACCTCATGCTGTCAGAACACAGCAAGCACATAGAAAGGACAAGAAGCCCTGGGACCACTGTGGGACAAGGTCAACATTCCTCCCTTTTGTACCTCATTTCTTGTGTGTCAGGTGTCACACTCTGCCAGCAACTGAGCCTGGTGACATTAGTTCCTGATAGCTCAGCAGTTAACTTTGTTCCCCTCACCATCACACAAATGTGTATGGCTGCCAGTTTAGAAGCCACCCCTTAATTCTCTAAAGAGAACTACACTAGGCAGATCTTGAGCTAAGGTGTTATGGAGAGAGCATATTTAACTCTCGGAGACAGCCTCTGCCACATCCAGTGATGACCAGTTCACAATGAGCACTCTCAATTCCGTAGTTTACCCCTCTTTCTGGACTGTTCCATGCACCTCTCCTTGCACACTGTACTGTTGTTTCCAGGTTTAAAACATTGTCAGGTTTAGTGAGGGCAGCCCACGGACTTTGCTCTTTTAATGCCATATGCTCCTGTGGTGTGTATGCTAAAAAGTGCAACCACTTGCTGCCAGCCCACCTCCAGCTTCACATAAACCCGAACTTCCCACCCAGATGGCACCATTTTACTGGAAATACTTGTGAATTTTTTAAAGCTGTGTGGATGAAATAGAAAATAATTGTATATCCTAACATAGTAAGAAAGCTTACTTTCTTTTCCCATCAGTGGGCATACAATGATAGGAAAGAGTAACTATTATTTCATTTTGGTTAAATACAAATAATACACAGCAGCTCAACCAGCCTGTCTTGGAGGGTGAGGGTCTTGCTTTATAATCATGTGTTCCTAAGAATCCAATCCAGTGTAGTATATGAAAGACTCAATATATGTTCAACTCATAGTTTATTTATTACTTTTAATTACACCTGCTTAGTTCTCCTTTTCAGTGTTGTAAGCTTATAAGTGTGTGTCTTCCACAACTTTGGGAGAAGGGCCTTGCCCTGCTGCCCTTTCCACATCCTCCCACTGAGCTCCTGCCTCTGCTAACACTAGATAAATTACTTAATTTACTCAAGTCTAACTTTCTTCAACTGTATTAGGGAAAATACATAAATCTGCAGGGTAAACTCAAGGGGCAGTTGATGTGAGATCAAATAAGATACATAGAAGTCAAATTATATTGTTTGTAAATTATACAGTGCTGGGGAGGTATAAGAATGCAGGAACTGGGATCAAACTTGGGTTTGAATTCCTGCCATACCCTTTATAACCGTATTACTTTGACAAATTTACATAATTCCTGTGATTTTTGGTGACCTTCTTTATAGAATAGTTACTAATATCACATAGAAGTGCTTTGAAGACTAAGTGGGATAAAGCATGTGGAATATACAGCAGAGTGCCTGACACAGGGCGTGTTTTGAAATAAATAATTATTGTTATTGTCTTTAATATGAACCTTCTCAAAATAGGGAGCTGATGCTGTGACATTGGGATGTTGGTAGATCCAGGGGTTTCCGTAGCAGGAGAGTGCAGGCTCCGTTCTAGGTCCCTGGTAAATGTTTCCAGCCTTTGGGGATGGTAACAGCTGTAGTTCCCACATGAGTGTTGAGGACAGAGCTTGTTTCTCTGGGAGCAGCGATTTTTGCTACAATTAGTGCAATTTGTAGGCATTTTTGTTGTGGGTACTCATCTCTCTTATTCTAAGATCTGATGACAGGATTTTAATTATAAGTGTTTAAGCAATTTCATACATTCATTTATTACAAATATTTTTTTTAAGCTAAGAGCAGGTTACCACGCAACCTTTTATGATTACTTAAAGATGCATATTATGTTATATTGTAACTCATGTATCATTCCATTCATATTTTTGTAATGTGTTAGGTCTCAGGCTTCATTTTTTACTCTTACGTTTGGAGGGAGAAAGTTGAAAGAGTATATTCAAGCTAAATCAGGTAAATGTGCTCCTGGGTGTTAACTAGAAACTGTGTTCTTCTCTGCTTCCTGTGCTAATTTGTGGCCTCTACTCACAGTGACAGGAAAGAGTAATTACTATTTCATTTTGGTTAAATATAAACAATACACAATAGCTCAACCAGTCTGTCTTTGAGGGTGAGGGTCTTGCTTTATAAGAGAAGAAAGAAGAGTTAGGGAACATGAGATAAATGAGATCTAGTTTCTAGATCATGTGAATTTTATTCATTGTCTCAGGAACTTTATTAGATTGGTATTATATTCCCCATTTTATAATTGGAAAACTAAAGATCAGAGTTTTTAGTGACCTCTCCAAAGTTTATCAGTTGGAAGGAAAAATGACTAGAACCCAGGTCTACCTAACTGTGTAAGGCAGAGAAAATTAATCTGACTTCAATAAAGTGGAGAATATGAGGGTCACAAATTGTAAGAAGTCAAAGAAGTCTAAAATCTTTGCTAGTATCAAAGATTTGGAGGGGAAAAGGTGAAAGAGTAAGAGGTCAGTTTGTAAAATGCATTTTTCAAACCTAAAGATATTTTAAAAAAAAGACAGTATGTGACAGCATTTCAGTCTTGTTCAGTGGAAATATATGACTCTACCTCAGTAAGTGTTCTCACTTAGTTATCTATGCCTCTATAAGACTGTGCTCTGTGCATTGGCTTTACATATTTAATCACTTTCTAAAGCTCATGGACCATTTACTATTTGACTGAAAACTTTAAAAGAAAAGCATTTTTAAATAAACCCCTCACTCTTTAAATTAAAACACTTCCGTTAATACAGCATCAAAATGGAAACCAAAGGGTATTGACTCTAGTATCAATCCTTACAATGCCTTCATCCAAACACAAACAAATCTGTTTCCTAATAAGAAGAGAGGAGAAAAGGGACCATTGGGGGTGGGATGGGGGACAAGGGCAGTGCAAAACTAAGAGTGATGTATGTCAGAGATGAGTCAGGCCACATCCACTGCCTTTATCTCATGTATTGCCAGTTCAGTTTTACTACCCTCATTTAACAGGAAGTGAAACTCAGGAAAATTTCATACTGAGTTTAGACTCAGGGCTTCACATTAGACCACCTTTTCCAAAGGCAGCTGATACTGTTCCATCACTTCATGTTAAAGAAATTTCTCAAGTGGAAATTTTTGTCTTGAATCAACACCAACACAGTTATCAATGAATACCATTGTTATTGATTTTATAGCCAAAGCAGAAGTGGCTTGCCATAAGGCAACTCCTTTTAAATGACTTTAATAAAAGTCACGGTCATAATATTGAAGAAATCTAGCTCCTCAAAGGTACGTGGGGCATGGATGAATTAATTGTGATAAGGTCTACAAATATGAGGTGTGTAGAAAGTAATATAATATGGATTTCCCCAACATATATTAGCATTTGGTCTCTAATCTAGTTTGAAATGTTTTATGTGCTACAGATCCCTGAGGAAGCATTCTCTAAGTAAAAAAAAAAATCCTCTTAATTCAGTTTTAGTTGAAAATGGAGTTGTTCTAAACTATAATGATGGACAGAAATTTAACTTTGGGTGATGAACACACAATGCAATATACAACAATGTACTATTGAATTGTATACTTGAGACATAATTTTATTAACCAAAGTCACCCCAATAAATTAATTTTAAAAACTTCACATTATTATGGAAAGAATACTTTGCGCTTAAAGGCAATCTTTCTGACCTACTTTGAAAATTGCTCTCTACTCAGTTGGAAGATGAAACAAATTATGTGCTTTAAAACTCTCTCAAGATGAGAAGAGGGAAAACCAGAATTCTTTCTCACCTACTGTACCAGATTACATTTAATGCTATGACAGGTATAAGGGAACTCAGCCAGCTCTACTTACATAAAGCATTTAAAACGAAAAACTTAATTTTGGTTTAGCCAGTAAAACTGAAAAGAACTGTATTATATGCAAATCTGTTGAAAAGATTTACACTGTCTATATTTATTTATCTACTTATGTGGTTTTCTTTATCTTTTAATTTTTTAATTTAAATATAGTTCTATGCAAAGCTAAATAAAATCAGAGGTTTTTCCTTATTTTTTATAGAATGTCTAGAACAGGTCTTTTACATATTATACACTCAATAAACATGTAAAGAATAAATGAATGAAAAACAAATTCAATAACCCAAAGACTATTGCAAACACATTCACCTCATGGATTTGACATGAAGACAGAGGGAAATGATCTTGATTCTTGTCTTTTAGATACACTAAGATGAAGACAGCGACCAACATTTATATATTTAACCTGGCTTTGGCAGATGCTTTAGTTACTACAACCATGCCCTTCCAGAGCACAGTCTACCTGATGAATTCCTGGCCATTTGGGGATATACTGTGCAAGATAGTCATTTCCATTGACTACTACAACATGTTTACCAGCATATTCACCTTGACCATGATGAGTGTGGACCGATACATTGCTGTGTGCCACCCTGTCAAGGCATTGGACTTTCGCACACCCTTGAAAGCAAAGATCATCAATATCTGTATTTGGCTTCTGTCTTCATCTGTTGGCATATCTGCAATAGTCCTTGGAGGAACTAAAGTCAGGGAAGGTAAGAGCAGTCATTTTCATTTTGTTTTTTTTAAACTTAACTTCTAGTTAAACAAGCTCTTTATTTGGTTGGATACACATCGAGAGGAAAGGCCAAAAGACAATGGAAATATAATGCCTAAATCCATGTAAGATGATAAATAAAACAATTTTGTGTTTCCATATTTAAACACAAGATAAGATAATGACATAAACTGAATACAGAGGCTCAACCTATCTCCAACTCTGAAAGTCCTTACCAGAATCTGAGGGGTGGGCATGAAGTAAGGAACCACAGGCATGTGGATTTTTGAAATATGATTGCATTGTCTTCTGGTTATTCTGAGATACACCTTTTCTCTTTTTTCTTCCTAAAAAGGGCCCTGAATCATTAGAGATCTATTACTCTTTACCCTCTTCTTCTTAGGGGTTAATCTCCATGTCATCATCATAACAGCTACATTTGACTGTACGTCATTCAAAATCGGGTTCATAGATGGATGATTATACAGATGACCAAAACCATTAGATTTTGGATATGTTAGTTCTTACCCCATGCCAACAGGATACTTGATGTTTTCCCTGTATTACCCTGTAGGACAGTGGTTCTCACTCTGGACTACATTTTGTGTCATCTGGGTACTTTAGAAAATATTGCTGCCTTTGTCCCAGCCTGAAGGGTCTGGTTTAGTTGAATTGAGGAACAGTCTGAGTGTCAAGATTTTTTAAATATCCCCAGTCTGACAGTGACCTGTAGTCAAGGTGAGAACTAATGTTCTGAGAATTTTGCTTTACTAGTAAAAGGTTAAGGTGTGAATATATCTTTGGTCTTGAGAGAAACATGCAGGAAGGGAAGTAGAACCATTGTTTTGGACTTTATAAATGTTATTTATTGCCTTAGCAGTTGTCTAAATGGTCTAGTTTATTAGAGACGTTCATGAAAGCGGTGGGTACAGATAATTGAATATGTTTAGCAGGGACTTAACAGGTCATAGTGAAAGATGCTAAAATCATAGCTTATCTTGGATGGCACACATTTTTTAATAGAGCATATTTTTTTTCTTCTGAAACTATAAAATGAATTTCCATCATACACACTGTAGGTGTTAAGCTATAATATTTGGTAAATTTTAAGAAATTTACTTTAGCAGAGAAGAGTTTTTAAAAATGACTAATTACACACAAGATTTTGTTTCTTCAGACATAAAACAAATAAAAGTAAAGTTACCATTATATTTAGCCTAAAGGTATTAGGCATAATAACTCAGATTTAAGAGGAGATGCTGCATATGCTTTACGGGATTGAAAAGAATGGGCTAAATAATAAAAAATAGATGATTTTTTCCAGGGCAAATAAAAAGAACTGATTTTTATATTTCATGTTATGCTTATAGACTTAACCACTACACTCCTTTACCCATTATTAGACAATGACATCTTAAAAGAAATGGATTTCAATTAGGTTTTTAAAAAAGAATATGAAGATAGATGTGGGTTTTTCAGGAAGGAGATGCTGTAGATAAATGTGTGCAGATGAAACGGAAGTAAACATCTACCAACATAAGAAGAGATTAATTTGTGCAGCAAATACAGAGAAAATGAGAGAAAATTAAAGTAATTTTGTAAGAGGGCTCCATTCTTCCTTTGTCTTTTATTTTTGGAAGCAGATTTTGTTTACACGATGACAGATTGTCTCCAGACCATCTAGTGTGCTCATTTTGGAGTGTTGCATTGTACTGCATGTCAAGAGCCTTGGATGACCAAGAGGAGTGTTTTATACTCTCTATGCCCTGAATTGGAGCTGAATGCTCTTGGTGTTACATTTGCAGAGAGGATACTCACTGCAAGGAATATCATTAGAACACATCCACTTAGACAATAAATTTCAGCTAATCCTTCTAAGTTTACAGTAGTTCTTTTTGGTTAGGAGCATGGATTCTGGAAGCAAACTGCTTGAGATTGATTTCATCCTTTTAGAGATGTTACTTAGACCTCTGTGCCTCAATTTTCTTATCTGAAAAATAGGGCTAATAATAGTACCTTCCTTTTAGGGTGTTTTCTAGGTCTAATGAGTCAATGAATGGAAAGCTGGTAAAGCAGTGCCTAGTGTCCAGTGAGCACTTGATAGGTGTTAGCTACTAGCATCATCACTGACACCATGAGTTATTATGTCCTGCCTTATTGTTTGTTTATTAACATCTATAGAGTATTCATTCTATATTGGGGGTTCTTTTGTACAGAAAAATTTCCACTTTATGTGCTTAATATGTTAAATATAACATTTTAACATGTGTACTATATTTGGGAATTCATAGTCTTGTCTATTATGATTGTAATAGCTAAGTTATGATAATAGCTACAAACAGAAATATAATTATTCTTTAATTCTTTAGATATTAGAATTAAGTATAATTATAACAAGTATGACACACTGGAACACATACCAAAGAAGGCTATGACATTCTAATATTAATTTAAAAGGAAAAGAAAGACTGCTTAAAAAAAACCCACTTTGTTTTGATTGACATGTGAAAAGCTGTGCATATTTTACAACTCTATAAGTTTGGGAATAAATATATACCTGTGAAAACATAACACCATCAAGACCTTAGATATATCTGTCACCTTCCAAAGTTTCCTCTTATCCTCTTTATCATTATTTGTGTGTGTGTGATAAGAACATTTAACATAAGATATACCTTCTTAACAAATTTTACTTATAGTACAGTATTGTTAACTATAGGGCCCTTGCTGCATAGCAAATCCAGAACTTATTTACTGAATAACTGAAACTTTATACCTTTGACCATCGCTTGGCATTGTCCCTTCCACACCAGCCTCTGAAAACCGCAGTTCTGCTCTATGCTTCTATGAGTTTGACTATTTTAGATTCCACATATAAATGAGATCATATAGTATTTGTCTTGCTGCGTCTGGCTTATTTCACTTAACATAATGTGCACCAGGAATATCCATGTTGTTGAAAATGGCAGGATTTTCTTCTTTTTTAAGGCTGAATAATATTTCATTATATATGGATGTGTGTATGTATGTGTGTGTGTGTGTATACACACACCGTATATGTACCATATATATAAATATTTCAAATTTTCTTTATCCATTCACCCATTGATAGATATTTATGTTGTTTCTACATCTTAGCTATTATAAATAATGTTACAATGAATGTGGAAATGCATGTATCTTTTGAGATCCTGATATCAGGTCTTTTGGATGAATACCCAGAAGTGAGATCACTAGATCATATGGTAATTCTATTTTTAATTTCTTGATGATCTGTCAAGAAGTGGGGTACTAAAGTTTCCAACTATTATTGTATTACTTTCTATGCCTCTTTTCAGTTCTGTTAATATGTTTTATATATTTAGGTGATCCAATGTTGAGTGCATGTATTTTTATAATTGTTCTATACTATTGATGAATTAAAATATTTATCATTATATAATAACCTTCTTTGCCTCTTGTGACAGTTTTTACCTTAAAGTCTGTTTTGTCTGATGTAAGTATAGCTGCTCCTGCTCTCTTTTGCTTTCTGTTCACATGGACTGTCTTTCTAGTCCTTTATTTTTTGCCTACATGTGTCTTTAAAGGTAAAAGTGTACTCTTTTTTTCTAAAACAGAAAATTTAATAAAAATTGTGTGTTTGGACTTGAATTTTCTTGATGCTTGCTCCAGAACTCCCCCCTACCTCTTGATATAAATTAAGCTTCATTAACAGCTCTGGGGGATATTTTCAACCTTACCATTATTTTTTTTTTAAATTCTTATAAAAAAAGCTATTATTTATCTCACATGTGAAATAGTTTTGAGTTTCTACTACATGTGTGACAATTTGTTCAAAAGGAAGTTGATCCTCAGGGTTAAAAGATGGATCCACATTAAACAGCTCTGATGGTATTTTGTTTATTTTAGCAGGTTACACTTACATAATAACTACTGTTTACTCTTCCACAACAGCTACTGCAATTAGTTCATATTTTTAAGGGTTTCCATGTGGCATTCATTTATTTCACAATTTATTCTCTTTAAGCACCATATGTTTCTGACACCCTATGTGGCAGGAATTAAATATTGAATGAGCAGGCTGGGTATTATTCTAAGATAGTTCACATTCTGTGAACATTAAGAAAGGTAACACATTATTACAGAAGAGCTTCTATCTAGCTTCTGTCATTATATAATGTAAAAAAAAAATAAGATGAGCATAAAATATAGAGATAATATATGTTTGAAGGAGAGGACTGTTCAGATATTTCAGTCTCTATATAAATATTTCTGAAGTGACATTTAATCTGAGACCAACTGCAAGAAAGAGACAATGTTGGAACACACAAAAGTTAAGTGGGGAGAAAAAAGTATTCTTTACCTTTAAAGAAGCTAGATTGAACAGACAAATTAAACCCAGGGTAAAATATTTTTTTAAATTCAGAATTTTACAATGTGCCACCCATCAAAAGTTATGTTAAATATTTTTTTATCATAGCAATGATTTTTAAAAAACCGATTTGATTATTCTTAGTCCCATAAACACTAAAGCAAAAAATTAAAGGAGATGCTTGTTCATTTCTAACAAGCTTCATAGTAATAGTATTTTGGACAATGAATTTTGTAGAGGATACAAAATTATAAGTTTTTCTGGGAGCTTTCATTTACTACTGAAAGGCTTGATCTGGTATTTAGTTGATAACAGGAATGTCTCCAAGATATTTTTATTAAATGGCCAAAGTGGTTATATTTTTTGTATTTTAAAATATATCCAGTTGAAATTCTAAGAAGATACATTTTGTTTATTAAGGAATATTTTATTAAGATCACATTACAGTGTTTTAGAAAACATTGTTAAAATAACTGTTTTGCTATTTAAAAAATACTCATGGTATTTTTCAAGCAGATTTTTCCAATGTCAGAGGAAAATATTTTATTATGAAAATTGCACTCAGTATTGCTCATGATTATTTCATCCATAAGGAAGGAACAGCACAATTTTATCTGCTCTGTGCTCGATGACAGCTCAAGAGCAAGGAGAAAAAAATGTGACCTGGTTGGATGCTTGAGGAAAAAGGGAGGGAAAAAAGGGGAAGAAAAAGGAGATGCTTGAGGAAAAGCAGATTCCCAATGAATGTATTATAAAAGGTAGTTGTCCTTGGCCTCGCTCTTTCTAATACTAAGGTCATTCCAAAGAAAATACTCTTCATCAAAGAGAAGCAGAGCAAATAAATCAATTTTCTAAGTAATCATGTAAAAATATGTCTCTGTTACATAGTCAGTGTTGATAAAAAAGAAAATGTATCTGATTTATGAACTTCCGTAGTGATGATGATGATTCTCTTCCTTCTCTTCCTCTCCCTTCCATTTTCTTTCTTCTACGCCTCCTCCTTCTCCTCCAAAAGTTTACTCACGTTTCAGCAATGCCCTTTATCAAAAGGATTACCACTGCTTCCATTAAATTGCAATACCTCAGTCATAGCTAAACAAATTTCATATACATTTTTATTGGCCTATATAATGGTTTCTTATAAACAAATTAGTGCTTTCCAGACAAGTTGGCTTTTGTTAAATTAAGTGGCTAGATTTACAATATTTTGTCATTTATTGCAAATAACTTCTAGCTTTTATTGCCAGAGTCTTGGATCTGGGAGAATTATTAATAAATGGAAATCCAAATAAGTGTTCACGCTATAAATTAACAACTTAGCTGTTCTAAAAGTCATCAGTGTCAAACCAGTTTTCACAACTAGACAATTTATACTGCTAGCTAATTTAATTTATTCTGAAGTTTTATGTCTCTTACTAATAAATGATGACTTTCTTTGTTCATCATTCTATGTGCAAGGACAGGTTGATTAATATATATGGAATTCATTACTAATTAGTGATCTACTTCAGATAATATCATCTCACCATAATTGGACCTTTGCAACCAATGGTGTTAAAATTCACATTTAAAACACTTTGCAGCCACGGTAATAATTTTCTTTTTGTGGTTTGGTTTGTTCTGTTCACTTCCCGCAGACATAGATGTCATCGAATGTTCCTTGCAGTTCCCAGATGATGATTACTCCTGGTGGGACCTCTTCATGAAGATCTGTGTCTTTGTATTTGCCTTTGTGATTCCTGTCATCATCATCATCATCTGCTACACCCTGATGATCTTGCGCTTAAAGAGCGTCCGACTCCTCTCTGGCTCCCGAGAGAAAGATCGCAACCTCCGCCGGATCACACGGCTCGTCCTGGTGGTGGTGGCGGTCTTTGTCATCTGCTGGACTCCCATTCACATTTTCATCCTGGTGGAGGCTCTGGGGAGCACTTCTCACAGCACAGCTGCCCTCTCCAGCTATTACTTTTGCATCGCCTTAGGTTACACCAACAGCAGCCTGAACCCCATTCTCTATGCCTTTCTTGATGAAAACTTCAAGAGGTGTTTCAGGGACTTCTGCTTTCCAATTAAGATGAGGATGGAGCGACAGAGCACTAGTAGAGTCAGAAATACAGTTCAGGCTGCTGCTTACATGAGGGATGTTGACGGGATAAATAAACCAGTATGACTAGTCGTGGAGATGTCTTCTTATAGTTCTCCAGGAGGAGAAGAGTCCAATGATCTAGGTTTAACTCAGATTACTACTGCAGTCTGAGATGGAAAAGTAGAATGTCTAACAAACTTTTAGAAATCTCATAGTCCAAAGTTGTAAGATGCAGGCTGCATTAGCAACCCAGGTCAGTGGAGTACAAAGGTCCCAGTGACGAAACCCAAACCCTCTCTCTAGGGCAGGGAAGCAAGGCTGACTCCCAGTTCCTTTGATGAACAAGAAATATGTTTTTTTTCTTCTAGTTACCTAGATTTACTTCAGGACTCATCTGCTGTGGCCTTCCTATGCGATGTGATTTCAGAAGCTCTGCTTTTTTTTTTAAAAAAAGGAAAAAGTAAAAAACCACTGGTTTCAGAGCTTAGTAGGTGTCTGACCCTGCCACTTAACATCGGCAGAAGTAACCTCATAAGAATGACAACTATTTTCAGGGTCCATGTCTGGCTCACTTTATGCCGAATGCACACGTATTGCTTGTAGCTGTGTGGTGAGGAATCTGGTTTAAAAGTCTGACTTGGATCCACACCTGAAGTGTCTGATATTCATATGCAGTAGAAAATTATCTTGATATTTGAATATGCAAAAGGTGGTTTCCAAAATAGTTTATTTCTTGAAAACTGTATTTTTAGCATGCTATTCAGATAATTTTGCAAAAAAAGTATGTCTTGATGTCAATAAACATAGAGTAGTTTAAATACCATCAAAAGTATATATAGTTTTATCTGTAAATAATAGTACATGTGTAAACAAAGAATGGGGTTGCCTTCCAGCCAGGCAGTTTCTTGAGGGCATGCCTATGATATCCCTCGAGTTATTTAGAACTGATATTGAGACATTTTGCTGCAACATGAGCTTCTCTTTGTGAATTAATCAGTGGCACCATCTCTTTCAGACTCTCTGAGCACCAGTTAGTTCTTTAACAGTACCCATAACTCCTGTGTCAACCAATCAGAAAATATTTAACTCGCTAGTTTATACACAATAACACATTATGAATATATATATCTATTGTCATATTCTCTCTGTTCATGGGGGGAGAGCATTTTGCTCACGTAAATCTTGAGAGATTATTTTGTGGCTTTCAGAAGAAAGTAGAATTGTTCCTGATTGTGGGCTGAATGAAGACAAATGCCACTCGTGGAGCTTGGACATACCTTGCACTGCATTCTGTGAGGAGCACATCTGCTGAAGATAATGCCATGAGCAGCACTTTTAGGGGAATTTTGCTAAATCTTGCAGATGATATATAGATTCTCCCTTCTTTTCCCTGAAGCTTAATGTTTCAGGGGTAATGGCTATTTCTCCAAGGTAATTTGCCTGGGTAGAAAAAAGGAATAATTTAGAAATAACACCCACCTTTTTTTAGCCAATACGGTATTTGAACAGCATCTTCTGGAATTTTATAGGAAAATCAAACGTATAGGGCTCATAACTAGAGATATCATATTCTATAACTTTTGTTCACTGTGTGCTTTTTCTCATGTATATACGCTCCCCTTTTGGATTGAAGGTTTTATATGTGGCTTCATAATTTTAGTTTGGTGATAGTTGTCAATTCTAGATTTTCAAAGCACCTAATACAGATGCCTTATGTCTGTGAAGCAGGGTTTTTTTTTTTTCTGGTGAAAACAAAGTGTTCTTTGAGCATTTATTAAATTTCATTGATTTTTTTCTTAAGTGTCCTTCTATTATAATAATTGTAGATAGGAATGGCTTAAATATTGGGTGATATTCACCCATGGTTAAAAATCTTGGCTGTCATACAGGAAGTATAGCTATGTAATGAGTAGTTTCAGAAATAAGCCCTGCTGAAATGGAAAATATAGAAGCCTCTTTACAATAGTAAAACCCAGGAAATTTTCCGGAAGGATTCTTACACAATGCAAAACTATAACAGAGATAAAATCATAGAACAGATTTACAGTAATGTGTTCTCTTTTAACTTAGTACCCCACATGCCTTTATAGCCTCAGTTGCCATTATTACAGCCTGAACTTTAGCCTGATCATCCTGCACCTTTTCATATCTAAGTTTGCAGCCCAAAGAGAGAAAGGAGTAGATCTATGTGCTCATGAGGGGTGTTATAATCTTCTCCATTATTGGTGACACCAATTTTCCCAAACTAAAAGAGGAGGGAAGATGGCTATGTAATTTTAGGGCACTACTTAAAGAATGGTAAAATGGATGATGTATGTTAGGAGAAATGCCACTTACACAGATGTGTTTCTTTGTTAAAAGTGAATATGTGCATAAATGTGTGTACATGCATGCCTGTGACTATGGATGATGTACATGTCTGTAATAGTGTGAGCATGCATTCCTGTAAGTGTGTGTGCATGTCTGTGAGTGTGTGTGTGCTGTCATGAAGTGGTGGTCATATTGCAATTTCTTCGTCATTACAGAAAATGTATTTGTCTTAGCCTCACTTCCTCTCAGATACGTCTCATCTCCTGATGTCCTTGTTCTCCCATCATAGCAAGGAGTGCACTGTCTGCCATGTCTCTTTGAGACCAGAACTACATGTATCTAAACTTGAGATCCACTCTACATGAACTCCATCTTCCAACATGGGTGACAACTTCTGGGAGGTATGATCTAGTGAGAGGTCAGAAAAAATGCAGGAAAATGAAATAGACATTCAGGAGGCATGCAATTAAAAAAAAAAAAACAACCATAAAAACATAACTCTAACTGAGAGGAGATTGGAACCACCTTTAGTGTCTTAGACTACTCTTATGAATCTAGGAGCATCCACTATGCAAAAGGTTCAGGTCAAAACTGCAGGCTTCATGCTAAAAAAGAAAGCATAGTTTGGAAATATAGTTTTGAAAACTCAAAGAGTATTCATAAAGATCTTAAGAAAATGGCTCTATGCTGTGATGTACTACTGAGAAAAGAAAGTGCTTAAATTTGTATAAACATCAGACACTTTATAGATATTTTGTCTAGTATTGGGACATAATGAGATGAATTACTGAAATAAAATACATGGGCTGGCTTTAAATTAGAGCTTTTTAAAAGAGAAATGTGTTTCAAGTTGTATGTCCATTTGATGAGATTAATTTTCTAAGCAAGAGTTATTTGGAAGATTCAGCATAAATTTGAAAATCCCATCCTAAAAAGACATTAAAATGTTTGCTCTAGGTAATTTTCTTCTGTGAAAAAAATATATATATTCATGTATCCTTTACTATAATGTATATTATTTATATCTTGTACTTTTAAAAGATAATTAGGCATTGTCTATATCATTGTGTGCCTTGCAATAAAATAAAAATTGTACCTGCTAAAAATCACAGCAGATGAATAGTGTGATAAATCATTTATTCTTTAATTGTTTTGATGATGCTGCACTTAAGCAAAGACAATGTTAATGGTTTTCTAAACTACAAACAATTTCTTTAACTTTACATCCATGACAATGCTGTGGATGATTAATGGAAAGGATTAAAACGTGTAGGAATCTAAACTAGGATTTTAAATTCCTAAACCTATCATTTACTTAGGAAAATTCACCTGTTTTCACAGAAATGTTGCCAAGGTCCCAGAATCGATGTTATATGCTACCCTTCTTTTCTCCTCTCCTCATCACAGAAGAGCCTGTACAGGTGGCTGGGAACTTTAAAAGAAACATACAAACAAACAAAAACAGTGGAGCCAACAAACTTGCCTCTTCTACTCTACATGCCCCTACAGAGCCTAATAAAGCCAAAAACAGCAGCGGGGCCAGGAGGGGTGGGGAGGGACAGGGTAGAGGAAGTTCTGGGAGCTTGCAAAACTGATTCTCCATTGCCTTTCACATTCCCCAGCAGAGTGAACACCTAATTATATCAATGCCAAAACACCTTCTCCAAGACACATTTTATTCAAACTGTGAAAAATCAATAACAATTCTCTGTTGGGGGGAGGGGGAGAAGGGAAGGAAGGGAGACGGTAACCTACAAAGGAAACCCCATTGGATTATTATCAGATTTTTCAGTAGAAACATTAAAAAACAGAAAGAGGGAAAAAAGTATTCAAAATATTGAGAGGAAAAATTAGCCAAGGCTAATATATATCCAGCAGTTATTCTTTTGATATGAGGGAGAAATAGAAACTTTCCTACACAAACAAAAGCTGAGAGAACTTGCCACCACAAGACCTGCATTATAGGAAATGCTGAAAAGAGCTCTTTTACCAGAAACAAAGATACAAAAGTAAAACAAACAAACAAACAAACAAAAAAAACAAAAAAAGAAAGAAAAGAAAAAAAAAGTCATTGAGTAAGATGACTAACAAACAGAAGCATGAACCTGCAAATCTACTTTAGAATAAGTTATTAAACAGTTAATTATGACAGAAAGTTTAAAGGAGAGAAAAGTGCATTAAAATAACTATATCTATAGCAACATGGTAATGAATACACAACATGAAAATAAGTAATATAATTTATGACAACAAAATCATAAAAGAAAAGAGTAGGAGGAAGGACTAACTATGTACAAGTGAATGAAGATAAGATGCAATCAGAAGAAAATCAACTATTAGATGTATGAGATATTTTACACAATCGTAAAGGTCACCACCAAAGTCCAGAGCTGAAATACAAAACAAACAAAATGAGAGAGAGAGAGAGAGAGAGAGAGAGAGAAAGCAAAGAAAAAAAATCATAGAACTAAAGTATCAGACAGAATCACAAGGGAAAAGAAACAATGGGAATAGAGAACCCAGAAAACAAAAGATAAAATGGCTGTAGTAGGTTCTTATAATTAGTAATTGCCCTAAACATAAATGGCCCAAAATCACCAGTCAAAAGGCACAGAGTAGTGGGATAAATTAAAAAAGACACAACTGAAGGTGGGTCAAGATGGCAGACTAGGTAAAAGCAGGGTTCACCTCCTCTCAGGACCACATTAAAATTACAACCAAACTGTAAAATAATCAATGTGGAGAATCACCTGAAGTTCAGCTGATCATAACATATACATCTGATGATATAAAGAAGGAGCCACATTGAAGCCAGTAGGAAAGGAAAAGTCACAAATTGGGCTAGGCCTATATCCTCCAGTGGCAGTGGAACACTAGGAAAGAGAGCACGGCTGCATAGGTCCCCCTGAAGGATAGAGGGGTTGTAGCCCCATGTGAGGGCTCCTGGCCCAGGGTCCCAGCCCAAGGAAGAGATGTTCCCAAAAAATATGACTGTAAAAATCAGTGGAGATTTTGGCTATCCAGGTAAGACAGTAGGAGACTAAAATCCCAGATGCTCCTTTAAGGGGCACATGCACAGGCTCTCTTGCTCACAGACACACACCCTGGGCAAGAGTCATAAGGGGAAAGACTACATTACATGGCACCAGAAAGAGGGCTGGAGAGACAGCAGCCCTTGTGCCTTTGTTGGGGCCTCCCAAGGGGCAGTCTACAGACAGGCGCCAGCTTGCCTGTGTGGAACCCTCTCCATGCCGCATGGCATTTCTGAAGCTGCACTGGCCTGGGAAGATTGGCTCACCCAACCCAATCCAAAAGTTATCTGGGGCAGCTTGATGCTGGCTGGCTGCCCCTGTCCTTCCCTGTACTGGCACAGGAATTAGACCTCAGCCATTGCTGTGAACACATTTCAGGGAAAACAGTTGTAGACAGGTCACTGCTGCCAAGATGAGAATGGTTTATTGTGTGGGGTCTGTGGGCCAGTCCCAGATAGTAGCTGGTCTTGCCGTAATCTGTGACTTTGCAAGAACCCATGGACACAGAGGTTGCAGCAAAACTGAGGCTGTACTGGCCTTGTTGCCCCGCCCTGCCCAACGCACAAATTGCTCAAGGCCCACTGATAGGCAGATGTCCTCCTCACCCCTCTCTGGGTTTGCACATTCTGTGCAGGCAACAGACCTTGGCTAGCACAGCACACACATTTTGGGGAAAACAGTGGTAGACAAACTGCTGCTGCTGGCATAAGATATGACATCACTTGGGCAGACTGCAGTAGGCTGTGGGCCCATCCCAGATGGTAGTGGGTCTCACAGTGATCTATGACTTTTGTGGGATTCTGTGGACCCAAAAATGGAAGCATATCTGACCCCATGCCTCATTGAGATGCTGCCCCACCTAACCTATAAATTACCTGTAGCAAGCCAGTCTCAGGCAACTCATTCCCATCCTGTGCTTTCCTTGGGAAACAAATTCAATAGCAAACAATAGCACTCAGTCTATGCAGCCCACACAAAGCCCACGCATCCCAGGAGGGACTTTTGGTGGCAGGCCACAAACTCAGGCCCATGAGCTTCAGTAATCCTTAAACAGATCTCAGGTCTTTGCAGGCCTGAGAAGAGCAGTGGCTGATATTGCTGCAATCTGAGACTTTTACAGGAAACCACAGAGATAACACTGGCATGTAAACTGACACTGCAGTGACAGAGGAAATCTGCTGCATATATCCAGGTGACTCCATGGGTCCCTGCACCTCCCAGTATCACCCAGAGGCAATTCCAGTTGCGGATTCTTATGAGCAATTGACAGGCAGCCTTAGACCTTGAGGTACACTGGTCCTTTTGCTAAGCCACCCCAGGCCCAGTACTGGGAGTAACCTGACTGCAGCACACAGCATTGCCTTTTCTGCTTACTTATAGATCCAGCATGGGCAGAAACCATCCGAAGATTACTTTGTAACTCTCCTTTTACATCCAGTTTATACCAGGTAGCACTGAGCAATCAAAGGTAGCGGCTGCCCTTTGTCTACTGGGGAACCCCTCCCAAGGGGCCACAGGACTAACAGACTCAGAGGCTGATGCTAGACCACAACAGAGCAACTCCTGATTAGCCCCGTCATAGGTACACAAAAAGGATGGTCTCAACAAGTACACAAGCCTGTTAGGACAAATCTCACTCAGTGGCATCAGCCCCCACATAGCAACTCATACTCTGTGGGCATAGAATTAGTTAACCTGAGCATTAATCCCATTCACTGAGGTACTAACACCAATAACGGCTTAGCTACAACAGAAGAACATGCAAAACCCACACAAAGATCACATACAGAGCCACCCAGCACAGGTGACTAGGGAGAGTGTGCCACTGGAACACACAGAACATGTTACAAACAGGACCATCTGACAAAGTCTGAGAGATGGAACTAATCTTCCTAACACAGAGAAAGGAACACAGAGTGGTTAATAAAATTAGAAAAGACAGAAATATGCCACTAATGAAACAACAGGAGAAAACTCTAGAAAATAATCTAAACAAAATGGAGGCAAGCAATCTACCAGAGACAGAGTTCAAAATAATGATAATAATACTCAATGAGCTTAGAGGAAGAATGGATGAGTTCAATGAGAACCTCAACAGAGTATAAAAAAGAATATCAAAACTATAAAAAAGACAGAAATTAAGAACACAATAACTGAAATGAAGAATACGTTAGAAGGATTCGACAGTAGACTGGATGAAGCAGAAGATCAAATTAGCAAGCTGGAAGACAAGGAGGCAGAAAACACCCAATTGAAACAGCAATAAGGAAAAGAAAATTAAAACAAATTAGGATACTGTAAAAGACATGTGGGATAACATGAAACAACAATATCTACATCATAGGAGCATCAGAAGGAGAGAGAGCAAGAAATTGAGAATCTATTTGAAGAAATAATGACAGAAAACTTCTCTAACCTGGCAAAGGAATTAGACATACAATTTCAGGAAGCACAAAGAATCTCAAACAAAAGGAACCCACACCATGACACATCATAATTAAAATGTCAAAGGTCAAAGCACAAGAGAATGACAGCTAGTTACAAGAAAATGTCTGTTGATTTCTCAACAGAAACTTTAGAGGCCAGAAGGGACTGGTAAGAAGTATTCACAGTTATGAAAATCAAGAATCTACAACCACGAATACTCTGCCTAACAAGGCTTTCAATTAAAATGGAAAGTGAGATAGAGAGTTTCCTAGACAGAAAAAAAGCTTAAGTAATTCATTACCAGCAAGCCAGTATTACAAGAAAGGATGAAAAATTATAGTGAATGCAAATGGCATTCAGAGAAAAGCAGGAGTAGCAGTACTAATATCAGATGAAATAGACTTTAAAATAAAAAATGTAAAGAAAGATACTGAGAGACACTTCATAATGATAAAGGGAATCATGCACCAAGACATAACATTATTAATATCTATGCTCCCAATCAAGAAGCCCTGAAATGTGTAAAGCAATTGCTAACAGAACTAAAGGGAGAAACAGACCAAAACACTATTGTAGTAGGGAACCTAAATAATCCTCTGTTGGATATGGACAGATCATCCAAACAGAACATCAATAAGGAAATAACATCCTTAAATGACACTTTAACTGAACATAATTGATATTTACAGAGTCTTCCATCCCCAAACAGCTGCTTATACATTCTTCTCTAGTGCACATGGGACATTCTCAAGAATCAAACACATACTGTGACACAGAGATAGCGTCATCAAATGTAAGAGGGTTGAAATCACACCAACCATATTCTCTAATCATAATGCTTTGAAAATAGAGATCAACTATAAAAAGGAATCAGGAAAAACCAATAATACATAGAGATTAAATAACATGTTACTGAAAAATGACTGGGTCAGGGAAGAAATAAAAAGAGAGAGCAAGAGATACATAGAAATGAATGATAATGATAGTACAATGTATCAAAATTATTGAGACACAGCAAAAGCAGTCATAAGAGGAAAGTTCATATCACTACAGGCCTACCTCCTAAACAATAACAAGCCCAAATAAACAACCTAATGCTTCATCTTAACAAACTAGAAAAGGAAGAATAAATGAAGTCTAAAGTCAGCAGAGAGAAATAATTAAAATTAGAGCAGAAATAAATAAAATTAAAAACAAACAAACAAAAAACAATAGAAAAAATAAATATAACAACGAGCTGGTTCTTCGAGAAGGTTAATAAAATTGACAAACCCCTGACTAGACTCTCTAAAGAAAAAGAGAAAGATCACAAATAAACAAAATCAGGGATGAAAGAGGGGAAATTGTGACTGATATTACAGAAATACAAAGGATCATACAAGAATTCTATGAAAAAGTATATCACACCAAATTTAATAACCTAGAAGAAATGGACCACTACTTAGAAGAATACAACCTACCTAGACTGAATCAAGAAGAACCAGAAAATGTGAATAGACGATCAGCAGTATGGAAATTGAAAAAATCATCAAAAACCTACCAAAAAGTTAAAGTCCAGAACCAGATGGCTTCACCAGTGAATTCTACCAAATATTCAAAGATTTAATACCTATTCTCCTCAAACTCTTCCAAAAAATCATAGTAGGGGAATACATCCAAACTTTTTTGATGAGGCCAATATTACTCTGATACCAAAACCTGGAAAAGATAACACAAAGAAAGAAAACTACAGAATAATATCTCTCATGAACACAGATGCAAAAATCCTAAATAGGATACTAGCTAACTGAATACAGCCACATATTAAAAAGATTATACACCATGATCAACTGGGCTTCATCAAAGGGGCACAGGGATGGTTCAACACATGCAAATCAATTAATTGATACACCACAGAAACAAATTAAAAAATAGGTCACATGATCATACCAATAGATACAGAAAAACCTTCGACAAGATACAGCATCCTTTTATGATTAAAACACCTCACAAAATCAGTATAGAAGGGAAGTACCTTAATAAAATAAAGACCATCTATGACAAACTCTCAGCCAACATTATACTTAATGGTGAAAAACTAAAAACTCTCTCTCTAAGATCAGAAACAAGGCAAGACTGTCCACTATCTCCACTCATTCAATATAACATTGGAGGTCCTAGCAAGTGCAATCAGGCAAGAGAAATGTATAAAAGGCAACAAAATAGGAAACAAAGAAGTCAAATGATCACTATTTGCAGATGATATGATTCTCTATTTAGAAAAGCCTAAAGCCTCCACAAGAACCCTACGAGAAACAATAAATACAGTAAAGTCTCTGAATACAAAATCAACATTCGAAAATTCATACTGTTTCTATACTCTAATAAAGAAGTATTAAAAAAAAGTTGAAAAAATAATTCCTTTTGAAATTGCAACAAAAGAATAAAATACCTAGGAATAAATTTAATAAAGCTTGTGAAAGATCTATACAATGAAAACTACAAGATCCTATTAAAAGAAATCGAAAAAGATACAAAAAATGGAAAGATATTTCATGTTCTTAGATTGTATGAATCAAAATAGTTTAAATGACCATATTACCAAAACATTATACAGATTGAATGGAATCCACATCAAAATCTCATCAGCATTTTTAATGAAATAGAACAAAAAATCATCAGATTTGCATGGAAGCACAAAAGACCTTGAATTGTCAAAGCCATCCTGAGGAAAAAGAACAAGGCTGGAGGCAGCACTGGGCCTGACTTCAAATTATACAACAAAGTGACAATAATCAAATCAGCATGGTATTGGCAGCAAAACAGACACATGTGTCAGTGGAACAGAACTGAGAGTCCAGAAGTAAACTCATATTTACATGGGCAAATAATTTTTGACAAAGAAGCTAAAACATACAGTGGAGAAAGGAAAACCTCTTTAATAAATGGTGCTGGAAAGCCACCTGCAAACGAATGAAAGTAGACTGTTGTTTATCACCACACACCAAAATTAACTCAAAATGGATTAAGAACCTGAATATAAGACCTGAAACAACAAAATGCATAGAAGAAAACATAGGAACTAAACTCAGGGACCTTGGATTTTATGAATTGGACCTCAAAGGCAAGGGAAGTAAAAGCAAAAATAAGTGAATGGGACTACATTAAACTAAAAAGCTTCTGCTCAGCCAAAGAAATCATCAACAAGGTAAAGAAACAATCTTCTGAATGTGAAAATATGTTTGTAAGCAACACCTCCGATAAGGGCCTAATATCCAATATATACAAAGAACTCATATGACTCAATAACAGCAACAACAAAAACCCAAATGATCCAACCAAAAAATGGGCAGAGGACCTGAACAGACACTTCTCCCAAGAAGACATACAAGTGGCCAGCAAACATATGAAAATATGTTCATCATCACTAGCTATTAGGGAAATGCATATCAAAACCACAATGTGATACCATCTCGTACCTATTAGAATGGCTATAATCAATAGGACAAGCATTAACAAATGTTAGAGAGAATGTGGAGAAGTATGAACCCTCATACACTGCTGGTGGGACTGCAAAATGGTACAGCCACTATGGAAAAAAGTATAGAGGTTCCTCAAAAAAACTAAGAATTTATCTATCATATGACCCAGCAATCCCACTACCGGGTATTTACCCCAAACACTTGAAAATCCACATCCAAGAAGATATTTGCACACCTATGTTCATAGCAGCATTACTCACAGCATCCAAGACACAGAATCGACTGAAGTGCCCTACAATAGATGATTGGCTAAAGAAGCTGTGGTACATATATACAAAGAAATGTTACTCAGCCATAAGAAGAGATGAAATACTGTCATTTGTGGCAACATGGTTGGACCTCGAGATAGTCATGCTAAATAAAATAAGCCAGATTGAAAAAGTAGAAAATCATGTGATATCACTTATATGTAGGATATAAACCTAAAAGCAACAAATGAACAAACAAACAAACAAAGACTGGTGGTTATGGACAATAGACTAGTGGTTACCAAAGGACTATAGAGTGGTAGTTATTAGTGGGGTGGGGGAGGAGGGAGAAAGTAGATGGGGTAAAATGGATCAAATATATGGTAGCTGAAGGAAACTGGACTTTGGGTGGTGAACACACAATTGAATATACAGATGTCGAATGATAATGTATACCTGAAAAATATATGATTGTATTAACCAATGTTACCTCAATAAACTTAATTTAAAAAAATTAAAAAATTAAAAAAAAAGTAAAACAAAAGGCAAAAAAAGTAAAACAAAAAACAAAAAGTAAAAAAAAGTAAAACAAAACTAAATTAATGTGAGAAGATATTTGCAAATGATACCTCCGATAAAGGACTAATATCAAAATACATAAAGAACTCATATAAGTTAATAATAAAAAAATTCATATCCTTGGAAAAGATAATTTTCCAATGAGAACATACAGAGGACATCATAACTAGTAATAAGGAAAACGCAAATTAGAAACACAATGAAATACCACCTCACACTTGTTAAAATAGCTATTATCAATAAGACAAGATAGATGAAGTGTAGGAGAGGATATGAAGAAAAGGGAACCCTTGCACACTACTGGTGGGAATGTAAATTGGTGCAGCAATTATGGAAAACATTATTAAGTTTCCATTAAATATTAAGTATAGAGTTACTATATGACCCATTAATTCCTCTTCTGGATATCTATTCCCTCAAATTGGAAAACACTTATTTGTAAAGATATATATATATACCCCCATGTTCATTGCAGCATTGTTCACAATAGCCAAGACATGGAACCAACCTAAGTGTTCTTCTGCAGATGATTGGATAAAGAAGATGTGGTACATATATACAATGAAATACGACTCAGCCATATAGTAGATGAAATATTGCCGTTTGCAACAACGTGAATAGGTGTTAAGAGTATTGTGCTAAGTGAAATAACTGAGAAGAGGACAAGAACAATATAATTTCACTTATATGTAGGGCATAAAGCAAAGAGAACAACAAATGAACAAATAAAACAAACAAAAAAACAAAATCATAGGTACAGACAGATACCAAAGATGAAAGGGGTGAGGGAAAGATGAAGAGGTGACAGTCATCAAATACATGGAACCTTAGGAAATTAGACTTCAGGTGGTGAGCATACAATATAGTATACAGATGTCACATTATAAAGTTGTACACCTGAAATATATTTGACATTATTAACCAATGGTACCACCAATAAATTTAATAAAAAATAAATAATAAAATAAAATAAAATTAAATTAAATAAAACCAGTATCCTGACAAAAGAGTTGTTTTTTACAAGTAGAAGCAAAAACTTAGGGAAGGGAAGTAAATGGACTCCTCTTGACAGCTGGCAAGACCACACTAGCAGATCCTATTCCCATTTAAAAAACAAATTTCTTATTACTATCTTTAATTGATAACTTCAGATGTGATTAAAGCTCAAGGGTGTTATAAACGTCTATTTTATGAATTATTTGGCTTATTTAATAAAAGAGAGACAAAAATATATTGGAAAAAGTCTAAAAAAGATAGTTTTTAATTTAAAACAAGAAACTTTCCTTGGGCTAGATACTATGTATTTCATTGTAAAAACATCTGAGGATATGAAATATGATGTATGTAGAAATTTATTTTTGATGGAAATTGTCAATATATTTGACTTGAGAGAAAACTCAATATGCAGCGAGTTTTAGGAAATGTGATATGTTCTCCTCTCTGTAATTAGTTTGCAGCACTAAACATTCTTGCTGATGGTCTCCAGGCTTGTGGGAACTAGTGATAACAGTAACAAATGTATTATAATTAAATCTTTTCAATAATTGGTGCTTAAGAAGACATTAACTCATACTTATGGAAGAAAATATGAAAGATTCTGGATAGACAGGTAAACAAAACAGATAAACCTTAGATGTTTACAGTCTAAGAAAGCCTAGCAATTAAGAAAGTAATTACAATGTACGGCAAAGGGGGCACACATTAGTGGAATGCAAACTTCTAAAATGACGATCTACCCATCTACTTGATATATTTTTATAATTTTTTTGT
The DNA here is from genome assembly GCA_030015415.1 of Cynopterus sphinx. Lineage (NCBI taxonomy): Eukaryota > Metazoa > Chordata > Mammalia > Chiroptera > Pteropodidae > Cynopterus > Cynopterus sphinx. The sequence goes on along the minus strand of CM057389.1, from coordinate 36,178,017 downwards.
TACGCTTGAAACTGCTAGAAAAGTGGAAGCAACAGTATTCCAACATTTGGAGACAGTTAAAATGGCAATTAAATAGTAATTAATTTAAGTGGCTTGAGTTTGAAATGGTCAAGGAAGCCAATATGTTGGAAGCCAAATAACTTAGAAAACAACAAAGCTTTAAATTATACCATTGGGACATTGATAATTATGAGCTATGCTATAAAGGTGTGTGTAAAACAGACTGAACTACAGGGTCCAGTGTAGTTGTTTTTATTTATTTTTAATGGAACTGGGAAGAAAGAGTTGAAGTAGCAGGTTTGAAACCAATGTACTCCCTTTGCGGATAAGTCTCCTCTACCAGGTGTTGAGAAGAAAGAAGACAGGTGACTGTCAAATATCTTTCTCAAATGAACTCTGATAAATTATTATTTTTTCTAGGTAGAAGAGATCTTACCTACAGAATGCTCTAACAGGATATCCTTCACTACTGGATTATTTGTAATAAATCTGTATTTTACATGCAGGTTTATGTTTTGGGAGGTATAAGATACACATGTTTCATAATTCAAATGTTCTTTTTGCTTTTTGAGGTGACCTGCAATTTCATGAGAAACCTCATCTATTATTTAGGGGAAGAAAATCCATGTCTGATATGGCAAAGAAGGAACAGGGAACCACCCCTAAAGTCTCAGAGTTCTCTACTTTATATCCTTTAAACTGACGATAAAACTGGATATTTCTATGTCCTAATGTACTAATGTACAGAAGTTCAGGCTAAAAATATGCTGTTCTAATCTGACAGTTATTTTCTTAGGAGAAAATATCAGTTAAGCTTTGATTTAAAAATAGCAGTGCTGCTATACCTAGTACAAATAATTATAACACCTTATATTTATATTGCTATACTATTTTACATGTCCTAAGTTAATCCTCTCAACAAGGCTGTGAGTTAGTTGTATGAAATGGAGATGCCAAGTAAACTTGCCAGTGACTCATATTAACTGGCAGAGGTGGAAAAAAATGTAATATTTACATGCAAATGTTGGGACCTCTCAGAGTCGTGTTAATGGGAGGTTTGATGAGTTGTAATAGATGAGACTGGGAGGATAAAAATCTCAACTTGGGAATTAGATTGACTAGTTTTAAATCCTAACTGTAGTTGAGATCTGTATGGTCTCATGCAATGTGTTATCTCTTCTGTGCTATAGTCGCCTCTGTAAAATATCAACCAAAAATAAAATATCGACTACATAGAGTTGTTGGGCTCATATAACTATAATTAGCACTGATTATGTGTTAGTTAATATAATACTTATTATTCTCAATAAGTGTCACTGCAAAAATAATGGATTCAGTTATTTCTATAATTTCTTCTCATTCTAAAATCACATTATTCACTTCTTTGTTCTAGCGCCTTCTCTGCTGACATCATTTTCTGGCAATCTCTAAGTGTGGTACTGGCAGTTCCAGGTTCATATGGTCCATACAGCTCATGATATCTGAGGAACATAGAGACACCCTCATTTCATAGAGACACCCCACCCATATATCTAAAAGAAGGGATTTTAATTTCCTTATACCTGCATCAGTTATTATCACTGGGTAGGGGTGGGGGATGAAGCTACACAATTGGCCAGGCCTCACTTATGTGTTCTTCCTAGCCCCATGTATCTACTAGCTGGGAGAAGTCAGGAAAAGTTAGTTTTCTTTGAACCTCACAGAATAGATTTCCATTAGAAAGAGGGACTCTATTATCAGAGAAGGGAAAAGGGACTCTGAAAGACAAATACAACAGCTGTTTACAACAGCATCCATCTAGTCAAATGTTTACCCTTTACTCAATGATTCTATAGAAAAAAAGGGAAAATCTGGTGGGAATAGAAAAATAGGGACAGTAGCTTTGAAAATAATATGTATGTAAACAGTATTTGCAGGTGGGGGTGAGCTGAGGTTGAGGATGAGTGGAGAATCAGAGCAGCAGTATCATTAGCAGAGGCTTCCACAAGGTTGAGGGACAAGCATTCTGACAACTCAGTCGCTTCTCTCCTCCTGTTCTGGGACCGGGCTCCAGATTTACGTGTTGCCAAGAAGAAAACCCACACTAAAAATATTTATATTCTTAATTATTAATCCTAAATATCAATTAGTATCCAAATTTATAAATTTTCTAATAATAAGAGAATAGAATATTCTTAAAATTAGTAAGTACAATTAAACACACAAGCAACAAAGTAATAGTTATAAAGAGTTATAACACTGACAATATTTTATAAATAATACAAAGTGACATCTGTTGGAATAAAATTAACATTTGCAGATTTTAGAAATAACACTAAAAATTTCACTGTTGATACAGAACACAAGTACAATTGCTTGCTTCTGATGACTAAATTATTTTCTTATATCTCCCGTGTCTTCCACATCTTAAACATTTTGCATTTTCCATAAAGAAGAGACTCCATCCGACAGTGGCTATTTGTACCTAAGTTTATCCTGTAACTACCAGGTCTAAATTAGACACCATTTTGAGAAGGATAGATCAAGGCATTTTACTGGCATGGAGAAGAAATGATGCAGAGACAGAGATGTGAAAAGATGGAGTAATGTGTCTTCACTCTGTTTCCAGAGATAGGCTTCTACCATTCTTCCTTATAACCCCACACAAAACTGTGATATCTGTCCGCTGGAGCATGTTTCCACTTAGGTGAAAATTAGGGATGTTTATATTCTGAGGTAATTTGAGGAACACTGCACCAACAAGCAGTGAATAGATTATTTCCTTAGTGCTGACCTTTTTTTAAAAAACTAGAAGGTATTTTTTCATAGCCTGTTTTCACTTTGGAATTCTGCTTATATAAACACACTATAATAAAATAACTCTCTCAAGGTACTTTGTCACTTATGCTTTCTTTATTCTATGATGTTTTTACCCCAAACTTTATTTTCAGATTTAAAACTAGATCTCAGTGTTCTAGGTTATATTTTGAAATTGTTTCTCTGCACATAGTATTTGTTTCTCAGGACTACTTTTTAAGAAATAGAGGATATTTTCATTTAGCTCAGCACTCAGACAAAATTTATTTGACTTACGGAAAATTTCTTGATTATGTCATTTAAATATCAGTTCAAATAAAATTAAGATCTTAAATAACACCTTCCCCACAAAAGAACTATTTGTCAGGCAATAAAAAAAAATTGCAGGTCAAAATTATCTTTATTGATAAACTGCTTTCAGGAATTGTTAGGCTTTCATGTTTAGTGATTTAGCTGCATGTTGAACTGAGTTTTCTTAGCTACATCTACTTAACCAGGCTTTGCTTGTATATTTCTTTCCATTATCTTGAAACAGATACTAATGGTTGGCAATAAAGGAGTCAAGTCTTTGCCATTATACATCATACTTTCTATGTCATAGTAATACAGAAAGCACAAAGGTCCAGCCATACAAAATTGATATACAGTACAATCAAGTTGCATGATCTCTAGAGTGAGAATAGTTTAACTGGCAAATAATTTTAGATCACGGATTCCTTTCATACTTCTGCTATTGGAGAATCACATGGATTATAAACTATTAAAAGCATATTTTTAAGACTGACTCCTTGTAGAAGACTATATTTTCCAAAATGACATGACAATCTCTCTTATTCTAAGTGATCGTCATACAATGTGATCTTGGCATTCTTCTCATATAGTTCTGAGTCTCTCTCCCTTAAACATGGATTAACCAGTGTTATTGTTTCAATATTGTACTAATATTGAATAGTGTGGAAATGATGCCATGTGACTTCTGAGACTAAATTATAAAACAGCATATACTTCTGCCTTCCTTTCCTGGGATACCTGCTCTTGGAACCAGCTGCCATCTTGTGAGGAAGCTCAAATAAGCCTTTGCTGAGGGGCTTCATGGAGAAACTGAGGGTAGATGTAAGAGCCCAGCTGATGCCCCAGCCAACAGATGGCATCAACTGCCACACAAGTGAGTAAAGGTACCTCCATGTGATTCCAGTCCCTAGCTAGAAAGTGACTCCCAGTTGAGACTTCAGACATTGTGAAACAGAGCCAGCAATCTTTGCTATTTCCAAATTCCTCACCCACAAATCAATGAGCATAATAAAATGGCTGTTTTACACCTCCACGTTCTGTGACACTTTGTTACATAGCAACAAAAACTTGAACACAAACAGAGCAGTCAGTTTCACCCCCACCTTCCTCTACTTAAAACTTCCCAGTTCATCTCTCCACATAGCAGATAGGAAAAACTATTTCTTAGTGATAAGAAGCATCTTGAATAGATTTAGTTCTTCTCCCCAATCTTATTAATGCACTAATTCACATCCTTTCCAAGGAATAGAAATAAATACTAAGGCTTCTAAGAAACTCACATTAAATCCCCTTTCCTCCTGCTGAACCATAAACTGAACCTTAAACAGTAGAGAACGGACACAACTAAAATACAGCTGAGTAGCAGGAAGTAACATTGAAATTAATTTATTAACAATGGAAATAAGCAATGAATGTAGACATTTTAAAAAGAGACAGAAAATAAGTTTCTCTTAGATATAGTTTCCCTACTATAATAGCTTATAGTTAAAAATAAGGTTATCATAACATATAATCTTCAATGCCTAAACATTATCAAATTATACAACTGTAATCACTGACAATGTGCGGGGAGAAGCTGAAAGATCATGGTTTTGGGAGTCAGACATTTGGATCTGGAATCACTTCCAATTACTGGCTTTGTGACTTTAAACATGTTAATTGATAGTTCTCAGTCTTAGTTTCTTTATGCACTAAAAAAAGAAAGATAATATCTACTTTGATAATTTGCTATCAAATTACATTATTTGAAGTCAGAAATACAAGTAAAATGTACTTTTTTGGTACAATATTGAATATATTTCTAAAGGCAAATTATACAAAGTTTAATAGACTGAACAAAGCATCAAAGACCCCATAATCATTTGCTGTCTGAGTAATGACTAATTTATTCTATTGGAATTAATGGTAGGTTGGTATATTATATTATATAACTATATACAGGAGCAAGTTTATTAAAGCTTTACAGAATAAGAAGGCCAGGCAGCAGAAGAGGGGGATAAGGTCACCTCTTCAAAACTCAGGCCTTTGTTAATAAGAGCAGATGCTCCGGTTCTATTTCAAAAAGGTTATATTTCCCCCTCCTTCTTGAAACAAGCAGGGCCTGTTCCCTAATCTTCACCTTGAGAAACCAGTAGGGTTCTTGGAGGTAAAACTCACAAAACACTAACCGCCCCTCACCCCCAAGACTGGGCCCAGAGGAGTTTTTATTTTTTATTTTTCTGGAGCTATTCCACACTCAGCTTCCAGGGATTAGCCAATTACTCTTTAACTCTTCCTACCAGCTGTACTTGTGCTCCCAGTAAGCCCTGTTTCTCTCTACCCCCGCTCTCTCCACTTTTCAGGCCAGTAGTTTGCCCTGTGGCTTCAGTTCTCCCATGAATCTGAAAAAAGGTCACTGATTTCTAGTTTTTTTTTTCAGTTTTTTTTTTTTTGTTGTTGTTGTTGTGAGGATGACAGTGATAACTTCCAAGCTCTTTACATATCAGACCAGGAACTGGAGGTGTCCAGAAATAAAAGAGTCAAGTTACATTGCTCATCTAGTACACTGAATGCAGGGACCGGCCATACTTGGACATAGGGAATGGCTTAGATGTCTCAAAGGCAGTTTGGCCAGAGACAATGTAAATTTTGGATGTAAGCTCGATGCAGTGGGATGTTAATACTCATCCACTTTTTGACATTTCACTCTGTTCCTCTATACTTTGAGCAAATGACTTAATACAGAGGCCAAACAAATTAAGTAATCTAACCAGCCAGCTTCATGTAGAAAACCTATGAATAGATTTCACGTTTTCTTACAATGTTAACAATTTTCTCTCTGAGAAATAAACATACTGTGAGAGACTAGGGACTGTCAAATTAAGGAAACCAGAATATTCATGACAGATCAAATTGCCAGTTAAGATACTTGTGTTTACTAAGATGTCCTGTCAGCCTCGCAGCAGACTGGTTCAGATGCCAATGAAATTAGAATCCTCTGTGTTTTAGAAGGAAAACTTGGTGCCAACTCTACTGTATGTATCAATTCTAAGTGTCACTTAAAATTGTCCCTAAGCCTTGACTAAAGGTCAAGAGTGCTCTGTCTATATAATACAAAGTGAAATAAAAGGTCTCTTTATAGTGCACATACGATTTTTTTGTCAGTTATCAGAAAACTATGATGTTGCTTGTGTCAAGAGGCACACAACGTTATTTACCAGAGAGATAACTCCTTTGCACTGTGGTTTTATACTGGTGGATAAAATATATGGGCAATGTATTAACACATGTCTCAGACCCACATCAGTCTTTTTTACTGTATCCATTTGGAAACAGAAGTCAAGTGAAGTGTCTCCTGGGCATTTGTATTCTCCACATCAAACCTGTCCTTCAGAAAATGTTTTTCAAACTGGTATACCATACATAAGCAATGAAAAATACAACATTTACTGAGTTTTATTTTGTATACTTATATACCTTTTGGACTGGGAAGTAATACTGCATAAGCTTAGAATTTTCATGGGTTAAATCTAACTGCCAAGTCTACGGCCATGCCACTCTGACTGCATCTGATCTCATCTGATATTGGAAACTAAGCAGGGTCGGGCCTGGTTAGTACATAGATGGGAGACCACCACCTAGGAATATTGGGTGCTGTAGCCTTTGAAAGAGGTGCTGTAGGTTTTGAGAGAGAGAGAGAGAGAGAGAGAGAGAGAGAGAGAGAGAGAGAGGAAAGGAAGTGATTTTGAGTGCCAGCTGTCACATATTAACTGATTTGTCTAAATAATCTAACATTACAGGCAATACCATTGTTCCCATTTTATAGGTGATGAAATTAAAAACTAGGTAGGTTAGATAACCCATACAAGTTCATATAACAAGTGTCATGACAAACTCATGTTCTGGAGCCAGGTGCTAAATGTCTTTTGCAAAGAGATGCCTCTGTTCTTCGAGATTTTAACCCATGAGGGTGATCTCATATTCAGTCACACAGGTACAATCTCAGAAGCCACTGCTGGTCACTGAGAGAAGAGGCCCTGAGGCCTCTTCTACCCTCTTCCTACTCTTTACCATGGAAAGACCTTTATTTCTTAAGACACAATAATAGAGTGAGCAGTGGCCTGCAGTCTACTAGATGATATCTGTAGCTACAGACTCAGAAAAAATACTTTTCTTTTTTTACTTTTGGGAGCAAGAAGAGAAACCCATTGAGTATTTCACATTGATTTTATTTTAAATATTTAGTAATAAATCTTTGAAAATATTATCTCTTTACCATATATTTTCTGTATTAGATCCTAGGCTTGTCATACAAAGTACCACACAATAAGTAGCTTAAAACAACAGACTTTTTTGTCTTATAGTTTTAAAGGCTAGCAGTCTGAAATCATGGTGTTGGCAGACCATGCTCTCTCCCTTCCTCTTCCTAGCTTTTGGTGGTTGCTGGCAATCTTTGGTGTTCCTTGAATTGAAGACACACCACTCCAATCTTTGCCTTTCTCATCATGCGGCCTTCTCTCACTGGGTTTTTTTGTCTCTGTATTTCTTATTTTAAGGACACTAGGCATACTGGGTTTAGGGCCCACTCTAATTCAATGTTGCCTTATCTTAACTTGATTATATCTGCAAAACCCCTATTTCCAAATAAGTCATAGTCTTGAGTTCTGGGTAGACATGATTTTGGATGGGGACACTATTTAGGAGTTGGGTAGTTAAGTAAATATTGCCCCGCAGAAATTCTGTGGTAGAGCTGAGCCAAGAATCTGGAATCCAATCCTTTTTCATCACAGTGACCAACAGAGCAGCTGAAGAGGGCCACACATCAGCAAGGTGATCTCTGGGGACCCAACTGACATATGCTTGCAAACCAAACCTCAACCTCTGACATGAAAGGAAAAAACTGTGAGCAGTGTCAACATCTTCACAAAATGCCATTGTTTTTACTCAGGCTCAGGTTGTAAAAGTTTTTTAAAGTGTAAGGTTGGTTAATGTCTATTCTGATGCTAATTATCTTGAGAAAGCTGAAGGTTTTATTTTGAAAGCTAATCTATTTCATATCATCTAGATGCTCACAAAGTTTTAACTATTAGTATTTAGAATGATTGGCAATAATTCCCTTGTCAATTGTTTGCTGCCTTGCATCCTATGACTACACATAAAAAAATGAAAGGATCTATATGGATTTATTTTCACATTCAGTGACTGGACAATGCATCACAAACATGAAAACAAACGAGCCATGGACAGATTTTACTGACTTCTGTGTTTGATTCACAAGCTTATTTGATATTGCTGCATACCTTGTAATTCTCTTTAAATGTGAATGTGGGGACTTTGGTAATTTCCTAAATGTCACGCAAAGCTGCATGGCATCTGGTCATTAGGAGCTTGATGGTTAGCACAGGTTCCAGAGACACTAGAGTAATAAGTCTATATATATATTTTTTTTTCTTCCTGTATCTGCATATTGGAAAATCATAAGCTGTGTTTTAGGCATTAACTCTATTTCTTTGGGATACAATGAACCCATCAAAACTTAGTTCAGCAAAATATCAGTGGTCTCTTCTGGCCACTTCCTTTTATGTTTTGGGTCCTGCAGGCACCTGATTCATTACCAGGAGTTCAGTAAATCAATACACATGGTTATTATTGATCTGGAGAGAATAAATTCCCTTTTCTGCTATTATCACTACTGATGAGACATAGTCAGTGGAGGTCAAAGAAGAGAGGTCCAATCCTCCTTAATTTGAAATGACTTCTTGAGGCCACAGGAAATAACAACCAAAAAGGTGCCAATAAAGCTAAATGCAATGGATAAAGACTCTTTGCTTTTGAAAATTATTTAGACTAACAGTGGAAATAGCATATTTCAAAGGTCCATGATGCTAATATTTATGTCCTCTTCTTCCTTCCTGCCTTCCTCAGACACTGTATACCTGGTAGCTTCCAGCTGGCTGAAATGTCCTGACTGACAAAGAAAAGAATTGTCTGACCAGCAGCTAGGTCATTATTAAGAAAAGTCCGCTTCTGAGAATACAAATTTGTATTTTGAAAGGTGATCCACTGCCACCGAGCTATATCATTTGCTTGAAGAAGAAACAAACAATTATTTATTTTATATCTGTACTGGCAAGGAAGAAAGAGGCACAATAATGTAATACTTAGGAGTCTAGGCCAGGGGTCAGAAGCCAAATTGCTGGGTTTGAATCCATGAGCTGGATTGTGTGCTTATGTTTTAAATGAAGATATTAATAGTTCCTATCATGTAGAATTATGTAAAAGCTACATTGTTTAGTATAATAGATAAAACTAGAAATATGTATGTTAACTAGGTGAAGTATATTTCTAACAGAAAGTCCAAAACAGATATTTCTTATAGGCAAGCATTACAGTTTCAGTGAGTTGAGGCCTCTCCGTGTTGTAGTTCTACTGCCTTCAACATGAGGCACCAAGGTTTTGACATTTCATTCAGTCTCAGACAGGAAAGGTTTCTATGGGTCAGGCCTGATGATGGTGCACATCCCTTCCATGCCCCTTCCATTGGCCAAGACTCAGACATGTGACCACATTTAAGCATAAAATAGTTGTGTGACCAGAGGGAGGAGGAAGTGAATTTGGTGGACAACTAGCCACTCTTTGTCATAAGACTTATGCAAAATAAGTGAGTTAACATGTATAAAGCACTTAGAAAATACTAGCTGCCTTAAAGATGATAGAAATGCTTTCAAATGTTTTCCTAAATTTATATTTAATCATGTAAATTTTAAAATATACAAAAATGTTGAACCAATTTTTATAATAAACGAAAATATACCCATCATCTAGATTCCACATTAATGCTTTATTTTATTTACTTTATTACATTCTATCTATCCTGTTCTATATCCATCAATCTACCTCATTTTTACATCCATAAATATTAGTTTCAGTACATTACCTTCCTAAATACTTCAACATACATATCATCAGAGTTAAATATCTATTTTTCTTCCTTTAAGGTAAATGTTACATAAACCCAATGCATAAATCTTAAGTGTAGCCTGTTATGAATTTTGATAAATGCATGTACCTGTGTAACCAAACCTCTATTTATAAACAGAATACTGCTATTACCTTGTAAAGCATCCTCTTGGCCTTTCCCAACCACCAACCCATTCAAGTAAATCATTGTTCTAATTATTTTCCACCATAGATTACTTTTACCTGTTCTAGAACTTAGGAAGAATAGGATGCATTTTGGGTTTTTCTTGTGTGTAATATTTCTTTTATTTAACATGTTTTCAATATTTATTCTTGTTGATCTATCAGTAGTCTGTTTGTTTTAATCCCTTTGTATGAGTATACCATATGTTTTTTCCCCATTTTTCTTTTATTGAGCTATTATTAACAAAGTTTCATAAACATTCTTATACATGTCCTTTTGTGGACAAATATACTTATTTGTTTAGAGTAACTAGGAGTAAAATTGCTAGGCAATAAGGAAGGTCTATGTTTAGTTTTATGAGAAACTGCATAGAAATAATATTTTGAAATGCAAAAGAAGAGGTCATAAGCAAAATCATTTTCATGAGGCTAATAATTTTTTTTGCTGGCTGAGCATTAAAATCCTCTGTGGAGCATAAAAACAGTGGATACCAAGCCCTGACCCAAGCCAACACTGAGAGGTCCAGTGGGAGGTCCTTGTTTTTCTAAATCACCACAGAAAATTCTGCAAGTGGTTGGTATTAATAGCCATGACCCTAAGTCTCAAATGAGATTAATGACAAAAGGAGGTTTTACCTATTTTCTTATTCTCAGATAATAGTGTGGAATCCAGGGAATACGTGAGACAATATTTATTGAACCGAGATCTTAAACACTGTGGCTTGAATATTAAATGTGCTTACTTTGCCTTAATGAGCACATCAAATATTGGGTAAAAAAATCTAAACACTCAAGTAATTTTAATTAAGACTCTTGTGTTTCACAAGTGCTTCACATTGATATTTTCAAAGATAAAGAAACAACAATTTAAAAACTGAGGTAATATTCATCTTTATAGTCTCCACAGAACCCAGCAAAGTGCCTTGTACTTAGCAGATGCTCAAAGTATTACGATAATCTTGTTATTGAGAATGCACACTTAAATTTTGAGAACCACAGTTCTTCTAGAACATTACCATGGTTTTAACTTGAAATATATTAAAATCACAGCCAAAATAAAAAAAAAAAGATTCATTCTTTATTATATCAACCCTTGCAAGTCTAAAGACTGTGGGGAAAATTCTAAAAGTGCAACCAACTAAAAGTCCGTGGGTTCAATGTTTAATTCAGCTCTGGAGCGTCAACTACATGTCTATGTTGACAACATGTCCTGGATATTTCCTAGACAGTTTCCATTTTAATTTTCAGATTAGGTATCATGCTTATAGATTCAAAGAAGTTGGTCACCTTTTTCCTGACCAGACGTGGATCCAGGAAGAAAGAATCAGGTGCAGCAGCAAAACATCGATTCTCTCCACTCACTTGTCTCTTGGTCGTCTCTTCATGTTGTCTTCTGTGCAAATTTCTCAGTCCCTCAGATTCTTTTAATTCCATCTCCCACCCCAAGTCACCTTAGGAATCCAGAAAATGACACTCGTATTTATTTTCATACTGCTTCTTAGTAAAACAATCCCTAGAATTATAATGCTATACTTGCAGGCTATTGTTTAATTTGCTAGAAATATTGGGGATCATTTTTGGAGAATTATGACTAACATTCAAACTATTTGTATAGAAGAAGCTCATAGAGTTGTGAGGAAGACATGCCTTTTGGTGTCCTTTCTCTCTCTTGTACTCAACTAGTGTTTGTTTAATAAATGAATGAACAAATGAATGGATTATGTAAAGTAGAAAATGTATGGTGCTATGGCAGCAGCAGACTTATATTCTGAATCATTTACTAATTTAACAACCTCAGGTGAGCTCTGTTTTGCCCGTCTAGAAAGTGAGAGTAATGACTACCTCGGAGGATGATTATAAAGAGATAACAAGATGATTTATATTGAAATAATTTGTAAATGTTCAAGCTTTCCACAAAAAGGTTATTATTAACCTGCTAAATAAAGATCTGTGGGTTAGCTACAAAGAAACTTTCCTGAATATCAAAATTAAGATTTCCTATTGTCTTTGTTTTATAGAAAATTAAGTAATCTGACTAGGGCCAATTTTGCCTTTTGGAAAACTATGCTTAAACTAAAGTCAGTGTGACCTAAGGGAAGAAATAAATTCCAAAACTCTAATCTCACAATACTGAGCTATGTCTGGCAATGCCTACCTAGATCTGTATATCAGTTAACTTGGTAAATGTTAAATCAAAATCCAGACAGATTGTCTGGGCTAGAATTCAAAGGGTTTTTGTTAAGTCCAAGGTTTTCATTCTTGAACATAAAACATTTTCTTAATAATATCATCATCCATGAAAAAGCAATCTTCTTTTCCTGAGAAAAATTTTTCTTTGAAGAAATCTTGTTTGTTGTTAAAGGTCCAAGCCCACTAAATGACCTGAATGACTATCTGCTGAGAGATTTTTCTAAACATTTTCCTTTAAATGTGCTTTCATGTATTGTAGAGCCCTTAGACTAAGATTACTTTTATATGAAAAAATTTTATAAACAATAAATTGCTATAACAAAAAAAAACACAACTGTTAGTTTTGTCATTGCCAACACACCACAATAATTCCAGTCTTTCACTGCTTGATTAAACTTTATTTCATCTTAAACTCCATGAATATGAAGTCTCAAGCACACTATCTAGAGAGAAACAGTTGCAGACTGAACTCTTTAGTGGCAAGGAACAAACTTAATGTTCTATAATTTACATGGTGGATATAGTATATAAAAGCGAGAACGTAGTTTTAAAACTAGTCTATGGGAAATCATAAGTGGTTGACCCAAACCCTAAGATATTTAAATGTGTGTTTATACTCTCCAGGAAAGAGTTGCTTTGTTTCCATGGCACTCCATGATCCTGATTCTCTTACCTCTGTAGCCTTTGGTGGATTTAATTCAATTTGTAAGAACCAGAGTTTCACAGAGACTATCTAAAGGAAAGGGCATCTCTCATAAGATTTAGCTGATTTTTTCTACCACGCCCATTCTGCTCTATTTTCCCACTGGAACACAGTGCAGTGCTCTGTACCTATGGTTACCGAATCACTTTTCTTTGACCTTGCTAGTCCTTAAAACTGTTATACAAGTTCCTTTCACCTTAAAAATTCTGAGAAATACAGTCTTCACTCACTTTCTCCTTTTAAAAGCACATGTCTCTAATTGTACACAACCTGGTTTCTGCCCCAGCACTCTGATTCACAGGTGGAAAGCAACTGGGAGATCAACTCTTGTTTCAGCAAAGAGGATGCCTGAGGCCTTTGTGAGGCTGTTTCTTCCATATGCATTCAGTGTGTGTGATCTGTACCTGGGTGTCTACATGCCTCATCAGGGTTCCTTCTGGAAGGTCCACCAACTTCTAGCTGTAATGCTCTTGTTTATTTTATTTTTTGGTTTTCACTGCACTCCATGCTGCTGGAGCTCTTACCTCAAGTACGAGCTTTGCTGTCTTTCCACATGTCTCTACTTCGCTGCACCCACTTTATGGGCCTTCCTCTCAAGGCTCCTCTCTGTGTTTCTGTCTCCCCTTATGAACTTATTATCCCTCCCAGCTCTTTAGGGATAGATCCCAACACTCTTGGGCTTAGACCTAGTCTCTACGTTTTAACTTTAAATCCTATTATCTGACTCAGTTTCCTCTTCTCCCCAAACCCTCTCTCCCTAGCAAACTTCCTATTTCTGTCACAGTTACCGTAATTATCCCAGGCACTAAGTCTTCAACTCTTGTTGCAGCTTTGACAAGTCTGCTGCTTCTCTGCAGCCCGTCACCAAGACTTATTAACCTGTCCTTTTCATGTGACTTAAAAGCCTCTCTTCCACCTCTGTAATTCAAGTTCTCATTTCCTATTTGTCTTCTCAACTTAGGTTTCTCCTGCTCTTCCAACCTCCACTCCCTACCCCACACCCTACAAAAAATTCTACAACCACTGCCAAATTAGTCTTCTTCACCAGCTCATGGTAACAAAAACAAAAAACACTTTTCAGTCATTCTTTATTGTGAGGTATACATACCTTACTTTAATTAATCCTAATAAAAACCCTATAGGAAAGATACTATTATTTTGATTCCCATTAAACAGGTAGAAAATTAAGTCTTGTAGAGGTTTCAATACTTGGCCAAGTTTATACCAGTATAAGTGGCAAAGTTGGGATTCAGAACAGGTTGCCTGCCTTTGAAATGCATGATGGGCTTGTCTTCTACATAGGGTGGCCTGGACTCTGGGGTCTTGGTGTTGACTCCTAGGTGCATACCTGCTAAACTTCAGTTTTCCCCCTCAATGTCATTCTGTCTTTTCATTTACTAGGCGTGAGCTCCTAACTCATGTGTTTTCTAATTCCTGGTGAGTATAAAAGCTACAGAGTTCTGGACTCCATCCCGTTGTCTGGGACCCTGTTAACCTGCTAATTTTTGTTACTTCCATACCCTCTCCCCACAACACACTCTGAAGAATGGCCAATGTACTGCCTGGCTGCTGCAGACCTTAACTCTAGTACCAGCCTGAGGTGCCTGCTCTTATACCTCATAGAGCCTCAGATATATACCTGGGTGGAACTTTTGGTATATCCTAATTTATACTTACCCCCCTCAGAACCCTTTAACCATCTAGCCCTATTTTGCCAGTTCTGATATTTCCCTGACCAGTAGTTATGACTAATCAATTATGACATTAACCTCCTCTTTAGTTTTATTTTAATTATAATTCACACTAAGGCAAGGTCCAGTCCAGTCCAGAACTGCTTTTATTTCCCTTCCCCTTTCTATTTTCCAGCTTTTCCTGAGGTCTTTTCACATCTCCACAGCTCTCCCAATGTGAAGAATATATTTTCTATCAGTGTTTTTCAGGCTTGGCTATGTATCACAATCACCTGAGAAACAATTCAAACAGGTAACAAGCCTACACAGAAATCCTACTGAATTCAGAACCACCAACCAAGACTTCCCAGAACTTCAATATTTATACATAACAAACAGTAGTTATTCATGATGGTCTTAGTTTTTTTTTTTTATTATGATTATTTAATAAACTTACAACTTACATAGAAAATGTAGGTCACCTGGCCAAATGCTTGACAGATAACAGGTATTAGTAAATGCTAGTTAGCTTCTCTACTCTTTATTTTAGTCATCACAAGTTTTATAGCCTTCATTAGTTTAAATGAACATTTTTAATAGATTT
The DNA here is from genome assembly GCA_030015415.1 of Cynopterus sphinx. Lineage (NCBI taxonomy): Eukaryota > Metazoa > Chordata > Mammalia > Chiroptera > Pteropodidae > Cynopterus > Cynopterus sphinx. Next base: position 36,162,641 of record CM057389.1, on the reverse strand, counting down.
ATATCTCCTGTATTTCTTCCTGTTCTGTATAGTATGACTGCTTAGTCAAAATTTCTCTGGTTTACTCTTGACCTTCAATTATCCATTTCAGGTTCTTCCTTTGGCATTTTGATATTAAACTCATTTCTTACTCTGTATTTTTTAAATTTCTATAAAATTATATAGTCTACCATCTATCTACTCTTTTTTATACTTTTAATCTTGATCTTTGCTACTTTTTTTTGCTATAATTTTCTTCCAGTAAGTAATGAAATAGACCTTGAAATCTCAGAGCCATTAATTTGATGGGTCTTTACAATTTTTTAATTTATTTAAAGTACCTTTGTCAAGCATTACTGAAAGACCTTGGAATTTAAATTTTAAGTTTTCTGTCTGACTGAAATAGCCATTAAAAAAGGTAGAAGAGATCTAAAGCAAAAAGAGATCTTGGATATTATCAGTTTACCTGGTTCACTTACACATGAAGTGGCAGAGACACAGGTAAAGTGGATCACCAATGGCCATGATGGTCACTGGGGAAGGCTCGTTGTGTGTGCATGAAATAGGAGTCACATAGCATAGAAGAGATTTAATGGTGACATTTTAAAATTGTACAATTGTTTTTCACCTGTGCCAACCCCCCACCCCCCATTTAGTCTTTTAAAGTGACGGAAAAAATCCTAAGCAGTCAGAGGTTTGGGATTTAATAAGTTCACTCCTTCGGTTTCTATTTGCTGTACTCAGTATTTCTTTGAAATACCAGACAGACCTGGCAGTGACCAACAGTGAATTTCTGATTTCTTGTGTTGAAAAATTCGGGGTCTCTGAGTATACTGTTATAGTGACACTTGTCAAAAATTGGTAATTCCCCAGAATTGAGGAGCATTACATGTACCAGCAAGAAAAGGTCTTCCTTGAAGAAGAAAGAAAATCACTCCTCAAAACCCAGCAGATCTTTCTGCAAGGAGGTTTTTCCTCCTGTTCCATCTCTACAGGATGTTTTGGTCCCTTTTTTTCCCAGTGGAGCAGGAGAGACCAAAACCTAATCTGAGTTTCAGGATACAAGACAGTGGTGGCTGTGAAGGGTGTGACATAGAACTGGGACATTCCTTCACTCCACCATAGCCTATGAATGTGCTTCACAGAAAAAAAATTGCAAATCTATAAAAATATAACAGCTAAAATTACAAAATTCATCCATCCAAGGGTTATGGAGGGCAGGAGTAAAGGTTGGAGGGCAAATGGCACAGAGAGAGAAACCAAACTATCAGTCCAGGCACTGGTCTGGCAAATGCTAAAGAGCTATATAAAAACCTGGTCCTGTCCTGTCTGGCTCACCTGTGGGAGGAACCATCACAGAAAGGTGTCAGAAAGATTCTTCTCTGTGTGCACTAGAAACAAAAATCCCAATTCTCTGGTGAGAAGGGAATATCCAGAGGGTCCTTGGCAGAATGCGTCCTGCCTCCTGGACGGTGGGGAGGGGTGAAGAGGAGAGAAGAGCTGCCACAGAGTCCTTCATGTCATCATCCCCCCCTGGAGTGCAGGTGAGTCAGCAGCCTGCAACAGCCTTCAGTTAACAGGACACAGATGGAACTCCTCTGTGAAGGCTGAGCTCAGGGCACACTGTAGGCAGTCTTGCATAAGAAGACCACCACAAAGAGGTGCGACTGGCTCTTTGCCATCTGTTAAGCTGATAATAAAGAAAGAAAAGAGGATAGAGAAGAGATAGCCACCAACAATTTGTGAGGACTGCATTGCTATGAGGAATGCCAAGGGCAAACCAAATCCAAGCTAGTAAAGACAGTTTTTTTTCTAAGTTTGACAACCACTGGTGTGTTTTGATTCTGTTATTGAACTAGAGATATTCAAAGCAGTATAGTGAGCAGAGACATATGCAAAAGACCAACTAGGTGACCAACAAGATAGATGGGAAAGAGACTTATGAATATCCCCTGCATGAAGAAAAGAGCCTGCAGCAAACAGAGCAATTTTTTTGCTGACAGTGAGGAATGGATGAGGCTTCCTTCCTGATATTTCAAATGCTGTATCAGCTGTATCTTCAAACCAAACAGCATGAGCAACTTTGTTAAGCAAGACAGGGGGAGCTCCAGAGCCCTGAGAATCAAAGTCAGGAAGAATTCCTACCATGGCCAAACATCTCCATGTGGTGTTGTATCACCTGTCACTTGTGCTGTTACTGACTGAAGCACAGGAAGAAACATTTGATGAAACAAGAAGATGACCCAGAATACTCTGCAATTCCAAGTGCAGCACTGGGAAATTCCAGTGACAACATGTGGTCATTCTCATGCTTCTGCTCCGTATTACATTCTCTCTGGGGTGCCAGGACTCCACTTCCTATTGTCCAATGCTGCTCCTCCCTTCTTCCCTGGATGTGAGCATTTGTTTTGAGTGGCGCAGACAAATACCCTAGATAGACTCCTCAATTCCCTTGGCAAGATTCTGGAGAGTTTTGCCACTGTCTTCACCATTCATACTATCGACTATGTAGAGGAGAGAGAAGAGCCCCAAATCTCTCATCATGAAGGACATGGCAGCTTAGCAACCCAGCTCCAGCTCCAACCTGGTTCCTCACCCACCACAGGCTGCTCACCTTCCTCACACTAGTTGCCTCACCCACCAGGGTGCTCCCAACCCATTTCTTTCCATGATGGAGTGCCCTGGGCTTGGTTATGGGACTTCTACCCTTTGCCATTTATTCCGGTTCCCCTTGTGACCACATAGAGTTTTATAGAGTACATTAGTACCATCTAGACTGATAGCCCCAGATATATCTGCAGCCAATGTCTCTCTTGAACTCAGGAGACTGTACATCTAATAGATTATTCAATATTTTTATTTGACTAGCTAATAATTATCTCATAATTAACATAGCCAAAATGAGTTTTTTTTTCTATAAACCTTCTTCTTCCACAAACTTCTACCTCAGTTGAAGGTACCTTTGTCTTTCCAGTTTCTCAGTATTAAAATGTAGGAGACATACTTGCCTCTTATTTTTCTCTCACATTTTTTCAATTTTGTTGATGGATTCATATATTACTAAAATTCAACTTACATTTCTGCTAAGGTGACTTACCAGATTTACCTTCCTATTATAAAGAGTTAAACACTAACCAGAATATGTAAAACAATTACCTTAAAACATCAAAAATCAGACAGTATAGTTCAATGATCCCTGAGAGGCAGGAAAAATGGTTACATGAGCTCTGCAGTTGACAGTGATTTCCTCCTGGAGGCAAAAGTCTGGACCACAGAGTAAAGAGGAGAATCACAAGCAGAGCACAGTCATAATCTTAATTTGAAGAGACAAATAGGAACTCAGAGAGGTACATGTACCTGAAATAATCAGGGCAAATTATCAAATAATAGAAAACTACAGAAAACTTGGTCCAGAAATTTGCAAATGTGTCCACTTGAGCCTTTGGTAGAGTATTAATCCACAAGTGTGAGGGTAAAATTTTACAAGTCCATCCACGGAGCAACTGCTGGGAAAGGTAAAGTGAATGGTTCCTACAGTTCACATAGTCATTTGAATTCTGTTCAGCCAAAGTACAAATACATTGTTATAAACTTTGGGAAATCGGTTATCAGTATTAGGACCTTTAAAGTAGCTCTAGAGATAGGATACCCTAGGACTGTCTAAACAAATTTTAAAATAATTCCTTTAAAATATCAGCATAATCCAGAGGAAGCTCAATAACTACCCCAAATGAAAACTAATTTTTTAAAGTAAAAAAAAAAATATAACAACATAACACATATAATGTCTGGCATTCAATAAAAATATACTAGCCATGCAAAGAATTAGCAAATTCTGACCCACAACAGTAGAAAAATTAGAAATGATGAAACTATCAGGCAGAAACTTCAGAACTGCAATTAGACATCTTATAAATATGTCCAAGGATTTATAGTAAAATACTAACATATCTAGGAGATATTTCTATATATGTACACATATGAAAATATATAAGTAAAATGAAATGAACATACATAATAAAATTATATAATTACATAAAATAATGTAAAATAAATATATAAAAATGAAATTTCTAGAAAGTTTTGACTATAATAGCAATAAACTGGATGCTTTCCATTGTACCCAGTCCTTAGAAGACACAGTTTTAAAACTAAGAGAACTGAATGGCCACTATCTTAGCAAACACACCTGATATTTAAAGCTATAGTTTTTATTTCTAAATAGAATTACAAAATTCAAAGCCTTTAATTTCTTGGATATGAGTACAAATATATGTGCTGCTTTTATCATTAATTAGTAATTAATTCAAAAAATGAAACTCTGACTTCATGTGACTTCCATTCTAGTGAGGGAAATAGACAATAAACACACAAAAATCGATACATAATATAGTATAAGAGCGAGAGATGTGCTATAGAGCAGAAGAAATCATTGTGGAGAAAAAAGATGAATGGGAGTACTTTTTAGGACATCGAGATGTCAGTGATGAGGTGTGATCTGAATAGAGATATGAAGGCACAGAAGGAGCATCCATATGGATACCTGCAGAAAATCTTCTAAGAAGAGGGATACCAATAACAAGACCCTTAAGGTGCAGACCCAAGTAGAGCCGGTGTTTTGTGTAAGAATTCTAATGGCCTTTTGTGTTTTTTTCTTCAACTGAGATTCTTAGGGTACCCCTTAAAAAAATAAAGCTAGTAACAAACATGATGGTGATATGCTCAGCATTTTCTACATAAAAATATCTAAAGGAAGTCATATAAATTCTTACAAATTGTACTCAAAATCAGGACAATTTTATTCTAACACAATTTCTCTCTCCTGAAGACTGTGTTAATTGCAACAAAAATTAACAAAATTTTAGCAAATATTCATTTGTGATAAATTTGTGCTTTACTCCAGGGATTTAACAGAATAAAAGGGATCAATAGATTTAGTATAAAGAGACATTTTGAGGCCCAGAAGTTATTGTTAATGGGTTAAGTATAGAACTGATAAATTTTAATTTCATAAGTGAAATTAATCTTGTAACGTTGGGTGACGCTGTCTCTGAAGCTTCCTATGACTTTGTGGCCCTGAAAGGTGTTCTCAGACCATGAAGTTCTTGGCACCACACTTAAGGGGCAGACAGAGAAACAAGACTTTATACAGGAGAGAGTAAGCAGAATAACTTGCTAAACAACTTTCCCCAAAAGCCAAAATTTAAGCCTGAATCATCTGATTCCAAATCCGATGTTCTTTGTATAGTAACAACTTTTTATTTTTATTTTGAGGGTCTTTTTAAAATCCAGGTTTTTTCAGATGTTTAGAAATCTCATAGAAAAATTTGCATTAATGTGATAATTTGTAGGAAGTTATATATTAGATTAGATTAATGCCTCATTAAAATATGCCTTAGCAAAACAAAGTGAATGTTGCAATTTAAATGTTTATATAATCAAAATGATTATCCTAAAGTCTGTATTCCTGAATAATTATAGAAAGCCTAAAAATACCTTTGCTGAAACAGATTTTAAAAACACATCAAGACAATTATTCAAGGGGAAAGCCAGCTATTTGAATAAATTATTTTAATATTTTCTCTTTACTAATTCTATTAGGTTAATAACAGTTTCAAAACAATAAGATAAACAAGGAAAAGAGCTCTTTGTTAGTTGAGATTTATATTAATTTAGAAACAAAGTAATTATTATTTTAATAATTATGTCACCAGTTTTCAGTGGAATGGATTTCTCTTCAAACTATTTTGAGTATGAGAATTTTTTTTTTTATTTTGCCATGAAAGAAAAACTTAATTTGGGGATATAAATATTTAGTTTATGTATTTCCTTATAAATCTTCCGGGAATATAATTTGTCCTCCTGATTTTTATTTTCTCCAGTTATAACAGATGTACTATTACTCTTAACATCTGTCTATAACTTTATTTTTGCTAAGACTGCTGATTATCTTGAAATGTTCCAATAGCACTAGAACTCATATTTCTGAAAAATGTAGATACTAATGAGCCTTTAAATAGTGAAGATAAACATGGTTGCTAATTACATTTGTATTTTCTAGTGTACATAAAGACAGTTTTTTTTTAATGACAGAGGCAAAAAGGGAAAGTACCTTAAAACAATTGAAAGTAGTTTCTAGGTAAAGTGAAGTTATTTTGTTCCTTCTAGGTTCTGAGACCAGGACTCTGAATATGCTACTTGACATAGCATCTGCACATGAAGTTGAAGTGTGGCGTAGACTCATGAAGCCCTATAGCAAGGAATATCTTGCTGACTGCATTGTAAAACAGTGAGTTCAATGTCACAGAGGAGCAATTGGGAAATGGAACATGTAGCTCCAGACCCACGGTTCTCTAGACACTTAATTTAAAAGGTTTCCTCAATGCCTTGCTTGAGGTCTGTTGCAGGGTAATGGCATATAAGTACTAAAGAGATTCCTGCCTGAAATCATATGGATGCCATAAAATTAATTTTTCTATTGTAATATCAAAGTGGATTCCATTAAAAATATTCTTTTTGTATTATCAGTAGAAAAATGAGAGAAATTAATGGAGGAGACACACCTAAGTTTTTGAGCTATAACCATTTACTTGTAAAGTTAATTATTAGCCCTCTCATTCCAGTCTACATAGCCATTTTGGAAAATATCTTTCTGAAATGCCAATTTTAATATTAATTACATCAAGTAAATGTTAAATTTTTGTTTTAACCTATTTGAATAAAGAACCCACTATTCACTTTGGATATGGAAGAACAAAAATTGTGCTGTGTATTGAATAGTCACAAAATAATGTTAGCATCAAATATACTCTCAAGTGACCTGAAACATAGGAAGATTCTAGATAACTGATAGTTTAGCTTTCTTTAGGCTCTTCTACTTCAACAATGCTTTTCATAATTTTATTTAGATTGAAAGTATATGAGATGAGATTCTTCTCATACTGTTGCCTCCATAGTAATAATATTGCCTGAGAATAGGAATATAATAGAGAAAGAGTAGTGGAGTATGATAATTAAAAATCAAAACTATATAAACTCAATAATTATTAGAGCTTCAAAAATTGTTAAGCTTTAAAAACATCTTCATTCCTACTTAACTTGTTCATCTATTCATAATAATGAAATTACAATAGCCTTCTAATTGTTTTAAAGAATTCTCATTGAAGTCTTTGGGGTAGATATTGCTGTTAATTTTTATAACAATGTTTGAAGGAAGACTGTAGAAAAATTTCTTTGTTAACAAACTATCATATTGCAAAAGATTAATGCCCAGGAGAGTCTTACCATTTCTATAGTTTGAAAAAAAATTTATCTTGGAAGTTTCAAAATAGATGCTTTACGATAGTAAAGAGGGCAAAATCTATGCTATGCTTTTATAAGCAATGATTCTTGTAACTGCAATTTTATTAATAAAAAAGTTATCTTCATAAGTGGGATATAAAACTGAAAGCAACAAACAAACAAGACAAACAAACAAAAACTCAGAGACATAGACAACAGTTTAGTTGTTATCTGAGGGAAATGGGGGAGGAAATAGGTAGATAGGTAAACGGGGTCAAAAACATGATAACAAAGGAGATTTGACTTTGGGTGGTAAACACAAAATTAAATATGCTGATGATGAATTATTGAATTGTACATTTGAAACCCATATAATTTTATTAACCAATGTCACACAATAAATTTAATTTTAAAAAAGAAAAAGAAATTCCACAATTTTGTATGTGAAAGAAATGAAAAAAAATAGTATGTTATCCACAATTACTAGGCCTTTTGTTACTAGAAGCATATTTCTCCACTGTTATATCAATTTAACTAACTATATTATATTCATGAAAGACTAAATTATTTCTAGATTATTTAGGGAAATAAATTACTACCAGTGTCTTTTGATTCTTCTCCTTGTCCTCCACTTAATATGAGGTGGCTTCATTCTAGATCTATATACACAAAATGTTCAAATAATTGAATTATAGGAGCATCTTACTCAGATTTTAGGTTTTACACCTTAAGCTGGTAGAAGGGGCAGTAGATTTAGGCCACATGAGGGAATGTGAAGTTGGCTTGAAGTTTTCCACACATACTCTTTGCTTGTACCTATGACAATTTTATTTACTTTCCTTCAGTTTCAGGGTCAAATAGTTTATAATATAAACAAAGCTTCTTAAAAGTATCAAAAGACTAACAACTTGATGAGAGATTATTAGGCCAAATTCTAGGAAAGTGTGAGAATCCAAAGTGTTAAATAAGTAGTTGCAAAATGAAATTAAGATTGTGGTGGCTTTATAGAAAAAAGGTAGAAAAACCAAACTGGGGCTAGGTCAAGGTTGAGAAATGAATAATTCCCAAACTAATGTTGAAATGTAAAGGGCTACATCACCAAAGTATGAGTGAATGTGAAGTAACCTAACCTCCTGAACTTGCAACTTATGTTCATGTTGCCTACATGGTTTAAGGAACTTCAAATCTTGATCTTGAGTAAGAATAGATAGTTGCCAGAAGGAAACAAAAGTTGTTTCCTAGAGAAATGTGGTATCACTCCAGGCTTCAAATTATTCACATGTTTCTCCCCTCCAGTACTATATTGAGCACCTAAAGATACACAGGCACACTTTAAGAGAACCAGGAGAAACAACAGACAAAATAGACCTGCAAAGGCTTAAAATATTTAAATACTCAGACAGGCAATAGATTAACTATACTTGCTATGTTTAAAAAAATAAATAGAAATACAGTTGAACTAAAAAAGGGAATAAAAAACAACATTTCAATCCCTCAATTAATAAACTTCTAGACTGGAAAATACAAAAACCAAATAAATGGATATAACAGTAAATTAGACACAGATAAAAAGTAAATTACTGAACTCAAAGATAAGTAGAAAGAAATTATTTATAGTGCAGCTCAGAGACGTGAAAAGATGAAAAACTCAGGAAGAAAAGAGATGTGGAGAATACAATAAGAAGGTGTTTTATTAGCTTTCTGGAAGAAGAGAAATAATAGACAAAGGTAATATTTGAAAAGATAATTGTGCATATTTCAGAATAAATGAAAGATGTCAGTCCATAGGATAAGAACATTTAAAATTTCCAAATCACATAGTAGTGAAAATAAAAAACACCAAAGTCAAAAGGAAAAGGTATAAAAGAGGCATTCAAAGATTGGCTTATTAGCTTGTTTTGGAGCAAACCTGCTGCTGACAACAACTTAAGAAAATGGACAACTACGTTAAAAAGAAGTCAGGTTAAATTCATGAGAGAGCTAATGTGTCACAAGGGATTTTTGGAACCAAAGCTACAGAGAGAAGAAAAACACAAATATGTAAGCTTAACATTTGTCACTACTTTTTTCCTAGAAGCATTTTCCAGTTTAAAAGTTGTGATTGATAGGCAATGTAGCTGTGTAGTCTATTTGGCAATCTCACAAAGCTAGAAAGACAAACACTGGAGTTCAGAACCCATTAAGGAGGAAAGGACACAGTAAACACTGCCAGTTTTTAATTGAGATCCCAGGGGCAGCATACTAAAATTAAAGGAGAATCAGAAATAAACCGTTCTCACAAGGATTGAAAACAATCATTGATTCAATCCAGTTTCTAACTGAATTAAATTGATCCTCATGTAACCCATAGCTTGTCTGTCTGCCAAACGACTGTCTTCTTTGAAAGAAGAAAAAAATTATACAGGCTTAAGTAAATGCTACAATCTTTAAAATACAGAATAAAACAATTAAAAAAAACAGTTTAGCAATGAGAATGTAGAAAGTAACTAGAAACTATTGTTCCCATGCTAATGACCAGAGGTTTTTCTTTTTCATCCAATAAGTATCATCTAAATTCCAAAAGATAAAGAGCCTATTTAGAGAGTATAAAGGCCCATTATTGCTTTCAACCATATTAGACTAGCAAAAGGTGGGATTATTTATCATATAAGAAGATTAAGAGAAATTAGTTAAATTAAAAAAAAAAATTTTTTTTTTTGAATGGCTGCATGTGGGCCAGTGTGATGGACTAGAATTCCAAGGATGCCCACAGGATGAGTCTGAATTCATCTTTCAACTTTTTTCTAAAATGAGTTAATAGGCCCAACACCAGGGCAGAACAGAAAAGCACAGAGACAGCCCTCCTAGGCACTTTAGGCTTCATAACACCTTCATCTCAAGGTATAGAAATCTGGAGGTGAAACTGGAAAGCAATAATTTCCCAGTCACCACTTTTCTTCTAGTTCAGAAAGTTTGAGATTGGCCCATTGAGCTATGAGTGTGTTCAAATCCCAAGCAACACTGAAGGAAAATACTTGAGTAGCTATCACAGTCACAACTTTGACATTGTCACCTGTTTTGAGGCAACAATCACTCTGGTTAAATTTTTTGCACATTCCACCTTCTTCTGCTAACAGATAATCTAGAGCTAGGTGATTTTGGTAGATAGCTGACTGCACCTAGGATTATTGCCTGGCTAGAATCTCTAAGACAGTTGCAGTCTCATTGGTTATGATCTCAAGAACTGCTTGTAATCTAATAATCTGATTAAGCATGTATATAGGGGTCAAGTAACACCAGCTTCCATCTTGGGCCCAAGTTGTGGGGCCATAGTATTGGATAATATGGTAGAGTGGCAACATCTTTCCCTCATGTTTATTGTCCCCCTATTTCAAGTGATCCATTAGTTCTAGCCTTTAAATCTTGATAAAGGGGAACACCTAGCTCATTTCCTCCTTGGTCAGATAAAAGGAAGAAACCAGGCTGAATGCTCCCAGTGATGAAACTTCCCTTCCAGTTCATTGGGAGTTAAGTATAAGCCCACTTTCCACAAATTCAGAAGAGCCCATTGGCTGCTTTCCAGCTTTTGGGGTGGTGGAATTGAGGTTTTCCCAGAATGTGCCAATAGCTGAGATTGCATGGAAGGGGTTAGGGACTGTTCCATTCTCTATAGTACAGTTTGTGACAGTCAAGTTTTGGTTGAGAGAGTGGCACAAGAAGGAGTTAGCTATAGTATAATTGGCCCAATAGCAGGAAGGAGACTTGGGCCACCAGTTTAGGTTGGTGTGATTTAAAAATAGCATTCTTTTACATGGAGTTTCTCCAACCCACCGAGTATATCGTGGACCTATCTGGCCAAGTCATTTTTCTACCATTTTTGAGGAGAGAACCCAGTTCTGGGGTCGACCTTCTTCGCAGAGAGGCACTGTGTGGTTCCATTTGAGGAGGTAAAGCGTGTCTAGGCTAGTTCCCTTCCAAAGCCAATGTTTATTCCCAAGTGTTCCTCCACAAACCCAGCATTAAATGACACCAAGTTCATGAGCTATCTTCTCAGCTAGGCCAACAAGGAGGTTCTTCCCCAGGGTTGGGAGGTCTAGGTTTCAGCCCAAGATGGCCTTTAGCTAATCATACATTTGTGGGCTTTGGGGCCTAGGAGACAGTATAGGCTTAGATGTGGTGGAGCAGCCACTGGACAATTTCTCCAACTGCTGGGCCCTCTGCATGGTTATGGACCTTTCCCCGCTTGAGGTCCATTGTCAAGAAGCCCAAGTTGTCCCCAATTTTTCAGGCTATAGCAGGATTGGCTGCTCTCAAATTTAATCTATATGTACCACATTCAAAATTGAAATCCTCGATGAATGCAGAGTGTGGTGTTTAGAGGACACCCTTTGAGTAGGCCGGTTATGGAAGTGAAGCTGGTGGCAATGTTGAACCCTATCCTGTACCTTTGCATGCAATGGGTACAAGGAGAAGAAGAAGTGGGAAGACTGGTACCACACATGTGACAGAGTAGGAGAAGAAGAAAGAGTCTTTAGGGGTGCCATCATGATGAGACGTCATCCTCAGGCTTCTGCCACGTGTAGATTGAACAGCTTCCAGTTTGACCATAGAAGGGCTGATGTCTTACCCTTGGTTTGTCAGTGCAGTCAGCACTTTCTTTTGGAGGGTTGCCTTCAGGGGCTCAGAAAAGTCTGGAACACATTCTCACTCTTCAGCGGTGGGTTTAAGTGTGCTGTGATGTATCCAGGGTGTTATTTCAGCAACCATAATTGCAGTGGGGTTAGACAAAATGACAGTAAAAGGGCCTCTCCACAGGGGTTTTAGGGGCTAAATTTATTACTCTTCTACCCAAAGTCTCCTGTCTTAAAGGGATGAACTTCAGGGGTTAAACTGACAGAAAGCCTTTCCCTAACCCATTGGTTGAGAGTCTGGAAGGTGATTCCTAGGGCCTGAAGCTATTGTCTCAGAGTCAATTCACCTATTTCTTCGAGGTCTCTTTGTAGTCTTGGATGAGTGGTGGTGGCCATTCATACAGAATCTCATAGAGGGAGAACCCAGTCTTCTTGGTTGGGGCTGACCTGATTCTTAAGAGTGCCATGGGGAGAAATTTGCCCCAATGTAGATGTGTTTCCTGACATAGTTTTCCCAACTGAGTCTTAAGGGTCCTGTTTATGTGTTCCACCTGTCCTGAACTCTGTGGTCAATAGGCGGTATGCAATTTCCATTTAACATTTAAGTTCTTAGCTAGTAGCTGCACTATTTTTGCTACTAAAGTTGGCCCATTATTTGAACCAGTGGTAACTGGTAGGCCAAATAATAGAACAATTTCTTGGAAGAGCAGTCTGGCTATTTCTCGGGCCTTCTCAGTCCAGATGGGGTAAGCCTCTGTTCAACCAGTATAGCTGCATACAAAGACAAAGGCCCCACGATTGAGGCATTTCAGTTAAGCCTACTTCAAGCTCCTCAAAGGGGGTGCCACTGACACTTTGGACCCCTTGTGGGGCACATGGCCCTTGCCTGGGGTTGTTGCAGGCATAAATTTTGTACCATTCACATACCACTCAGGAGATGCTAGAGAGCTGGGGGACATAGAAGTAACAGCCCAGAGTGATTTCTAGGGCAGTGTAACCAAGGTGAGTTCTTTGGTGAAACAGCTTGACAAAAGCTGGGGTTAGGGTCCTAGGGACTGCAATTCGCTTGTCCTTGAACTTCCACCATCCACTAAAGAGAAAGCTCCCTTCTTCTGTCTTAAACCAGGCTTCTTCTTAAGGTGAGTACTTTGGGTCCCATTCAGCTAAGGCACTAGGAAACAGAGAAGCAGTTAGAGCTGTAGGACTGACCTCTCCTCAGCTGCTGCCAATTTGGCAACATGGTTTGCTCTGCAGTTGACCCAGCCATTATGGTATCTCCTTTTTGATCTCCTCTGCAGTGCATGACTGTTACTTTCTTGGGGGCCTACACAGCATCTAAGAGTTCTAGAATTTACTTTCCATATTTTATGTCTTTTACCCCAGAATTGATTAGACCCTTCTTTTTGTACAGTGTTCCATGTACACAGAGGGTGGTGAAGGCATACTTAGAGTCAGTGTATATGTTAGCACACACTCCTGCTGCCAGCTGAAGGGTGTGGGTCAAGGCTCTGCCTTCTGTGCTGAGGTTCCCCCACACAGAAGTTTTGCCTCAGTGATGGAATGTAGGGTCACCACAGCATATCCTACAAGGTGTTCTTTTTCTCTCACAAAGCTGCTACCATTAGTGTAATATTCTACATCAGGGTCCTTGAAGGGCTGGTCTGTCAAATCAAGTTGGCTGGAAAACCCTTCATCCATGACTTCAATGCAATTTTGGTCTGTCTGGCCATGCCCAATGGGTAGCAAGGTGGCTGGGTTCAAGGTTTGTACTACCTCTAGGTGGATGCGTGGATTCTCACACAGCATTCCTTGATATCTGACCATCTAGGCATTGGTTAGCTAATATTATTCACTGTGCTCCAGTAATTTTGTTACTGAATGTAGTACTTGAACTGTGAGTTCTTGCCTCATAGTTAGCTTGTCAGCCTCTGACACAAGGAGGGCCATGACTACAACTGCTCACAAGCCAGGTGGCCATTCCTGGGTGACAGAGTCAAGCTGTTTGGAAAGATAAGCCATGGGATGGTGCCAAGATTCTAGCAGTTGGGTTAAGACCCCTACTGCAACACCCATGTCATATACATGGGAGTCAGTCTGGGGGCTTTAGTAAGTGCCCATTTGATTTCTTCAAAGGCCTTCTGTTGTGTAGATTCCTGGAGCAGGGTCTCCCATTCTCCCTGCTTTATGGCTTCATAGAGGGGGTCGGCCAGGATGGAGAAATTAAATATCCAGATTCTGTAGAAGCCAGCTGTTCCAAGGAATTTGTGAACTTGTTGCCAGGTGGTAGAGACAGGAATTGAGCAGACTGACTGTTTCCTTTCTGAACCAAGTCGGCACCTGCAATAGGTGGAAGCTGAGGTATTTGACTCTTTTTTGGCAGATTTGAGCCTTCCTTTTAGAGACCTTGTAACTTGCTTCGCAGAGGAGAATGAGGAGTAGATATATTCCTTCCATGCATACCTCTTAGGCCTTCCCTTTTAAGGGAAGGTCCTCTACATACTGGAGTAATGTACAGCTGTGTTGTTCAGCTGGGAAGACCTTTAAATCTGTCCCAAAGATGGTCGGAGAGTTCTTGAACCTTTGAGGAAGCCATGTCCATGTTAAGTGGCCCTTGTCTCCACTTTTAGAGTTTTCCCATTGGAAGGCAAAGATTGGCTGACTTCTGGATCTGCTAGCAAAGCAGGTTTCTTTTCTTTCAACTGACCTTGGGAGGGTGCCAAGGCCTGGTCTAGGAGGACCCTACAGTTCTCTTCTAGTCAAACTCTCAACCAAGGGAGTTGGATGCAAACTATTGTGTACCAACAATCGTTATAAGGGTATTGGTCTGGGTGGCCAGGTTTACCACTAATGATTTGAGAGACCTTTGTAATGACTTCTCTATCAAGGGCCCCCTCTGCTGGCCACCCAACACCAAAAGAGGGCTAGTTGACCTCACAAAAGGTGAGGAGTTTCTGTGGGGTGAGTTTAACTCCATAATCTCCTGAATAAACCTTTTTGAAATCCTTAAGCATACAACGTAAAGGTGTCTGTTTACTCTGTTGTCCACTCATCCTTCCACCTGTGGTGGTGTCGAACACACACTCAGAGATTTGCTTCTCCCTTCTCTGGCTGCTCCCCTTGTGGGGGACTTTCAGGTGCCTCTCAGTAATTGATGGGTCGGTATGAACACTTGACTCAGGTCACTGGAGTAGACTCCTCATGTAGATCCTGTGACACCACCCTAAGCCATATGAGATACACCACAGAACCATGGATAGAGGCTCAACTCTTACATCTCAGTCACATACGAACACACACCAAACACATTCCACCCTCAGCCCTATGTACCTGAGAGGTCATGGTTTCCTCTAACAAATGTAATCAGTGACCTCAGGAGTTAATCAGACTCCCTTTCAGTCCTCTAATAGACAAGCTATTCTTGGGACCCAGGTCCTTACCATGCAGTCAGGCGGTACTCCTGGGCTGATTCCTGCACCTCTCTGGGTTCTGTTGTGCTCTCAGAGCTGCTGCCCTAGTCTGCTAGAAGAGTCATCCTCCCCTACAGACAATAGATCCTCTGGCGTGCCAGGTGAAGTCTATTTCTCCCAACATCCTGGGGGCCAGATCCCAAAGACAGGGAAGTGAAAAACCACAGTCTCAACATCCCAGATGAGCCCCCAGAAATGTGAGATTTTTGAACAGAGACAGGACACCAAGGCTATCATCAGGAAGCAGCGTTTATTGGTGTCAGCACCAGCTCAGTGGATTCTTATCCGAAGGCTGAGCCCCAATTGTAACACAACAGGCAATTTTATATAGTCTTTTCATCCTTACACTGCTACAGATATAAGGAAGAACATTGATTGGTTGGCAAACTATGAGAAAACTGAAGTCGGCTGGAGAGTCCTGGGAAGGGGGGACAGTCAAGAACGAATTTGTTCAAGCAGGAAATGGCCAGGCAGGGTTAGACTGCCACAGTGGTATATCATTAGTTTTGATTTGCATTGTCCCAATGATCATGTGCTTATTGTCTGAAGAACTGTCTGTTCAAGTCCTTCACCCATTTTTAAATTGTTTTTTTTTTGTTTGTTTGTTTGTTTTTTGTTATTAAGTGTCAGGTGTTCTCTGTATTTTGGGTAGTAACTCCTAATTAGATGTATGATTTTCAAATATTTTCACCTATTTTGAGGTTTTCCTTTTTACTCTGTTGATAGTGTCTTTTGTTGAATAATTGTTTTTTATTTTCAAAAAGTTTAATTAGTCTATTTTTTCTTTTTTAATTAAATTTTTGAGGGCTAGTTGACCTAGGTTACATAGGTGACATAGGTTAATAAAATTATGTAGGTTTCAAGTATACAATTCAGTAATATGTCTTTTGTATATGACATTGTGTGTTCACTACTAAAGTCAAATTTTCTTCTGTTATCATACATTTGACCCCCTTTGCCCTTACTTACCTCCCTCCCTTCTCCTCTCTCCCTTTGGTAACCACTAAACTGTTGCCTGTGTCTATGAGTATTTATTTGTCTCACTTGTTTGTTGCTTTCAATTTTTTTAAAAGAAAAATGTATTTATTTTTATTATGGTGACTTTAAATGTCTATATTTGAGAAAAATAAATTTTCAAATAAATAATCTAAGCTTCCATCATAAAAAGCTAGAAATACAAAGATGATCTAAAAACAAATATAAGTAGAAGACAGAAAACAATAAAGATAAAAGCTGAAGTCAACGATGTAGACAATAGAGAAAATCATCAAGACAAAAATTTGTATTTTGAAACAGAAAAATTCATAAAATTTCAGTGGGATTAATGAAGACAAAAATACAATATTGAGAAGAAAAAATCAAACACCATTACAGATCCTAAAAACATTATAAAGCTAATAAATAATGGTATAAACAATTTTATGCAAATAAATGCAAGAATTTTGATGAAATGCACAACTCCTTGAAATATATAACAAACCTGATAAAATATGGATTTTTTATCATAAAATGTGAATTGCCCTAAATTTTAATAAAGAAATTAAGTTCATTAAAAAAACATTTTTATTAAAAACATATCAAGCCAACAAAACATTTCCAGGACTAGGTGGTTTTACTGGTGAAGTGAATTAAACATTTAAGGAAGAAATAAAATGAATAATACATATATGCTTATAGTACATATAAGAAGAGCAAATACATCTAAATACACTTTTTATGAGGCCAGCAAAATTATAAAATAAGAAAGACATTACAAGAAAATCACAGATCAATATGTATGAACATAGACATAAAAATTCTTAAAAAAATATCAGTACATCAAATCCAGCAATATATAACAAGTAACTATATCATGAGCAAATGGAGTTTAACATTTAACGCAAGAATGCAAGGTTGTTTTAACATTCAAATCAATTACTACATTAACAGAATTATAGAAAAAACGTGATCATGTTATAAATGCAGAAAAGCATCAGTATGTTAGGAATAAGAAACTTTTCTAAAACTAATGTTGAATTTGCACAAAATAAAAAAAAAACCTTTTATTAACATCATATGTAACAGTGAGAATATTGAATGTTTTCCTCTAAGATTGAGAAGAAGGCAAGGATGAGCCATTTCTCCCCTTCTAATCTTTATTTAGTATGGTTACTGAAACTTGTAGCCAGTTCACTAAGTAAAAAAATAACAGTTAGAAAGAAGTAAAATTCATATTGTATTAGAAAACCCTATGAAATCTACAATGTAAAAAAACTTACTAGAATTAATAATTAACAATATTATGAGATACAAGGTCAAGACACAAAATATAAAATTTCTTAATATGAACAATAGACAATTAAAAATAAAAATTTTAAGGTTCATTTACAAGAGTATTAAAGTTATCAAATGCTTAGAAAAAAGTATTTAATTATATTTATTCATTTGTTTATTTATTTATTATGGTGACATTGGTTAACAAATCCAGTAAGTTTCAGGTGCACAATTTAACAGTAAGACATATATATAGCATTTAAAAGGTATGTGAGTAGTAAAACCATTAAATATTTTTGAGAAAAATTAGAGAAAACCTAAATATACCATGTTCATGGATTTAAAGGTTTAATATTGTTGTGGTATTTATCCTGCAAAAATTGAGCTACAGCTTCTGTGTAATTCCAAACACATCCCAAGCAGATATTTCTTAAGAAATAGACAAGCTTTTATAAAAGTGATAAGGAAATGCAAAGGATCTAAAATAGTGAAAAATAATCTTTTAAAAGTAGTACAAAGTTGAAGGGCATATGCTACCTGATATTAATGTTTGCTATAGTAATAAAAACAGTGTGCAACTGGTGTAAAGATAGAAAAACAGATGAATGGAACAGATTAGGGAGTTTATAATTTAACCCACAGGTATTTAGTCAATTGAATTTTACCCAAGACATTCTGTCAATTTAAAACAAAAGTTACTGAAAACCTGGACATCTGTAGAGAAAAAAATAATAGTAAACCTCCATAACTGACATAGATAAAACATCCAGGACAACAAAATAAAAAATTGATTTCAAGTATAAATGGAATATTTACCAAAGTAACCTTTACTCTGGACCTTAATAAATTCTCAATGAATTTAAAAGGACTAAAATTATACATAACATATTTTTTACCACAATAATAGTTAACTAGAATACAATAACAACAAAAAAAGAGAAGACATATCTACAAATATTTGGAAATTAAGAAAAAATAATCCATAGGGTAAAGAAGAAATCACCAGAGAAATTGGAAAATACAATCAAAATGAAGAAAACACAATGTAACAAGTTATGAGATGCTACTATCAAGCAGTGATTAAAAGATATGTAGCTTTAAATGCTTATTTTTCAAAAGACAAAAAAATAATTTCAAATCAATGTTCTAAACCAGAAATTGGTAAACTTTTAAATAAATGACCAGATAGTAAACATTTTGGGTTTTGTGGATTATATGTAGTCTCTGTTGAATGTTCCTTTTTTCTTTTTTACAACCCTTTGAAATGTAAAATTATTCTTAGCTGAAGCTGTATAAAATTAGGTCATAGGCTATAATTTGAAAACCTCTGATATGTTATTGCCTTAACAAACAAGCAAACTTAAGCAAATTAAACTTAAAATAAGCATAAACAGGGAAATAGAATATCAATAAACATAAAAGTGAAAAAGCAAAAGAGAAAATCAATAAAATAAAAAAATATTTGAAGTAATCAATAAAACTGTAAATGTCTAGCCAATAAAAAAAAGAGAGACTAAATTATCTTACCTAGGAGGAAGAGATTTTGCTTTAGATTCTAAAGACATTAAAAAGATAGTAAAAGAATCTTATGAGCAACTTTATGTCAATATATTCTATAGCTTAGATAAAAAGAATTCATTTTTGAAAAGCACAGGGCACTAAACTTATTCACTTGTGAAAAAATATGTAACCTGAATAACCCATATTATTATTAAAATTTAACTCATAATTGAAAACATTCTCACACAGAAGAAAACTCCTTCCCAGATGCTTTAATTGATAAATTCTACCAAATATTTAAAGAGAACATAATACCAAACATACACAAATTCTTCTAGAAAGTAGAATAGAAATGAATATGTTCAAAATTTTTATGAAGTTAGCCGAACATTGATACCAAAACCAAAAAACAACATTATGGATGTAGATGCAAAAATATTTAACAAAATTCTAACAATTGGAATCTAGCAATATTCAAAAGAAGAAATCGTTTTTGAGTGAGGTTTATCCCAGGAATATAAAGTTTGTTTAATATTCAAAAATCAAACAAGATAAATCATTATTTCAGCAGGCTAAAGAGGAAAAACAGTGTAATTGTTTCAATAAATGCATGAAAAACATTTGACAAACTTCAGTACCCATTCGTAATCACACACACACAAACTGAAAGAAAATACTTGCAAAACACATAACTGCTGAAAGATATAAATCCAGATTATATAAAGTCTTTTAACTCAATAATAAAACAATTCAAATATGTTTTAAAAATAATGGTATAGAAACTTTACTAAAGGAAATATATAAATATCTAATAAGTCTATGAAAAGATATCCATTTCATTAGCCATCATGGAAATGAAAATTAAAACCACAGTGAAATATCACTGTATACCCGAGGAACCAAATTAAAAAGAGTAAAAATATCAAGAATTGGAGATGATGTGAGAAAATGAAACTCTCATATAGTGCTGGTGGAAAGACAAAATGGTTGCATCACTTTTGGAAAACAGATTGACAGTTTCTTATTAATTTAAACATATACTTTCCATATGAACCAATAATTCCATTTCTAGAGAAATGAAAACATACATTCTCACAAAAAGTTTTACACAGATGTTCACAGATTCTTTATTCATAATAGCCCCAAATTCGAAAGGTCCATCCATTGGTGAATGAATAAACATATTGTGATAAACCCGTGAATTCAAATTTTACTCAGCAATGTACTCAGCAATGAAGTACTGGTACATGCAGCAGTATGGATGAATGTCCAAATTGTGGTACGTAAAAGAACTCAGACAGGACTGCACACTGCATTATTCCATGTATTCTCTCATGATTCTACTAGAAGTTTTACTGGTAGTGAAAACTCTTTGTGGTTTGAACTAATAAGTAATATGCTCTCACGAAGTACACTTTCCATTATTTATTGCATATTGATGGGGGAAAATCACTGCAGTTTGATAGAAACTTTTGATAAGGTTTCTGTCTAAACTACATAACAATAAAGAGAATCTTGAGAAGCAATAAAATTTATTTGTTCTCAGGCTCTTTCTACAAAGTCTACAATAAAAAACCTGTTCTCAGACTGTACAAACGTTCCCATTTTCAAATGAAGTTAAATTTTCCTGGAACTGAAAATATGAAACAGGCCAATCATCTGTTCCAGTTTGCTCATAGTTTCTAAGAGAGTTTACCCAGCCTGAAGTGAATATCAAAAAAGACTATTTGACAGAAAAAATTGAGAATCATCTGATTTCATTCATATGTGAGATATAAAACTTCAAGCAACAAACAAATAAGACAAACAAAAACTCATAGACACAGACAATAGTTTAGTGGTTACCAGAGGGAAAGAGGGGAGGAGGGAGGTAGATAAAGGCCAAGGATCACATATATGGTGATAGAAATAGATTTGACTTAGGGTGGTAAACAGACAATGTAATATACAGATGATGTATTATTGAATTGTACAATTGAAACCTATATAATTTTATTAATCAGTGTTAATCCAATAAATTTAATTTAAAAAATATAAATAAATAATTTTTTGAAATGTACCCTTTCCTCTGGATAATTTACTATCATCTTATGGGAAATTGTGAAAATGCGAGAAATTGTCAAAATACATATACAAATCTGTGATAACAAGATTATAAATAGCATCTTTTAAAATTATGCAATATACAACCTTCCCAACTAAACTGGGGTATAAGGTAAAAGTAGAAGAGGTGACTCACTGGTGTGGTCCAAGGACACAGCAGTTAAAGTTAGAAGACCTAGAGCTGAGTCCTGAGTCTGACATTGACTGCTTGGGTGATCTTGAATGAATAATTTTATCTGTTTTTTTTTTTTTAACTTTTTGAACACAAAACACCAAAAAAAAAAAAAATATTTTACTAAAGAAAGGTTTGAAAAGTTCTTTATGTTGAAAAGTCTCTTTGTCTTTATGGATATACAAACTATAAAGTAAGCAACTTTACTAGGACGTTTATATCTGCCATAGCATTTTTCTATATTTGGCCTGGCACATACTATGATATGTGCATGACTGCAAATATTATCATTTATTTAATGTTTATAAGATACCAGACCCTTCGCTAAGCATTTGACATGTGAAACCCTATGTATGCTTCATAGCAAGTTTATGGTGATACATATTATTATTTGTTTCACAAATAAGAAAAATAAAACTCAGAGAGACTAAGTAATAATCTCATGGCCATCTATCTAAATGATGGATTCAAAATTTGATCCCAAGTATATTTTCTTGTTAAATCTGCTTCTGTAACCCTATATTCTGCTTTCTCTTCAGTTACAATGAAGACAATATTTAAGACCCAGCCTACTCAATGTCTTGACTCCTCCAATCATGATTCTCCCTTCCATATCCCCATTCTTGCCAGCATCCAAACTGTATGTTTTTAACAGGTCCATATATGATAAATTTTTATTCCCCCATCAAGTATGGAATCAGTTGATATAGATTTGATTGAGATAGTCTAATGGAAAGAAAAGTTTTATCATCGGTGGAAATTCATTGTTGACAGATCTTTAAATTGTTGGGCAAAAGAGTCTCTAGCACACTTATCTCCTACTTCAATTTAGACCATTTGTAGTCCTTCCTAAAGAAAAGTTTAGGTTTCAAGCAGAAACACTTATCCAGAATGCTGCCTCATCCTGATCTGGCACAGAGAGGAAGAAATAAAGAACAATTCTCCAGCACTTTTAGACTTTTGATAGATTGAATTCACTAACTTGAGAAACAGGACCAATAGATTCTGCCCATGGATCAGTCAACTTCCTCCTACACTGTGAGAAGCGAAGAGTAAGCTATGGGCAAGGGGCCAAAGTGTCACTGTGGTGGAGGTCTTTCTACCTGGAATGTGAAACCAGGGGAAGGATGTTCTCTTTATTCTCACCATCAACACAGCACGCTGTAGTATTTCTCATTAGAAAGCATTAAAATCACTAGTGATTTCTAAAAGCACCTCATGTTCCCTGGTGCTATAAAGCACTAACCCATGTTTCTGTTTTTCTTCAATCGATAAGTCTTAGTCTGTTCAGGCCGCTTACATAAAATACCACAGACTGGGTGACTTATAAACAACAGAAATTTATTTCTCACAGTTCTGGAAATCCAGGATCAGTGTGCCAGCAGATTCAATATGTAATGAGGATAAGTGTCTCAGTTCATGGCAAAGGGAATGAGGTAACTCTCTGGGTGGGATCTGTTTTATAAGATCCTTAATCCCAATCAGGAGGTCATTGCCCTCACAACCAACTTCCCAATATCCCCTTGGGGGTAATATTTCAACATATAAATTTGAGGAGCACACAAACATTTAGAACGTAGCATGGCATTCCTTGGAAAATGTAGAAGGTTCTCCTTGGAAGAGTTGTTGGTACACATGTCTGTACTTCCACGCCTTAACACTCTCCAGTCAAAGCTTTGTTCCCACTATTCCACTGAAACTGCTCTCATCAAGGTCATCAACTGTTTTGTTTAAACAAATCCAGCATCACTTTTCTCTTGTTTCTTATTCAACCCACCCATTGTAGTTGACTGCTTCATTCTTCGTGAGATTTTCTTCTCCTTTTCTCTCTCCCTCTCTTACCTCTCTCTCTCCCCTTCTTTCCCCTCCTACACACAAACCTTGTCTCATTCTTTGCTATATAAATGGGCTATTTTAAGCCCTGTATATTGGCCCCTATGTTGTTTATTTCATGATAGGCAAGAAACTTTGACTCAAAATCCACTGGTACAACCTCAAATTCTTATATATCCACTTGCTTTAAATATAGTCCAAATAAGTGTATTTTTATACATTTAGAGTCTGCCTGCTATACATATCCTTCAAAACTGCACTGAAGACCTGTTAGCTATAAATAAGGCACTTTTCACAGGGCTACAAAAGACCCCTATCCTCTGCTGCCTTTTGGAGCTCACTGACACAGTCTCATCTTCCTGCTAAGCTGCATTGCTTAGACACATAGACCCTTCTCCCCTGGGTAGTTCCCTTGTCCTCTCCCACTCTGAGTGACAGCCCAAAGCCAGTGTTTTTGGGAGAGCTTCTACTAGGAGAGACTGCCTTGATCATGCAAGCTTGTCCAAACTCCTTCAATAAGGGGCTTGTCATGTGTTACTACCTGTCATTGCCCTGTATTTTCTTTGATCAGCCTTAAAATTCCCAAACTCATTAAATCCTCTTTCCTGCTCAACTTCTACATGACGGAGAGCCCCAAAATATACTTGCTCTTCAACTCTCCTCCCTAGCTTCGGGTAATTTTATCTAAATCCAAGAATTTAAATATCACCTATTTGCTAATCATCCCCAAATTCACACCTTAAACACTAATCTCTCCTATGAGATCCAGATGGCTGCTTACTTCACACTATGATACAAAGGTCTAACAGACATTGTAAAAGAAACATGTTCAGAATGGAACTCTTGAATCCACAGTGTGACTTCACAAATCCTGCCCTTCCTCCTCTCATTTAATGGCAATCACCAATGAGTTCTCATTATCAGCCAGGCCTGTATTCAAACTATATATCCTAAATTGACGACCACTGCTCATCACCTCCCCCTCTCCACTTCTGTACTAACCTCAGTCGGTTTTCTCTTAAGCTATATTGCTGCTTCTCCCTCCTTTGCTTTCCACCAACATTACTTTTTATGCTGCAGTAAGAATTTTTATAAGTTTTAACAGTTCACAGAAATCTTCTACTTAAAATGCTCCAGTGACTTTCTTTTATCCACAGGCTAAAATCTAGATCATCACCATGGCCTAACAGGTCCCACAAGCCATTTGAACATTACCTCTTAACACTGTCTCCAGAATTCAAGACTCCTGCCGGATTCTTCATTCTATTTCTGGAGTATAGCAGGCTTGTTCCTGCTTCTGATCTTTTTACCTAGAATATTCTTTGTTCAGATAGTCATGTGACCAGTTTCTTTTCACCATTTATACTTAAATGTTACCATTTCAGAGAGGCATCACCTGACTCATTCTAAAAAACCCAACATAGTTCTCTTTAGTCATAGTCCTACTTCTATTTCTTTATAGCACTTACATATTTGACTACTTGTTCATTTCTGTCTTCCTCTGTCTGGATGTGAGCTCTATTAAATATGGACCCTGCCTCTCTTCGTTGTCCCCATATTCTCAGTGCCTAAGGCAGAGAAGTCAGAAAATATTGACTGAAGGAATGATTGACTTTAAACCCCACCATCTTGATGACTACAATAAATTGATTTCTTTAGAAAGATTCTTATATTAGTTTTCTAGGACTGCTGTAATAAAGTACCATGAACTGTGTGACTTAAAACAATGGAGATATTGTCTCATTGTTCAGGAGGCTAGAAGTCTGAAATTGAGGTGTCAGAGGGCCACGCTCCCTCTGAAACCCATAGGGGAAGAACATTTCCTTGTCTCTTTCAGCTTCTGTTAGACTGATACGTTCCTTGGCTTGTGGCAACATAACTCCAATCTTCACATGTTTTTCTCTGTGTGTCTTCACAGGTCTCCCCTATGTGCATGTTTCTCTGTCAAAATTTACCTTTTTTATATTAAATTTATTGGGTTGACATTGGTTAATATTATATAGACTTCAAGTGTACAATTCAATAATACGTCATATGTATATTGCACTGTGTGTTCACCACCGAAAGTTCAATTTCCCTTATTAGGTATACAGAGTAATTTTTTTAATCTTTTTAAAATTAAATTTATTGGGGTTACCATGTATTTGACCTCCTTTACCATTTTTTACCTTCTCCCTCCCCATTTGCCTTTGATAATTGCTAACTGTTGTCCATATCCATGAGTCTCTGTTTGTCTTGTTCATTTGTTGTTTTTCATTTTATATCCCACATATAATTGAAATCTAATGGTTTTCAATTTTTCCTTTCTGACTTATCTGGCTTAGCATGATAATCTTAATGTCCACTCATGTGTTGCAAATGACAGTGTTTCATCTTTTCCTGTGGCTGAGTAATATTCCTTTGCATCTATGTACCATATCTTCTTTATCTAATCATTGATTAAAGGGCACTACTGTTGTGTCCATGTCTTGAACACCATAAATAATGCTGCTATAAACATCAGGGTGCATATATCTTTATAAGTAAATGTTGTCAAATTTTTGGGGTAGATACATAGAAGAGGAATTGCTGGGTGATATGGTAATCCTATTCTTAATTTTTCAAGGAACCTCCATAGTGTTTTCTGTGGTGGCTATACCAATTTACATCCCCACCAGCAGTGTATGAGGGTTTTTTTTCCCCCAAACCATAATGAGATACCACCTCACACCTGTTGATAATAGCCATTCTAAAAGGTGTGAGGTGGTATCTCATTATGGTTTTGATTTGCATTTCCCTAATAGCTAGTGATGTTGAGCATCTTTTCATGACTGTTGGGATAAGTATATCAATCATATTGGATTAAGGCGCACTCTAATGACCTAATTTTAACATAACTGCCTCTATAAAGGCTATATTTCCAAATAAGATCACATTTCGAGGTACTGGGAGTTAGGACTTCAAGTTGTCTTTATGAGGAATACAATTCAGTAAATTCAATAAATATTCTATAATAGTGAATAACAGACATTGTGTTTGAATCTCTGTCAGGTATACAAAGAATGTTTTTCTTTTTATCTTTTTAAAATTAAATTTATTGGGATAACATTGGTTAATAAAATTACATAGATTTCAAGTGTACAATTTAATAATATGTCACCAATTGCAGAGAATGTTTACTTGTTCAACTGCTCACTGGTAGCAGAAGTGTGAAAAATTAAGTGCAAATAAAAATGGGACTCAAGAACCACCAAGGAATGGATGATAACCAGTTCCTTTTCTAACCCTTTGTTCCTTTGTTCTTTAGCCAGATTTTTGACACTTCATGTGAAGGCCTAAAATGTTTTGAAAATGATATATTCTGCCTCTTTAATTAAGCTTTGTCCTGATGAGGTCTTCTATAACTCAGGGCTGTTTACCCATTTCCAGTGCTTAGTGATGCATCCTGAAGACAATCCATCAGAAAGGCAGTCTTTTCCATGACATTTATGACCAGGGACCATCTGACTTTTAATTACATGGTAATTGTTATTGCATAGGCTTCAAGCTGCTCTGTAACTTAGAAATCTTATTTTAAATTAAAAAAAAAAAACAACATTGTTTATCATAGCTTTTCTAAATTCAAGTCAATATGTTAGAAAAACAGTCAAATGAAACCTTTTGGTACCTAAAATGTGGACATAGTAATTTTACATTTTTGAAAATTATTTTAGCTCTGGTAAATGTTCTGCTGTAATTAGTTTAGAAATCATTTTACAGACAACAGAATTCTAGAGGAGTTGGAGTCAGAAGGTCATTAAATCCATTTTTCTACCTTTGGTCACTCTGGTCAAAATCTACCATCATGACATAATTTTTAAAGTTGAAATACAAAATCAAATTACAGGGGGTAATAAATAAAGTTCAATTAGCTTTGGTCTTCTGCATGGGAAAAATGCTACCTTTGACATAATACTGTGGCTGTGCCACCATCTGTCTTGAAATAATAAAGACTTTGGATATGGGTATTAAAAGTACTCTTCTTAGAAGAAACATCTTTATGCTACTTCTTTCAAATAGACTGCCTCTGATTCTTAAAGAGGAAAACAATACAAAAGTTTCAGAAATATATTATTTATTTTGTGGTGCAATAGTACTTCTTAGACATTTGATAATATTGCCTTTATATAGCACTTTGCAACTTGTGAAGCACTTTGATCTACACTTTCTCTTTTGGCCTCAGCTAGATGGTTGAGAACATTATCACACATTTTTTAAGGGAGGGCACTGTGGCTTATGAAGTCTAAATATAGTTTTAAAAAGCTAGTGGGAATCAAGGCTAGAACTAGATTCCTGGAGTTGTTCTATTATACCAATTTGATTAAAATTAACATTAATAAAGTCAATTTTATTATCTGTAAAATGAGGATGTGTAAACTCACAGGGTGGCTGAGATGAATAAATGAGATGTGTCCCCAGGATCTAAAACACTACCTGCTATCAAGTAAGTATTCAACAATATTTGTTAAATAAATGAGTGGCTGAATGAAAAATAAATATTATTAGGCCCTGTGCCTGGCATAGAGACGGTATTCAATAAGTATTAGCTATTAATATAAAGAACACATGATAAACCACTATCTGAAAAAAGATTTTAGAGGTATTCTTTCTTTCCACTACCGTTTATAGATTTTCTTGAAGATAAAAAAATTTATTTTATTGGATAACCAATGTAACTTAATTAAATTAGCTGCTTTTTATTTAGATCATTTTGGCTTCTTTTCCCACCAAGGAAATGTATGTTTGTCCTTTAGTCATATCATATTTTAGTGGATACATCCCACAGACCAGGTACTTTGCCAGACAATAGAGAGACAGAAACTGCATTAACAGTGGCAGTTACATAGGATTAGATTACTAAAGAAGATTCACAGGTCCCAAACTGGCCATGCTTATGAATATTCATTTATTGTAGGAAAAGGATCCAACACAGCAACAGCTTTAGATTGTGGATATGCATCACAGCCAGAGGCTGCCTCACAGCCAGAAGCTGCCTCAAAGCCAGAGGCTGCCTCACAGCAAGAAATATAGAGAGCAAAGAGGGATGTGTGCCAAATACCCTCTTTGTAGGGTCCTTCCAGGACATGTTTTCTCTCTCTCAAGTCAGGAGCCACCAAGTGTACACAGAACACCTCAGAATTAGGGAACCCGCAATGGAGTCTCATCAGAGCTTCTTGTCCCCTGGTGAGAATGTAGGCATATTTTGCTATGCAACCACACTAGTGTCAGAGCCTTCCAGAGTGTCACTGAAACTCACTTTTATCAATAAATAATGCTGGCAATCTAGTATATGCCACACCACTTGAAGCTTGCCTCAGACCCATGGCCACAAAGCAACATTATCAATCAGCAGGTTTCACTACAGGGTGGGCTAGTGCAATAAAGAAAAAATTCTTACTTCAGCAAAATAGCTCAGGCCAATGGCAGGGCTACTAAAATGAATTCTCCTGAGTAACTTGCCTCTCTAACTCATGCTCAACCACTCGGAGTTTAATGACAATTATTAGCCTTGCAACAGTGTATAATCAGATAGACTATCAAAGTGCATGGATCTCAAACATTTTAGATGAGTACCGAGGGGTTGGCATTGCTTTAAACAGGCAACTGCAACATCTAATAATAGCAGTGCAAACTTCAATGATTTGTACGCACTGTACAATTCTTTTCCCTCCCTGATCTATAGGATTCTAGACTTTATGGTATACATAAGTGGAATGATTAAAAGCCATAATAAATTTACCATCAATCAAGTCTCAAACTTCAGGAGAATTTCTCTCCAGAGGCATAACATCCTGAGGAAACAGTGCTTGTTTTACCAATGCACTGGATCATCAACATTGGAATTACTACAAGTTTTATCAGCTTCTCCAACATTACTTTTACCAATAATTCTCGTATTGTCCCCTTACAACAGTATCACGTGACACTCTGGGCACATGATTATAATATTAATAACTCGTCATTATAGTGCAATTATTTTATTACTGTCAACAAAATCTACCTCCTCCCATATACTATATATTATTTCTTGAAGAAGTGTGGGTTAAGTACCATGTCTCTGTTGTTTTAAGATTTCAGTCTGTTTGAGGATACAGCCAAATTCCTTTTCTGAAGTGACATGATTTAACATATAGTAGTTCTCAGTCAGAGGCATCTCAAACAGGACTCATCTATATTCCAAAGGAAACACTCTTGTCTTTTTAAAATGTGTTCAATTTCCAAGAGTAGTACCATAGGAAAAAAAAATGGTTAGCACTAACTTGTGACACTAAACCCAACAGAGGGAACCTTAAAAATGTGCATTTTCCCATGAAAATGTCCTAAGATCAGATGACTCACACATCTCCCATGAGGCATGTGGCCCCAAACTACCAACCAAGGTGTAGTGCCAGAATGTTGGCGAGCCCACTTATCTCAGCCACAGGGGACCAGAAGGGGTGAAGGTAGCCAGCAGTCACAAATAAACCCCAAACCTCAACGACTTGCTCACATTACTATCAGATGCAGTTCAAGTAGATCCTGGCTTTTCTTCAGTCAGTGACTCAAGGACCCAGGCAGTTCCAATGTTTTAATTCCCCTCAATTTAGAAGAGGAGCATCCAGCTATTTAGTGAGCAACGGAAGTCTCTTTCACCCTACTTAAACATTCAAGGTTAAGAGAGACAAATAAAAGTTCAACTTCTTGGAAGTTATCAGAAAGTTGAGACCGATTCCTTTTATTCCTACTTTAAATCAATACATGGAAATATCACTCTTTAGTTGATGCCACACAATTAAAGAAAGAAGCATTAAGAACACCCTGTGCCTCATGGATTGGTATTCCAAGCCTACCATATAGTACAATAGTGCAAAAAAATATTTTTAAATCATACTCTTCCATTTACTTTTGAGTAAAAAAATATTTGCAACCTTATAATAGAAAAGCATTATGTAGAAATAGAAAGGCATTATGTAGAAATAATAAAAGTATTTCAATGAAATACCCTTTATTTCTTATTTTATAAAGCGGTATTTAGAAGAGAGAAAAGCTCTTCATTATATTTACCACACATTATAATTCATTCTAGCTGCCAACTATAACCAACACTTTCCTGAATTTAAAAGAACTTTTATTTGGTGTAAATAATAATTTTAGATCTCTTTTTTTAAAAAGTCTGTGTCAGTCCAAGAATACAATATCATTAAATCAATTATTTGATTTAATTGAAGTTTCTTTACATCATAATAACTAAATAAAATGAATCTGTCAAACAAATTGCAGTCAGCCTACTTCAGTTAACATGACAACTCAAAACATGAGAAAGAAAATAATCGACATGTGCCTTTTTTTGTTGATTATCTTTATTGGACACAAATAATCATTTAAATAGGCATTCATTGTGATGGCTAGAAAAACCTGAATTTATTTCAGAACAGAGTGTGTATAGATGGGACCACTCAGCAAATAGATACCAAACAAATTCAATATGGTTAACAGTGTCATTCCCATTAGATTGTAGATGCTTTGATATCTACAAATCTTAAGAAACAAATAAGTCATAAGTGTATAATGTACAGCATAGGGAATATAGTTGGCAATATTGCGATAGTGTTATATGGTGTCAGGTATTTGCTGGACCTATGGTGATCACTTCGTTAGGTACATAAATGTTGAATAACTATGGCGTGCATCTGAAACTAATATAACATTGTACGTTAGCTCTTTTTTAATCAAAATTTTTTTTTAAAAAGGAACTATGTCTTACTTGTTTCGATATTTCTGAAGAATTCACAGAAGGGATTGTGTATGGGTACTAAATTTCTTTATAATTAAAAAGAATATAAAACACAAACATTAAGGGAAGCAAAACATTTTAAACGCTGTTTATTTGGAAACACAAATTACCTACATCTTATTTCTATTTTACCCCATTTGAGGCCCCAAAGTGTTGATGTTAAAAGATTCTCACTGATGTTTTTAGTATGTTTACATCTGATAGCACAAGTTCACATCCTGAAAAAAAATGTGAAAACTGTTGTTTAATATGTTCCAAGAATGTTTTAGAAAATTGTATATGTATTATCTTATTTAACCATTAGACATTTGATGTTTAAGTATTGGTATTATTCTCTTCTTTTGATAAGGATTAAGTTTCAGAGATCACAGAAATATTTGGTAAACCAAGAATTCAATATGTCTTTTGTAACACTATAGCCTCTAAAACATATTTCTCCTAATTTCTAACATCTCTCCAATCCCCAAACCTTTGTTCACATTTTCTTGCTAGAAATGCTTTTCTCCAGTCACATCCTCAACCCACTTTCACCTTCAACCTTGGTTTTGATGTCATTTGCTCTGAGTAACTTTCCAAATCCCACAGGAAGGGCAAGCAATACCTGGTGGTGAACATGGAATGGACATGTGGCTTGAGAGAGAAATAAATCTTTGCTGTTATAAGCCACTAAAATGCTAATGTCATTTAATACCTAAGTATTACTTATCCTCTTCTGAGGAGAAAGTAGCTCAAATTCACATAATGGCAGATTTGGGTTTAAATACAGATTTCTATGAATGCAAAATTAATGCTGTTAACTCTATAAATAAAACTATGAACCTAACCAATTAAGGACTATAAATAAAACCTCGGTGATTGCAACATGCCTTAGAAATTATTTTGATAATAGTGCCAAAAGACAAAGATTGTGAGTGAAATTATAAAAATCAGGTAATCAAAGTGATGCTATGTTTAACTGCCAAAGGTCAAAATTGATTCAAAAGAAACTTTATATTTTAAATTTGAGGAAAGTTTAACATTGATTTTGTGTGTGCATGTATGTGTGTGTGTGTGTGTGTGTGTGTGAGGTAGAGAGAGAGAGAGAGAGAGAAAGAGAGAGAGAGATCCTTCAGGAGAAAGTTATTTAATTGTAAGACTAAAAGTATATTATTATCAATTAATAATTAATAATGTAACATTAAATGCAGTAGTGTGCCTGCACCTAGCTTATGTAAGAATGACTCAGTGCACAATGCCACTATTGTGTATGCATGATTGTGTATGCATGTAATGTTTAGATTCTTTTTTTTCCTAAATGCTAATCCTCAAGCTCACAGCCAATGGCATTTTTCAATCAAGAAATCTCCGTTAATTAGTTTTTGCTCTAAAAGAGATTTGCATTGACATAGGCTTTTGCTCAGGTTCTTACAAGTTTTTTGGTCTTGAATAATTTATTCAACCTCTCTGATTTTAGTTTCTTCATCTTTAAAAAACCATAATAATATTTACCATTCAAAATTGCTGTGAAGATTAAATAAATACTTTAATATAAAACCTTCAGTTCTATGTCTGGTACGTAGGAGCTTAGTAAATGGTATTCCTTATTATTTTAAATATCCTTTTCTTAAAGCTATATGCTTGCAACAAGTTAATGGTTTTCTCCTGATAGACAGAGGTTGATTCTTCTGTTTTGCTGGGTCTAAAATATATGTTCCTGAATTGGTAAGATTATGAAGATACATGTTACTTCTCAAAGCACTTGGATATTAATCCAAACATTATAATAACATACCATTGTAAATTTCTTCCCTTAAATTTTGTATGACTTGTGAGTTCACCTTTGATTTTTCATATCTGAGCAATTTTAGTTTTGTTCTTCCATCTGTTGAACTTTTTACAAACTTAAGAAAAGCCAAAACTTGTAGTCAATAGTATAGCTTCAGAAAGAGAAATCAGAGAAGCACTCATTCCATTATTCACTCCTTTATTCAGAAAATCTCACCTCTGTGCCAGGCTGGACTAGACTCTGAGTTTAAAAGAATAAAACGTGCTCCTTGTCCTTAAGGAATTCCTAGTAGGGTAGAAATAGTCAATGGTGCCCTTTGTGCCTGAGTATCAAAAAGTGGATACTTAAATTTAGTAATTTAATGCTAATCGATCCTGGACAAATGAACATCTTTTAATTTGCTTCTTTTCATCATGGATGCCCTCTTTTATATGTGTATTAAATACTGAAAGTATTCATTATCTTAGTAAATAAATGTTCAAATCATTTCATCACATAGAAAAGGTTATTTAAAAAACAGAAAAGTAGAAAAATAAACTACATTTTTCAGTTTGTCTTTTTGGACATATGGATAATTAATATGTCATTTTATTATTAAAATCCAACTTGTAATAACTAAACAAACATAGAAGATGAATAAATTTATTAAAGAGTCTGCATAGATATTAGGAAAAATAAATATTTCTCAAAGCACTTCAAAAGCAGTTGAGTGTTTCTCTAAACTTTCTTTATTTCTTTATTTTTTAACTTATGGTGGATTACTGGTAGGGAAAAAGAAAGCTTTCAGTTAGACTACTGATGGACTGTGTCTTCAGGTTTTATGTTCCAGATATATTTCTATCATTTTTTCTTAACCTCAAATAAGGTATGACAAGATTTTATATCAGCAAGGGAATTATTTTCAAACTTTAACCCCAAATTTCTATTTCTAGATGACTGTCTTTTGAAATAATCATTAAAATCACACAAGACTTTTAATATGAGATAAAATCCTCTAAGTTTTGGTTTTGACTTCCTTAATAATTACATGTTCTGCTTCTACTTTCAGTCACTGGTGTCAGCGCCAAGCTGATGGAGAAGGGAAGGTTTTGATGATGAGACATCCAGTTGAAAACAATCCACGAGGAACTGACATGATAATGAGACTGCAAGCCAAGCCAAGCCAAGAGAAGCCTTTATTGCGGGAACCGAGTGCGCTTATAGATGCCAGGGAACAATAGTGGCATTCCGCACACAGGTGTAGTACAGCAAGCTGAGTCATTCTTACATAAACTAGGCACAGGTGCACTACTGCATTTAATGTAACATTGCTGGATCTGGGGTCATATCCTTAACTGTGAGCCTAGATTGCAGCAGGACCTGCCTGGGACCAGCCTGGCCTGGAGCCCACAACTGGAGTTTGGAGAAATTCCTGAGAACGAAGTCCAAATAAGTATGAATAAAACTCTTCAGCTCTTATATTGATTATATTGCTGCTTGACAAAATAACACTAAATTTATCAGGTTAAAAACATACATTTTTAATTAAATGTATGTGCATCGTATGTTGATCATCCAAAGTGAAATCTCCTTTTATCACCACAAATTTAATGCTCTTTACTCTTATTTGCCTCTTCTTATCTCCCTTTCCCCTGGTAGCCAATAAACTGTTGTCTTTGTCTATGAGTTTTTATTTGTTTGTTTTGTTCATCTGTTGCTTTCAGTTTTATATCCTACATATAAGAGAGATCATATGGTTCTTGACTTTTTCTGTCTGACCTATTTCGTTTAGCAGGGTCAGATTTCGTTAGTAATTGGATAGGAGAACATACATTTCTTATCCTACTCTTTCTGTGGGTTAGGAGAATCTGGCTGTAGTCAAGTTCGTTCAGTATTTGCGGCTTATCAGAAGGCTCAACTGGGAAAGTAGCCACTTCCAGTCTCTCACATCTTGTTGGCAGGATTCAGTTTTGTAAAGTATTCATTCTCACTGGCTGTTGACCGGAAGCTGCTTTCAGTTTCTTGTCATGGGCACTTCTGCCACATAGAAGCTTGCTTTATCAAAGTATGTAAGTGGATAAGGCACTAGAGAGAATCTGTTAGTGAGATAGAAGTCACACACTTCCATAAACTAAGTCTGGAATTAACATCCAATCAACTATGTCATATTTTATGTGTACATACAAATCACTAGGTCCATCTCTCACTCAAGAAGGAATTACATACAATGTGAATAGCAGATAGTAAGGGTCATTGGGGGCCAAGTTTAAAGTTGCCTATCATAGGCCTTATCAAGAGATGATGGCTGCTGCTCCTCCTTGGTCCAGATCTACAAAACACCTTACTAGGGATTCCTGACTAAGTAACTTAGTCCAATACTTCCAATAGCTAACATGATAGCTTGTCCATGATAAACCCTCAGTGTTTATGAAATGAGGACTACACTTTTATGAGTAATTAAAGTATAGGTAGAGGAACCAAGTATAGTATTATTTATTATGTTTATAATGGTAATTCTATTCATAAAAAAAATCTGGGTGGTATAAATACAGATAATTTTCACTTTCTTTATGTTCTTCTATACTATTTGAGTTTGTGATAGTAATCAAATATTTTTATCATGAGTAAATTGAAACAACTCTCATATTAAAATTATAGGTGAATTGCTATAGTCATATGTCTTCATTTATTCAAAGACTATCTCAGAAAGATATGCAAACTTGGACAGTGATTGCTCCCAGACAGGAATAATTTGTAATTAAAGGGTTATAGCTAAGATATAAACTTTAAAATATGTGTATAAATATTAATAAGGTGTATGATTACAAAGAATTTCAGATTTTTGTCATTTTTTTCTTAGATTTAAATATTAGATCATAAAAATAGAGATGAGCCCTTCTTAATCAGTCAGAAGGCAGAAACCCCTGCAGGGTGTGAGGCCGTGTCCCAGTGATCACTAGTGCATACTCTGGGAAAAATAGAAAGAACTCTGATTAAGAGGTAACCAAAGTTCCCCTTGCTTTGTCTCAGAGATATATCTTTCCTTGTTTCGAAAGAGCATAGTTTTCTCCTAGGGAATAGCCTACTTGTAAATCTAGGCAATATTTATCAAAGGCCACTAATATCACACAAAAAAATGACATGGCATATGTGCCTCTCAAAGGAACTAGACACCAATGCTCATGCTGTATTCTTGTTTAAAAAAAAATCAAACGAATCTGATCAATATTTAGATGTAAATGCTGATTCACAGTAAATAATGGGCACGAATGAGCAGGGCAAGTAATACTAGGAAGTTAATCATCAAAATCTAGTCAGGAAAAGTGAATTAATTTTGTCAACAAATACATTTCAGGAAGATTAGAGAGGATTTTCTAAATTGAAATATTTAAGTGACATGTCAGTTAATTACAATGTAGGTACCTTATTGAGATTCAATGTAAACAAACTAAAAATAATTATGATACAATTGAGAATATTTGAATATTGGTAGTATATTGGATGATATTAAAATATTAACATTAATTTAAAATTTCATGTATGATATTATTGTGATTATGTTCTAAAATAGTTTTTATCTTTTAAAGATCTGTACTAAAATATTTGCAAATAAAAGTATATGTTGTTGATAGTGGGGTAAATATGAAGCAATACTGGCTATGTAGCTAAAGGCTATAGAGCTTCATGGTCATTATACTACTCTTTCTACTTTTATGTTTGAAATTTTCTATTTTAAAAAAGTTTTGATTTGTAAGGAACATGCTCTGCTAAAGCATGGAGCTTTAGTATCACTGTATTATGTCACTTCTTCCACTTTATTTAAATTCTCCCAATAGAATTTATTTTTCTTCTAAATTCATTAAGAGTTTCACTGTGTAAGTGTCCTGCCAGGGAGAACTGGATCCAGGATTTGATTGTTCTCTCTCAGGGTCCTAATTTCCATATAGACAGCATAAAGTGTTATCTATAATGAGCAGATGAATTAGGCACATTCATCTTAATGTTTTCCCATCATTAAAATATCTACCCACTTCTTTGAGGCCATGGCCCAGGTTCTCCTGGAGAAACTGCTCTAGGACTGAACATTACGTTGTTTTTCCATTGCTAATCACCTGAAGGCTATACTTAAACTGCACCAGGTCATAATTAGAAATTGGGTTTAGGTTGCCTCATTCAATTATTTATTCATTATGGGCTTGGAAAGCCATAACTCCTAAACTATGCTCCAACAGATTGAGTTCATCAGTCATATAAGCAAACTACACAGGGAACAACAGAAGGAATATTAGAAAGAAAGGTGGTTCATTACTGGATCTGTCTAGGAAACCAGAACATAACCCTCTCTGCACTTCACTTGCATATCTCTCCTGGATGCTTTTCCTTGTTCAGATTCAGATATCTCCTTTCCTCTCTGGGCCAGGCAAGGACTACATATTAATAATTAGTTCTACCAGTGCTTATACTAGTAAAAGATGGATCTACTAAATAAATGACTTGTTTTTGTAGAACTGCCTGAAGTAGATAATGTGTTTAAACTCAACTCCTTTAATCAGACTCATTTACCAAATATCTTTCTTCTTATGTTCTTAGCATTGAAGCAGCACTCATGCAGTATAAATTATGCCTCAAATTAATCTTCTAAATTAGGTGTAATGACTCTGTAATATCATTATTACCTTTAATTTTTTTATTTTTTAAATTACAGTTGACATTCAATACTATATTAGTTTCAGGTGTATAGCATAGTGATTAGATATTTCTATAACTTGTGAAGTGATCTCCCTGATAAGTCTAGTACCTATCTGCCTGGCACCATACTTAGTTTTTACAACATTATCAACTATATTCCCTATGCTGTACTTTATACCCCGTGACTATTTTGTAATTGCCCATTTGCATTTTTTGATTCCTTCACTTTTTCCACTTTACTAAGCCATTAAAAAGAATAAAACTTTACCATTTGTGGTAACATAGATAGACCCAGAGGGTATTATTACTTTAAAAAAAATAATAATAATAAAGACACTTCAATACACTATGGAAGGAATCGAACTTTAGGTGGTGATACACAATGTAATATACATATGATGTATTATTGACTTGTACACTTGAAAGCTTTTTGATTTTATTAATCAGTTCCCCAATAATTTTAATAAAAATGTTAGACTCAAATAAATAGATAGATAAATAAGAAAGAAAGAAGAAAGAAAGAAAGAAAGAAAGAAAGAAAGAAAGAAAGAAAGAAAGAAAGAAAGAAAGAAAGAAAGAAAAGAAAGAAAGACACTGAGGCATAGAGAACAGAAGCCTGCAGAGATATAGATGGATATACTTGAATTTATACTCTAGTTAAGGGGAAACCATTTCAAGCCTTCTATTTAAATATCACTTATCTAATCAAAGAATGAGAGACAGAAAGACCAATGTAGATGTATGGAGTGTGATGTAGGACTGAAACTATTTACATCCATTGAGATGTTAGCAGGAGAGACAACCTCATTGGCTTAACTGTGGATTCTGAATTCAACTATCGTTGGCTTCCTTAGGACAAGGGGATTAAAAAGGGGAGCTCTTTTGCTCTCTGCATCACTCCCTCACTACACACACCACTCAGAGTCAAGAGACCAGGGACATCAAGAATGGAAGCAAATTACCATAGTAAAGCTTAGACAACCTAATAAACATCTAGTCTCAAGTCTCACAATATTTAGGTTTTGTGTGTTCAGTTTCTCATAGAGTAATGTAGAGTCGAGATTCATTTTTATGCCAGTCATAGCAATCTTAACTTCCTTTTTAGAACATATTTTTCTCAATTTTGTAATTCACTGTGAAGTATTCTAATTGCAGTCTAAAAATATTAGGTAGGCATAAAAGGTGGGAGTGATTTAGTGGCACATTTGGCATTAAAATGGCCTTATTTTGGTTAATGGAGAACTTTGCTTATATCTTTAAATAATCAGAGGTAATGGGGGAATGGAAGCAGTAATAAATCTCACTTAAAGGCACAGTTAGCCCATTATTTAAGTCAAGACTATTACTGTTTCAGCAAAATGACTAGCATAAGGTTAGAGTCATACTTGATTTATTTTTTAGCACGTTGTAGTCAATGCAATACTCTCTAAACTTTGGGAAAATGTACTGAAAGAAAAAGAGATCACTAATTCAAAGAAATAGAAAACAAGTACTAATTCATGCAAATTATTTTTCAAAACTCGTTTGAGTATTAAGATAAGATGAAATTATTGCAATAGTTGTTATTACTAAACAAATGAAATTATATTAGATTGTCAAATTATCAGCACATTCTTTTTAGGTCAAATAACATGATATTAAAAACTTCATATGTTTGTACAAATATGTAAGCTATTAAAGATGCCCTGAGTTCCAATGATACACTTTACTTTGCCCTGCAACTTTTCCCCACTCCACAGAACAAGGCAACTATCCCAATTGTGGGCATCTTTCTACTTCAGGCAAATGAGCAATCCTATTCTTAGCCATGGGCTTTAAAAACATTTATTTCTGTAGCTTATGTGACATAGAATTAGCTCACTTAATTTTGATTCCATAACTTGATTTCCATCCATAAGCCTCTGCCTAACTTCTGTGACTAAAATCAGACCACCCCAAAACCACATACCCACATCACTAGCAGCATATTGTCTATACCCCTCCAAACCTCTCTTCTGATCTACAAGGAAATCACTGACGAAATGACCAGACTCTGCTCCTGGTTAACCTATGGTTTACACCAAAAATCCTGAGTACTCAATTGAGCTTCCTCCTACCACTGGAAGTTGCCCCTAAATGCACTTTATACTTTTTGTCTCATTTTAGATTGTAATCTGTCTGAGTCTGCTCCAGTCCTAACAGGATTCTAAGACCTGGGGACTGGAGATAGTAGTTTAATTTATCGTATAATTATTATAATTGTGTGTATTTAGAGATAAAAATACATATAGTTGTGTATCAGTTGTAAATACAATATCTTTGTAGACCCGTACATTCTAACAGTTGCATACTAGTAAATTTAATAATTTTAAAATAGATAACATATCAACATAGTATAAAATCCAAAAGTTACAAAAGATAGTTTTTCTGTTTTCCAGATCCAGCTCCCCTTCCAGGAAGCAACTACATGAGAATAATTAAAAGTTGACTTTTCAGGAAACCAGACTATTAAGTGACTGAATATTCATAGAATACATGTAGTAAAGTAGAAGATAAGCAGATGTATTTTGAAATTAGAAATGACAATTTTCTTTTGCCAATAATGAAAGGCAGTAGAATGAATGGTGATTACGTGTATTCATTCTACTTCTAAAATCTATCCTCTTTTACTGTTCTTCCTTCTTATAGGTGGGAAGAAGATAGGAGCTCAGGGGTCAGATTTTGTAGGCCCCAGGGGGCTGTCCTCTGAGAATATGGTCTTTTTCTCATAGTTTCAATGTTTATTCCATATTTTAAATGATTTTGAAGTTATTTTTATTTTATATTATAGCTTTCCTTCCTAGATTGTGATAACCTAGGAAGTAGGAATTTTTTTATTTTAATGTTTCAAGTACACAGTACATTTGTTAGACATTTATATAGTTTATAAAACAATTTCCTAATTGTTCCTTTCCTCTTCTGGTTTTCCACCTAGCCAATATATTAATACTAACTACATTCTCTATGCCATGCTCCCCATTCCCGTAATTATCTATCAATTACTAATTTGTACATTTTTTTTAACCCTTCACCCTATTTTCCTAGCCCCCAAACACCAGTCTTCTCTGTCCTTCACCAAATTGTCCACTATATTTGTGAGTCTGTTTTTGATAGTTTGTTCTTTTTGTTCCTTAGATTCCTGATATAAGTAAAATGATATGGTATTTATCTTTATCTGACTTATTTCACTCAGCATAATAACCTCTAGGTCCTTCTATGTCATTGCAAATGGTAGGATTTTACTTTTTTAATGACTGAGTACTATTCCATTGTATATATGAACCATAACTTCTTTATCTAATCATCTGTTGATGGGCATTTAGGCTGCTTACATATCTTGGTTATTGTAAATTGAGCTTCCATAAATATTGGGGTGCATAAATTTTTATGAATTATTATTTTTGTTTTCTTTGAATAAATACCCAGAAGCGCAATTGTTGGGTCAATAAAAAAAGATGTATTTTCAATTTTTTGAGAAACCTCCAGACTGTTTTTTATAGCAGCTATACCAATTTGCAATCCCACCAACAATGTATAAGGGTTCCCTTTTCTCCACCTTCTTGCCAACATTTGTTTTTCTTTGATTTCTTGATGTAGCCATTTTGACAGGTGTGAGGTGAAATCTCTGTGGTTTTAGTTTGCATTTTTCTGAAGATTAGTGACCTTAAGCTTCTTTTCGTATGTCTATTAGCCATCTGCATTTTCTCTTTGGAGAAGTAATTGTTTGGGTCTTCTGCCTATTTTTTAATTGAATTGTTTGTGTTTTTTTTGTTGTTGAGTTAAATGAGGTTTTTTTAAAATATATTTTTGGATATTAACCTTTTATTAGATGTATCATTAATGAATAACTTCTCCCAATCAATAAGTTATCTTTTTGTTTTGTTGATGGTCTTTGCTGTACAA
This sequence comes from Cynopterus sphinx, assembly GCA_030015415.1. Taxonomy (NCBI): domain Eukaryota; kingdom Metazoa; phylum Chordata; class Mammalia; order Chiroptera; family Pteropodidae; genus Cynopterus; species Cynopterus sphinx. The sequence continues at coordinate 36,121,297 of CM057389.1, read as the reverse complement.
AAACTTTTAGTTTGATATTGTACCATTTGTTTATTTTTTATTTTGTTTCCTTTGCCCAGGGAGATATATCCAAAACGAAATTCCTGTTAGTAATACCAGAGAGTTTACTGGCTGTGTTTTCTTCTAGAAATTTTATGGTTTCAGGTCTTATATTTAAGTTTAATCCATTTTGAGTCTATTCTAGTATACAGTATAAGAAGGTGGTCCAGTTTCTTTCTTCCTTCCTTCCTCTTTCTTCCTTCCTTCCTTCCTTCCTTCCTTCCTTCCTTCCTTCCTTCCTTCCCTTCCTTCCTTCCTTCCTTCCTTCCTTCCTTCCTTCCTTCCTTCCTTCCTTCCTTCCTTTCTTTCTTTCTTTCTTTCTTTCTTTCTTTCTTTCTTTCTTTCTTTCTTTCTCTTTCTTTCTATTTCATGCATCTGTCCAATTTTTCCAACACCATTTATTGAAGAGACTTTTACCCCATTGCGTATTCTTACCTCCTTTGTCATATATTAAGTGAGTGTATAGACATGGATTTATTTCTGTACTTTCTATTCTGTTCCATTGATCAATGTATCTGTTTTTATGCCAGTACCATGCTGTTTTGATTATTGTAGACTTGTAGTATAGTTTGATATCAGGTAGTGTGATACCTTCATTTTTGTTCTTTTTTCTCAAGATTGCCATGGCTATCTGGGGTCTTTTGTGGTTCTATATAAATTTTAGGATTATTTGTTCTAGCTCTCTGAAAAATGCAATTGGTATTTTGATACTGATTGCATTGAATCTATAGATTACTTTGAGTAGTATAGCCATTTTAATGATGTTGATTTTTCCAAACTGAGAAATTTTTGCTGATACACTTTATATACATTTATCTTTCACTTTTAACTCTTACAGAAAACAGCAAAACTAGCAGGAATAAATTTGCTTCTTTAAAAATGCAATATGCTACAGGAAAGTGGTTTTTTAAACCAATTTTCAAACACATAGGCACTGACTGAGATGAGAACTGTATGTTCATTCAGTAAATCATATATATATCACGTATGTATAAAAATCATATATATACACATATACACACACATATATAAATCATATATATATATAAATCATATATATACACACACACACACACCCACACATACACACAGCATTATGCCCAAGCAATGGAGATTTCTATAAGTTTATAAAAATAGTGCCTAATTTTCACTTTCATCCACAAAACAAAATAAATTTACTACATTACAATTCTTATAATTTTTCTTCTTTATTACATTACAATTCTTATATTCATAATTATTCTTGGCATGTTGACTACATTGTTTCTACAACAAAGAGTTGTAACTCAGTTTTATGGAGTGTGAAGACAATGTGTCCTAATTGAACTTTTCAGTGTTTTATAAAAAAACTGTTGTTCAGTCTTAAAAATATGATCAGTATACTTAAAAAATAATATATGAGTTTGAGTAAATAACATTTACTGTAATAAGTTACTAAAAACAATAATACTGTTACTTTGATGAGCTTAAAATTTGAAATTAGAAGTTGTAGCAAGAAGTTGCAGTCCTATATCAATCTTAGTAACAGATTAATTTAGTTCTTTTTCACTTTAGTTCTTTTTTAATTAAAATTTAATACATATTCACCACATAATTTGAATAATACATAGTAATAATTGCATAATTTGAACTATACAGAATAATAATTGTATAATTTAAATAATACAGGAATATATAAAGTAAAAAGTGAAAGCCAATCTTATTCCCTATAGTCTTTAAATAGGCAAAATTGAGAGTGACTGTATATTATTTGCTTCAATATTAGTTATGAACCAGCAATATTCTTCCTATGATTTTCATAATATTTAATAATAGATTTAGTTAGAAATTGTTGGAATCTAACCTAACCAATTTGGTTACTCACAATTATCAAATTTTTGAGGGGTAAGTATTTGTAGCTTCTAATAGTTAGAAATAAGTCAGTATTATAGATTTACTTTACACAATATCCAAACCCAGAAATAGGTGACAAGTAAGGTATATCTCGTAACAAATTCTGCCATGCATACTAACATTAATGAGCTCTTAGGCTCAATCCATTTAGATGGTAGCCCAATATAAAAAAAAAAAAAAAAAATGATCCCGTTAAGGCAAATAGAATTGTGCTTTATTAGCCAGTCTTTCAGCCAGAGTCCAAGGATGAAAACCTCTTAAAATCTCTGACCCCAATACTAGCTGGGAATCTTAAGGAATCACAACTCTTTATAAATTGTGTAAAGTCTTAACACTCTGTTCATGCATATAACTCATTTTGCCAATGAAAATCTAATGTTTGTTATGCCAGTTGGTAGATCTCTGGTGTTGAATGTCATAGAAGTGTCTGATAGGCTGTGGTCAACATAGCACAGTATGAACTTTTGATTTGGATATTTAAGTGCCTGTTACTGCTGTGGGTCTATCACCATTATGGTTTTGCAAATGTTAATTATTAATCACCAAGTTATATATTAAAACTAACACTAATAAACATTATTCATATTTTCTAGGTTGAAGAATTTTTAAATAAATTAGATAATATAAAATATTCATATATCATTGGTAGAGTTATTTACTATACAGAACTAATAATTCATATTGAATGAATTGACATTCTACTTTAAGTGTAATGTAGCTGGTAAAGTTGATCAGGTTCTGGGAGATTCTTTATGGTAACCTAGTATAATTAATGGGTGATATAGAACCATTTAAGTCAGACGAATCATTTGGAACTGGCTATAATCTCAAAATTCTGGGATTAGTGGAAGAGTAACAGAGGTGTAGATATTAGATAAATTAGGTCATTTTTTTAGACCTCATTAGTGCATGAAAGTTAGGTTAGAAAACTGATGCTTAAGTACCAGTTTTTTCCAATTAATAATTATGATCTTAAAAATATTACTTAACACCTTTGAATGTCAGTCTCTTAAATTGTAAATCTGTAATAAGATATTATCACATATTGTGTTCTTGTGACAAATAAAAGATATAATACTTAGGAAAACACTTTTATGTGATAAATATTGTGAGAGTGGTACAGTCTATATAGCAAAATATTTTTTTCTTTCGACTCAGAAGATATAATAAAAAAGATACCCCCAGAGAGTAAGGAACATTGAGAAAATTACAAATGTAGAATGCAAAGGAGCAATGACAAAAGATGAAACTGAAAAGGTGAGAAGATATCAAATCTCAGTTTTTAAAAGTCATACTAAGAAGTCTGAGGTGCATTCTTAGGTTTCTATTCTGGCCATGTTGGGGAGGACAGGACACAAAACAGTTCTGTGTTTTCTAAATTTATTTCTAGCTGATAAATGAAGAATTGAGTCATAGACCCATGAGTTTTTCTCTATATATTGAATCTCCTGTGATACTACACCAAAATTGAGCAAGTGGTAGTTTCTTTAATGTTAGTTATAAAGTGAAATCTGAAATTATTTCAGTGAAATTTTTACTAACATTAAAATTTAATTGCACTTTGTATGGCAAAAGGCCAAAACTAAACACATTGCTATACAGAGACCCATGGTTTGCTAAAATGACTTAACTTGAAGAACACAAATATGTAGGTATAGTGAGAGCACAAAAAAGGTTTGACAAAATAGCCCCAACCCTTTTGCCTTTTGGGCCTTCCAGTCTGTGTAGCTGCCCTTTATGTGCCTTTGATATGTATGAAGCACAAGTGAAAATCATCAACATAATTACACTTATGAAAATATTTAAGAAAACATATTTTACTTCAATAGGTTACAGCAGAACATACTTCACTTATTTATATCTCTAGCTGTCTTTCTCTGTTCTGTTGATAGTCTAGGTATGTACTTCACTGTTCATTAAACCCTCCCCCCAAAACACCCATATTATATGTTATTGGCCAAAAAAGATGTACTTGTTTTAGCCACCCAAAGCTGCACTTTAATTCAGTAACACCATGTTCCTCTTCAAGGGATATCACATCATTAGCATGCTCTGTGTTAATATTTTCATAGCTTGTAACAGAAATGGCAAATGGATTTTTAGGAAAAAAAATGTTTCCACAGAATATGAGCATTAACCATTTTCTTTGTAAAGTTAAAAAATAATATCAATATTCTCCAGCTTAGAAATTTGTCTTTTAACTACAAATATGTAAATATCAGATAATATTGACCAGACAATGCTTTTTAATAGGTCAATAAATAGATTATTCTGCTCTAAATTTAATATTTATGTAGCCATTATTGATAGGGAGCAGATTTTTTTTTAAAAAACTTTAATATTTCTGACCACCTTCTTACACCATATACAGGAATAAACTCAAAATGGATTAAAGACTTAAATGAAGACCCCAAACCATAAAACTCCTAGAAAAAAAAACATAGGCTGAAAACTCTCTGACACTGCTTTTAGTAATATTTGTTCTCATTTATCTTCTCAGGCAAGGGAAACCAAAGAAAAAAATAAACAAACAGAATTATATAAAACTAAAAAGATTTGCATAGCAAAGGAAATCATCAACAAAACAAAAAGACAACTGAATGGAAAAAGATGTTTGTCAGCAATACATCTGATAAGGGGTTAATATGCAAAATTTATTTAAAAAATTACATAATTCAACAACAACAAAAAAACAAACAATCCAATTTAAAAATGAGCAAAGGACCTGAATAGGCTTTTCTCCAAAGGGGACATACAGATGACAATATATATATGAAAAGATGTGCAATATCATTAATCATCAGAGAAATGCAAATTAAAACCCCAATGAGATATTACCTCACACCTGTCAGAGTGGTATCATCAGTAAATCAACAAAAGAGTGCTGGTGAAGATGTGAAGAAAAGGGAACCCTTGTGCACTTTGATGGAATTGCAAGTTGGTATAGTCACTATGGAAAACAATTTGGAGGTTTCTCAAAAAATTAAAAAAAGAACTACCTTATGACTCTGTAATTGAACTTCTGGGTATTTTTTCAAAGAAAACTGAAACACTAATTCAAAAACATATATATACCCATATGTTTACTGCAGTGCTATTTATGGAAGCAACCTGTCTATCAATAGACGATTGAATAAAAAGTTGTGGTACATATATATAATGAAATATTACTCAGCCACAAAAAGTGAAATCTGATGGATGGATCTAGAGGGTATCATGCTAAGTGACATAAGTCAGACAGAGAAAGGTAAATACTATACACTTTCATTTTTATGTGGAATCTAAGGAACAAAATGAAAACAGACTCATAGATACAGAGAACTAGTGAGTGCAAGATGAAACAGGAGGTTGGGGGACTGGGTAAAAAATGTGAAAGAATTAAGAAATACAAATTGTTAGTTTCAATATAGTCACAGGAATATAAAGTACAGCATAGGGGATATAGTCAATAATATTGTAATAACTGTGTGTGGTGCCATGTGGGTATTAGACCAATTGAAGGAACCACTCTGTAAATTATATGTGTTTAATCACTATGCTGTACACCTAAAACTAATATAAAATAATATTAAATAATAACATTATAAAATAATTGACATTCAACTCTAATTATAAAATGGAAATTAAAAAAAAAAACTTTAATATTTCTTTACTAGAAGAAAAGAATGTCCTTACTATGCCTTTAACCGGGTATTTCCTATAACCTTTTTGTGATAACTTATTTTTAGTGGGTTTCTTGTAAACAATATGAAGTTGCATTTTTCTTTTTGTTTCATTTTGTCCTGTATTAATAACTTTACTTAAAAATGGGAGATTGTATTATATGTATTATAGCTATTATATTTTGGTTTTATCTTTGATTTTTAACCTACCAAAAGAAGTCATTTTTCAAAGAGGCACATGATGTCATTGGTCCATTTCAAGCTTTTAATCTGTTGTTTTTCAACTGGTGAATGAATAAATAAACTATGGTACATCCACACATTGGAATATTAATCAGCAGTAAAAGGGAAGTTTTATTGATACATACGACATGGATAAACTTCAGAGGCATTTTGCTGACTGAAAGAAGCCAGTGTCAAAAAGTTAGGTACTATATCTTGTACATAAAGACTTTTTACAAAATTTGTATCTCTCACATTTTTTCCCATCTCATTTGAAAGCAACATCCATCTAACTTATCACCTTTACTGCTGCCATCTTCTTCATACCTATACTATTGTAACATGTTTTCAACTAGGATTCCTGCTTCTACCCTTGCTTTCTCCCCACACCCTTAGACTCTGTTTTCCACACAGCACTCAGAATTACCTTTTTAAAATATAAGCCAGATCATGTTGCTCTTCCATCTAAAACTATCCAAAGGTTCGTTTTTATTGTCTATCTTTAATTGCTAAAAGTTAAGTTCCATTAGAAGAGAGATTTGCATTTCTTTTATTCCCTGAAGCATCCCAAGAGCTAGAGCACTGCTTGGCCATAGTCAGTGTTCAAACATATTGGTTTAATAAATGAAAGACAATGAGAGTCAGTTGTAAGTATGAAAATGTTCTTAAGAAGCATCTAAATATTATCCAAAGTGTTAAAACAGGTTGAATTATTATCTTTAATTGATTTTAACATTTATATTAAAATAAAAACTCCGCTTTAGAATGGAATTAACATAAACACCCAAATATGTGGGACATAAGGAACTCAAAATCACAAAGTGCACTTAAACTAGGAATAAGAAATCAATTTGGATATTCTCTGCAATGGTATGTTTCAGAATCTTGTTTCTAGAAAAATATTCTAAAATGGTAATAACTAAAGGAAAATAGTGTTTTGTTACAAATAAAACATGACCTTGGAGCAGAAAAGCTATTCGAATACTGATTTTACACTGATTGACTATATGGCTTTGAGATAATCTTACACAACTTTCATTCATGTTAGATTTCTAGTCAAATAATCAATTTGAAAGAATTTCTCTTCTTAAGAAGAGGCAAAGAGTTTCAAAGACAATTCTGAAAGTTCTAAATTCTAATCAGTTTTCTTTGTAAGTATGCTAGGGTAGGGAATGAGATATGAACTACAATAAAACCAAACTAATTACAGTTTGAGCATAATAAATAGCCTTTATGAAAACTATAATTGCTCATGAAAACATGTTAAGTAAAGATGTGTTATGTCAAAATAATAAAACAAAAGGATCTAAATATTTTTGTCTGATCATTTATTTTGAAATCTTATAGTTAAAAAAATTTATACTACTAATGAATTACTGAAATCCATTCTCTAAAAGAGTTGATATTTTCATCATTCTGATGAAAATTTGAGTTCCTATACATAGCTCCTTAACTAGGGTAATAATAGGCATGTTAAGAAAAAACCTTATCTAGGAAGTTAGATAATTAGAAAACTTGACTGTGAAAATTATTTTTGTAAACTTAGTTTTCTTTGTATAAAAAATTTTGCCTGCTAATATGATTCAGGGACTTCTAACTAAAAAAACAACTAATCTGTGCTAAGTATGCAATATGAAAGACATTTTGTCCTAGGAAATGAACTGATAATGGTTAGACATGTAAAAAACCCCACAAAAACTTGTATGATTAAGGTTAACTTTTTGTTTTCAAATAAGGTATTTAGGAATTAGGTGATTAAGGAAAAACAGATAAAGACTGGGAAGTCTTATCAGTCAGTATGGTTGCAAGATTCAGCAATGGATTCTGGCTAACTCCTGAGTTTATTGGAAGAAATTGTATGGTTTACAGAATCAAGCATAAGGCTAGTAAGGAGGCTTGGAAGGAAGTCAAGAGCATGAGAGGTGTGGCAATAAGGTTCAGAGCTAAGAGCACACATTTGGTAAAGGTCCTGAAGCTTTTGACTTCCATAGTTCTATAGTGCAGTATTGCAGCCTCTGGACTCAATACATTTGCTATAAATAATTTCTTAACTGTCTCTATGTCTCTGCTTTAGCTCATTTAGAGAGAGGTATGAGTTAATGGCACTGATTAATTTGTAATGCTTTTTAATAAAACATTGTCAGTAAAGTCTAGAAATTTACCTATTTGCACAGAGTGAATTCACTTAGTACACGAGATGTCATTAAACAGTTCTGGAAAGCAAATTAAGAGTTGAAATATTGCTCTTAAAATTTGATTCCTTAATCTTCCTAGAAGCCTCCTTCATTGCCAGCTGGAACTATTTTAGGTGGTGACAGCTCAGCCGACACCTCTGCAACCTTTGATTCTTCAGTCCACAGAATCCAACCAGCTTCATTACTCATATAAAATAATTTCCTTTACCACTTCAGTTGAAATCTTGGAGACATTCTTAGATCTCCTCAAACTGCATTCTGTTACAATCTTTAGTAAAATGGAAGCTAGAATTTTTGCTTTTCCTCAACCTTTTTTTATAACTTTATACCAAAAGACAAAATTTTTTATTAAAGTGTACATGTTCTGATCATTCCAGAAATTATTAGGCATTGGTTTCTTTTCTGATCTGCGTTCGCCTAAGTCAAAGCAATAATCATGAGAGAAGCAGAGAGCTGAATGTAAGGTAAACGTGTGACATGCCGAGAGAAGTTTTAAAAGCGTTTATTGGGAGAGGCCTCCCAGGCGAGGTTCTCTGGTCCAGAGGAGAGGGGCCAGAGAAGTCTTGCCCTGGGGTGGGAGGGTGCAGCTTTCATGGGGTTATGTGGGGTAGAAGTATAGAGTGGGGAACGTTAATCAAATGCCTCCAGATTAGGGTGGTGGCACCTAGGGGTTTAGGGTGGGCCCTATTCAGAAGGTCTGGAGTCCAGGTATCAAGCTGGGGAGTCTCCAGGCAGGCATCTGGCTGGCCCTTCCCCAGCCGACCTAACACTGAATGGTGGTTGCTACGGGATGGGGTTAGAGAAAATGAGGAGATATGAGCAAAAAGCACAAAAATTGCAGTTATGACGTGAATAAATCTCGGAGATTTAATGTACAGCATGATGACTATAGTCAATAATGTAGTTGACAATAATAGCTGCGTTATTTACTTGAAAGTTACTAAGAGAGTAAATCTTAAATGTTCTTACTATGCACGCACACAAAAATGTAATTATGTGATTGGGTGGAAGTGCTAAACAACCTTTTTGTGGTAATTATTTTGCAATACACATGTGTATCAAATCATCTCCTTATATACCTTAAAATTATACAATGTTGTATTTTAATTATATCTCAATAAACCTGGGGGAAAGTTTTAATCCTTAATTGACCGTGCCACTCCTTGGTACTGGGATTCTAATAATATTTGCTAATTAGAATGAACAGTATTTGAACAACTGGGTCTCTTGCATGATGTGCTGTGTGTTAGAGATCCTTAACATTATCCAAGAATATGTCTCTGGAAAATCATAGCAGAGAATTAAGTAACAACAAGTTTTCTGACTATTGTGCCTTAAAAGTAAACTTCTATATAATATATCAAAATATAATAGAAAAATAGCTGTGTTCTCAGGCAACACAATGCATACTTAACAGAATATATATTATCCTTCTTGAAAATACAAGAGCCTAGTAAATCTCTTGAGGTTTTAATATTGAGAACTGCTCCATTTCATCTGGCATTCTACAACCCTTAGGGTCCAGGGAACTTCAGTCTAAAGAAAAGAACATGTACCCTTTTCATCTTCACCTTAGGTTCCTAATTTCTTATATTCTTCTGGAGAGACAATTATTTTTTATACAAGAGAATTCTCACATGGCCCAAGTTTACATCATTTTGGAAATTTTTAAAAAATCCAGGTCTGAGTCTGAAGGCCTATAAACATGTAGTGTCTGAGGGCAGGAGGAGATAGATATCTCAGCACAAGCAGAGAGAGCAAATTTACCCTTTCTCAGTTTTTTTTTGTTCTACTCAAGCCCTCAGCTGATTAGCTGGTGGCCACCTGCATTGGTGAAGGTGATTTTCTTTACTCAGTCTCCTATTCAAATGGTAATCTCTTTCAGAGACACCCTCAAAGACACACCCAGAAATAATGTTTTACCAGCTAGCTGGTATCCCGTAGCTCAGTCAGCTTGGACACAAAAAATTAATCATCACTGATACTTATGTTAAATTTACCATTTAGAATTTTACAGCATAACTTTAGAACAACACAGCTTCCAACCATGTCTGCTCTTGAACTCTTTAGTCCAAAATTAACACACTTATAGAATGTGATCGCAAAGACATGATGTGATCACATCAGTTGGAGACAAAAAAGGGCCCATCAGCATTGCTGAAAGTCATCCAAGGAGATAGGCTTGGCTATGCCACCAGAAGACAGCTTGACACACATGACATGGGGCCTTTTAAGAGGGTGAAGTGGCTAGCTTGGGAACTTGGGAGAGAAAGCACAAAGTGTCAGAATACTCACTTCTTCCAGGTATTGTCTGTTAGGTCAGTGGGGAAGGGTCAGCCAGATGCCTGCCTGGAAACTTCCAAGCTTGATACCAGAATCCAGACTTTCTGAATAGGGCCCACCCTAAAGCCCTACCTGCCACCACTCTAATCCAGATGCTCAATTAGCATTCAATTAACATTTCTCACTCTATACCCCTACCCACATAAGCCCATAAAAGCTGCGCCCTCTCTTCCTCTGGCGCGACTTCTTTGGCCCCTCTCTTCTCTGGACCAGAGAACCTCGCCTGGGAGCCCTCTCCCAATAAATGCTTGCTTTAAAAACTTCTCTTGGCATGTCACACGTTTACCTTACATTGTCAAACAGAGGTGGCCCTATGGTGAAAACACAGATGGACCAAGTAATGCATGGCCCACACACACATGGCTCAACCCAGGGTAGAAGTTGGACCATTATTAATAAGTAGTCTAGAGATCTGGAAATCCTTTGTCTGATATGAGGGTCACCTAAAATTAGCATATTAATACTATTCTGGTGGTCCAATCTTGAATGACTAAGTAAAAGGATAAAAATAAAACAAATAAATAACAACAACAGAAAATACACTAGCCAGGTTACCACACAGAAATTAGGGCTTAATAACAAGACTCTAGATATTCTTATAGGTGTGGATCCTGAAGCTTCTTGGGCATCTGTCAACCTGAAAACAATCAATTGAAAGGCATGTTAAAAAAGAGAAAAGAATTCTGGGCCTACACTGGTCTTAGCCTCAACTTGTTGAGCCTCGCCCGGATGGTACTATTAATACAGACCAATGCCAAGTACCAGAAGACAACTTAGAGTACTTAAATGAAAACTCTCCAAAGTGGGAAAGGGGCCTGCATGAGAGCAGGGCCTGGATCAGAGCCTTCCTTGCTTAAGCTAACAGTGGTGTCCGTTCGATAAATTAAACTATCAAAGGTAGATATCAAACCAAAGCAATTAGAATCCAGAGTGTGCTCTCTTTACTACTATGTTATTGAACTGACAAAAAAATGATTTTCTGGTAAGAGGGAATAATCATTCTCCAATTTATGTGTGTAGCTGGCTCCATTTACAGACAGCAGATTTTAAGAATTCGTACTTGTATTTATTTCTGAAGCTAGAAAATGTTTTTCCTCTTGACCATTTTTGTGCTCTTTGCTTGAAAGTGATTTTTTTTTTCCTTTCTACAGTCAGTATGGCAATCAATTCTATTATCTGTATTAAGAACCATGAGCAAGCAAAAAAATTCATACTTTCGAAGGAAACTCTGAATGAGAAAAATTTTACATTTTAGAATATCTAGAACACTCTGAGGGTTCTACATTGCTCCAAACATGATACCCCCAAGCTCTTAGTATGGTACAAAAGCCCTGCGGTCTGTCTCCCTGCCCTCCATGCACATGTCACAGTGAACATTATTCCAGTCCTGAGAACCTAGGTCTTTTTACAATTCAACACTAAGAGTAATCATTGCTAGTATTTCACTTTCAGGAGTAGGACAATGTATTTTTTTTCCTACTTTTTATAATTCTCTAAATTTTCTTTGGAGAGAGACCAAAAAACTGCCTATAATAAGACAGGAAGTCAAAGCGTCTCGCAAGTGTCAACATGAACAGTTGCTTCCAATGTGATCACTATAAACTTAAGTGTACAAAAATAACGAATATATATTTTGTGAAAATATTCATCTCTAAACATGTTTGAAATTTGAAAACATGTAACACTAAAAAATTCAAAAATCATTTAACTAGTCTTTTTTCCCCCTTTGGATGCCAAATAAACCTTGGTTTTTATTTATTTGATATTACGAGCAGAAAGAGAGCCTAATAAAAAGAATATTTGCATGAAGAATGACATAAAATAAGGTAGTAATCTTCATAAGCCAGGAAATATGGTGGTGAGAAAGGAGAAATGTCCCAGTCCCTTAAAGACCATTGTAATAAGTTAAATACTCTTATTTATCATTAATGTAAGTCTATATCAATGGTGTTAACAGTGTAAGCCAAGAAGTTTGAGCCTTATGTGTATGAGATAGTAGATAACCCCAATGGGGAAAATGGAGAGAGTTTGTGCCCATCTTATTATTAATTTCAGATGTATAATGGAAGATCTGATCTGTCTTGTGAAGTTATTAATGGTTAATCCTACTTTCTTGGTTGAGAAATCTTAGCACACCCAAAGTATATTGGACCAGATTACCAACAACTAGTAAAGGGCATTAAAGTACAACAGAAAAAGCATTGGACTTTCAGTCAGAAGACGTGGGTATGACTTGAGGAGCCTGCATTTCCTCCACTATAAAATTTGAAAACTTAACAAGGCTATCTGCTGCCTTTCCTAACTACAAAATTTTAACTACATTGTTGATCTTGCAGTAATTAGAAGCATGTTATTCTTCTAGCTTTCATAGCTCACAAATTTTTCCATCAAATTTATCTATAATGCATTAGTTAGTTGGTATTGACTGACATTTGCTAATTGGCTGATGTTAAACTACACACATTTATATAATTCTATTCACAGGTGAGTAAACAATAAGGTGTTTCTATCTTTAGTTAAATTACCTAGGTATTAACAAATCTTCATTTGGCTCAGGGCTGTGAGTTATAGTCAAGCTCATTTTTGATTAGATAAGATTAATAACATGTTGACGACTGATTTCTACAAAATTGGTCATATTACAAATCAAAAACATGATTAACTGCATCATCGTTCAGTATGTTTTGCTCAAATAATTTTCAGAGAGAGACTCAAAAGTTAATTTTGTTTTGATTGCACTTTCAGCTACTTTTAAAACTGCAACTCCTTCAACTATGTTATGCTAAAACAATGGTGATTAAGATAATTTAATTTGTATAACTGTATTGTGATGGTTTATGTGTCAACTTAATTAGCCTGTGAAGACCAATTGTTTTGTCAAACACAGTCTAAAAGTTGCTGTGAGGATACTTTGTATATATACGTGATTAACATCTATAATCAGTTGACTTCGAAGAAAGGGAGCTTGCCTTCTGTGATGTAGGTGGGCTCCATTCTATTAGTTGAAGGCTTTTGGAACAAAAGCAGAGATTTCTAGAAGGAATTCTGCTTCAAGACTGTCAAATAGAAACATTCTACCTGAGTTTCCAGCTTGCTGGCCTGCCTTGTCTATTTTATACTTGGCCAGCCCCCGCAATTGCATGAGATAATTTCTTAAAATAAATCTTTCTCATATATATATATTTCTCCAGAGAAATAGCACCAACAGGATATCTATATATCATATAAAGCATAATTGCTGCCAAATAAAATATTTGCTCCATGGAATAATCACCTTAATTTTTCCAACTTATGCAGATCATTTAAACATAGCTAGATCTCTTTATGTATATAAAAAATTGTCCTTTATTTATTCCAAATGAAAAGTGGGTCATATACCTCATTATAATCTGTTGATAGTAATAATATTTACTTTTCTGAACAGAACTTTATGTAGTTTTTCAAAGGCCTGCCTCAGGGTAATGGAAACTACTGTGTCTATCCATTTCCCTTTTAATTTGTGAACATGCAAATGGATGCAACCACTAAACTCCAGTCCAAAATATCTCCACAAATCTTAGTTATTACAGGTGAAATGCCAGAAAGATTTAGGACCTCAGCTTTCAAAACTAAACTTACCATTTACAATGTATTGAATCAGAATTATATGTACTATTTATATTTTATTATCAGAATTTAGAAAGAAAAGTATAATAAAATTGCAAGTTCTCCAATTTCTAACAAAATATTGCCTGAGAAAATGAAAACTACTTTCAAAAAAAAAAAAAAACCAGAAATGATTATGCAACTCTGTATGTAATTTGATGAGAAAAATTCCTGAAGATAACATTGAAAAAAATAATCTGGAAAATCAAACACTTGAACTCTCCTAAACTGAATGCATCAGTTTGGTTTTTCTTTGAGTTTGCATTAATACTGTTGTGTCAATCAGCATTCTCCAGAGAAATAGAACCAATCAAAAGATAGGTCTATTCTATTGGTTCTTTTATATGGAGAAATATATATTTTTTATATTTCACATACATAGGAGAGAGAGAGAAAGAGAGAGAGAGAGAGAGAGAGAGAGAGAGAGAGAGAGAGAGAGAGAGAGAGAGATTTTAAGGAATCAGCTCATGCAATTATGGGGCCTGGCCAAGTATAAAACTGATAGAGCTGGTCAGCAAGCTCAGGCAGAATTCTTCTGGCAGTCTGAAGCAGGATTCCTTCTTTCAAAAACTTATTTATAAATCCAGACACTTTTTTTTTCTCTTCCAGAAGCTTCTTTCTTTTCTATTTTAGAATCCTTGCTTATGCCTTGTTGGGGATTAACTTCCATTTTATGATTATGTTGATAACCAAATGTTGCCCTCATAACTTCTAGGTACTAACTAATCTGTCCCTCGCTGACAAATTTATCCAAAAGTTGGTTGAGACTTTGATACTTGATAGTTTTTTCTAAAGTCAATTTTAAAGCCAATAAACAAATTTAATGTGATAGCAATAAAAATGGAATGCAACAAGGTATTTTTAAGGTTCATTTGAAAAAATAAACATGCAAGACATGGTAAGAGATTTCTGAAATAGAAGAGCTATCGAGGAATTAATGCCAAGACATGTTTATTTAAAAGCTACAGTGTAATGTATGTATGTTTTCTATTATTGTTATAATAAACTACCACAAAGTTAGTGTCTTAAAACCATATAAATTTATTATCTTATAGTTCTGGAATTCAAAAACCCAGAATGGATCACTAGGGCTAGTTCCTTCTGGAGGCTCTAGAAGAGAATCTTGCTTCATTTTTGTTTGTTTGTTTGTTTTTACCTTTTCCAGCTTCTAGAGGTCACCTGCATTCCTTAACTCATGGTCTCTTTCTCCATTTTCAAAGTCAGCAGCAAAGCATCTTCCAGTCTCTCCTTTCTCTGATCCTGGTTCTGTCATCTCTTTCTATGACTCTATCCTCCTACTTTTTTCTTTTCCTTATAAGGACCCCTATGGTCATACTGGATTTATATGCATAGTCCAGGAAAATGTCTCTATCTCAAAGTCCTTAATCATGCCTGTGAAGTTCCTTTTCCACATAAATAACATATGCCAATAAAACTAAGAATTACTTTCATATCACTTTAGAGATATGCTTAACTTTTAGAGCAAAATGTATTAAGTCTTTTCTATTATCTCCAAAACAAGAATATAATTTATATTGTGGTAGAGAATTCGTTCTTCTTACAATCAGTGTAACTTCAATTGGATATCCTTATCCCACATCTATTTCTTTCTCATTATCACCTCCTTCATACATCAAAACAAAGATTAGCCTTATATGTAATTTTATTTAGAGTTCTTGAATAAATTTTTCTAAGTAATAAGTTTTTGCCAAATCAATAAGAAAATTCAGATTTTAAAACCATCCTCTTATTTCCTGGGAGCTATCAGCAATTTTCATAGGTATAATAATGGGAAATTGCCTTGGCAACATCCCTTGGAATTTAGATTAAATTTTTTGGTGTTCTTAGAATGCTAATATCAGTAGACAAGGTACAGAACATTACAAGCAAATATTTAAAGCTTATCTTTGAGTCCAGTAGTCAGCCCCCTTAATGAGGTCTTTGTGGAAAATGAACTTATTTAGAAATGTACTTTTTTGTTGAGAAGAGAGCTGGATGGCAAAATCTAAAAGAGTTAACATCAAAATTACATCATAATTATCTATTCACTGTGAGAATTAATTATATGTTCTTCTGTCCTTTCTAAAAATGAAGCTTATCCTTATTTTTAATACATATTTTAAAAAAATTTTTACTACCAAAGAATTAATTTTATATTCCAATGATGCTCAAGATGTACTCATGAATCACCTTTTCTTCTTGAAAACAACTAAAAAACTAATAAAACAAACAAAAAAAATCTTTGAAAACAAGAAAAAGCCATCTTTGAAACCAAGAAAAATAATTGAAAAGATGTAGGGTAATTCAGAAGTATGAAAAGATCTTACAATAGCACAACTAATCCTATTGTAGATTTTGAAACAAGCTGAGGAGGGGTACATGCTAAAGCAAAAACCCCAAATCTCATATTTGCAAAAATGGCAGCAGGGTATTCTTTTGGCTTTAAGAAGTAGAGGAAGATTAGGATGTGTGAAAAATAAAAAATAAAGTCAAATCATACTTTCAAGAAACATATATCTGTTTACTTTAATGAGAGCGGCAAACAGAGACATTCACTATGAGGAGGTCATAGGTATCCACCTCCGTTGGCTATGAAGATGAATCGTCAGAAAAAGATCACCACAATGTCTATAAAAATTATTTGAATAAAAAAGAAAAAGAAATAAACATAAAAATGATTAACGAAGAACACTCACCAGGGATAAAAAGTGCCATTGGAGCAGATAATAATTTGACTATCAATTTACAATAAATTAAAAAAGAAAACAATCTGAAAAACATTACTTTAAGAAATATCAAAGTGCTAAGGTGCAAAAAGTCAGAGAAAAATGGCAAAATCACAAAAAAAAAAACCAAAATAAGAGTTGGCAGAGCGCAGGAAAAAATTGGAACCCAAAAATCATCATGAAGACATAATTGAGGACTGAGAACAACAGAGCATACACCACAGGGAACAAAGATTATGAGAATGATTAGAGTGAACAACCTGGAATAGAAATATAAAACTAAGTAGTCAAAGAGAAAATAATACTGAAGCAGAAGAAGCAAAGGAGACTTAAAATATGCATATTGAATCCTCCTACTCCCAAAATAAATAACAATAATTGAACACAAAATTATTAAAATATATAATACAATAAAACATTCAAGAAATAAAGACATGAACTAAAAGATTTAAAGAAAATATTCTTCCAGAAAAAAAATCATACCATGAGTTCTATGATAAGACATATTACAGTTTCAGGACATTAAAAATAAAGAAAGAGATATTTGGCAACCAGGCAAAAACTTTAAGATGCTCAAAATGTAAATATATTCTCCACACCCCCATTCATTAGATTATTAAAAGAGAGATGAACAAAGCATTTGAGGAAAGACTAAGACTTCCCAAATGTTATACCCATTGGAACTGTCATTCAAGTGTGAAAGCAAGATATAAACCATTTGATAATACTAAAAAAGAAAGACAATCGTTCTCATATATCCATCCTGGAAGACAATGAATAAACTTCATCTCATTAAAAAAAAAAAAGGAAAAATTACACTGGGGCTGGCAGTGAGCCCTGAATCTAATTAATTGTATACACTAGATTAAAACAAACATAGGGATTAGAGAATTTCATGTAAATGTCACAAATCAATATTTTGAAGTCGTAGGGGAAGGAAATGCGGGAGGAAATATAAGTCTGCTAATTTTATTTTTTATAATGAAAGTGCAAAAGATATTATTTGAAGCTCATAAAATGAATAATAGACAAATATTTAGCAATGCAAAACAACTGTACAGTACAAAAAAAGTAAATAAAATGAAAAATGGGAAAATATAAATTACATGCATGAAATACTTGGAAGACATGGAGATGGTTATCATAAATCTAGACAACACCTTGTACCACCCCCCTACCCACACATCTAAAATATCATCACTAAATCTTAAAGCTACAGTTTCAGAGTGAAACACTACCAAAATCTTTAGGAAACTGATGGTTCTCGTTCTATTTAAAAAGTTTCAGAGCATTACAATGTGTACTTTTTAAATTGTTCGTGACATAGAGATAATAATGAGCTAAAAATTCAACAAGAGAATACACACACAAACACACAAAAATTACCAATAAAAAACAGAACTCAACAACAAATTTAAGAAATAATATACCAAGAATAAATAGGCTTTATTGCAAGGATATCAAGGTATTTTCATTTCAAATATCGATTAATAATATTCACCATATTACTAAATCAACAGAATACATATGTAAAATTCCAACTTAAAAAAATTTTAAATTTAACACCTATTTTAATTCAAAGCATTTTAATAACCTATAAACATTTGGGAGCTTTTTAAAACTAGATGTCTATTAAGCATTGTACATAATGAGGATTCACTAGTCTCATTAAAGTCAAAATCAATATATGGGTATCTTCTATCATTCACTGTTATTTAATCTTGCATATTATTTGCAAATAAATTAATAATGTTTCTTAAAACCCCCAAAAATCAACTGAAAAACTATTGAAAATAATAATAAAATAACAATCATAGAATATACTAGAAATGAATGCTTGCTAATACCTACAAAGGTAATAAAATACTTTGGAATAAACTTAGGAATAAATAAAATACTTAAGCAAAAGGTATGCAAGATCTATAGGAAGAAAATTTTAAATATGCTTAAGAGAAACAAGTAGAGACAAAAAACGAAGAATGTATTCTTGGAAAGACTCAACTCAAAAAGCTGTTATTCTTCCTAATTAATCTATGAATTTAGCATGGAATTTGATTACTGTTCCTCCATTCCCAGCTTCTAACCACTAGCCTCTCCAATGCAGGTAGCTACTAGCAGGCTGACTGTGGATGGGGCCTCAAGCTCCGTTTAGAGATGCAGCAAGGAGCCCAGGAGTGATGGCGTAATTCCAAGAAATCCCAGAAAGAGCTGGTATTTAATGCTCTAATGGTGATTGGTATGAGTCTGTTAAATCTATATGACTTTTAAAGCACGGAGAGAAAGAGGAGTGGGAGTGCTGAATCTTTCCTACACTGAAGGCTAGCTGACAAACATCCTCTGGGAGCCTCAGGAGGCTGAGGACACACAATTGAGAGGCGACTTTGTTTATCAGAACCTGTGTAACTCCCACCTTCAAGGTCTCCCAGCAACCAAACCTGAGCCTGAAAGCCAAAGGAAGCAATACTCATCTAAGCTGTCCCTGCAGCCGGAGAGAGAAGGTGCAGATTGAACACACGCCCTGGACTGAAGAAGGTATTTCTAAATAGACTGAAATTTCAGAAACCATAAAAGACAATATTCACTGATTTGAACCCCGAAAACATTAATATAGTTGGGGCGGGAGGAGGGACACCATAAAAAGATTGAGAAGACTTGAGAAACAGAAAATATTTGAGTAAAAAATGTGAAACTGTGGGAAATATTTAAAGCTTATATCTCAGGCAAAGGTCTACATTTAAAAAGAGCCTCATGTAGTGTTCCTAAAAATCAAGATCAATAATAACCTTTTGCTTTATTTATATTCTATTAGTTTCGTGTATATAATACAGTGATTCAACATTTATATATCTTAAAATGTGTTCACCACTGTAAGTCCAGTAATCATCTGTCACCATGTGGCTTTGATTTTCATTTTCATGATGTTTACCAATATCAAGCATATTTTCATGTGTCCATTGGCCATCTGTATGTTTTCTTTGGAGAAATGTCTCTTCATGTCATCTGTTCATTTTTAAATTCAATTATTTGGCTTATTTTTTTTGTTGTTGTTATTGAATTATATGAGTTCCTCCTATATTTTGGATACCAGCCCCTTATCAGATATGTTATTTACAAATATCTTTTTTCATTCTTGTCTTTTCATTCTGTTGATGATTTCCTTCAATGTGCAAAAGCTTTTTATCTTGAAGAAGTTTCATTTGTTTATGTTTGCTTTTGTTTCTCGCTCCAGAGAACATATCCAAAAAGATATTTTTAAGACTGATGTCAAATAGTTTACTACCTGTTTTTTTTTCCTGGAATTTATGGTTTCAGGTCTGACATTTGTCTTTCATCCATTTTAAGCTTATTTTATATATGGTGTAAGAGAGTGGTTCACTTTTATTTATTCTTGCATTTATCTGGACAGTTTTCCCAACACCATTTGTTGAAGAGAATATCATTTCTCCATTGTATATTCATGCCTCCTTTGTCATTGGTTAAATGACTCTATAAACACGGGTTAATTTCTGTTCTCCTTATTTTGTTCCATTAACTCTATGTGTCTGTTTTTGTGCCAATACTATACTGTTTTGATTACTAGAACTTTGTAGTATAATTAAAAATCAGGGACTGTGATACTTCCAACTTTGTTCTTTCTCAAGATTGCTTTGGCTATTTATAGTTTTTTGTGGTTCCATAAACATTTTAAAATTATTTGTTCTAATTTTGTGAAAGGGATTGAATTAAATCTGTAGATTGCTTTGGGTTTGCTTACCATAACTGGTTTATTATGAAGGATACAATTCAGGAACAATCAAATTGAAGAGAAGCACAGAACAAGGTATAGGGAAAGATATGTAGAGTTTCTATACTTTCTCTGTGCACATCACTCTCCCAGGATCTCAGTGTATAAACCAAATGGGGAACCCTCTGAACCCTGTTATGCAAGCATTGTTGATTAAATTAACTCAATCTCCAGCTCCTTGCCTCTTCCTGGAAGAAGTGGAGTGGGAACAGAGCTGAAAATTCTAACCTTCTAATCACGTGACTGCTTCTTCTGACAATCAGCAATGGTTCTGGAGCTATCGTGGAGCCCCTAGCCACCAAACATCTTGCTAGGATACAAAAGACACTTATCACTCCAGATATTGAAAACATGTTAGAAGCTGTTGTAGTACCAGGGACTGAGGTCAAAGATCAAATTTTATAGATAGATGATAGATAGATGATAGATAGATAGATAGATAGATAGATAGATGATAGATAGATAGATAGATAGATAGATAGATAGATAGATAGATAGATAGATGATATAGATAGATTTTGTTTTTCAAAAATTTTATTGCAGCGCATTCTTGGGATGTCTATATTACTCAGTTACTTAATCCAATTAACTGTTATTTGAAGTAGTGCATATTCTTCTGTACAATAAAAGCAAACACCAGTCACCAGTGAAATAGTACATTAATTAGAATTTTTGTACCATGTTATGGTTAAATTTTTCCTTGTCCTTATTGAGATAAAACTGGCATATAGTATTATGTAAGTTTAAGGTGCATAATGTGATAATTTGATACACATGTATATTAAAAAATGTTTAGCACAATAAGGTTAGTTAACATATTCTTACCTCACATAATTATTATTTTTTGTTGTTATAATGATGAAAACATTAAAGTTTTATTCTCATAGCAACTTTCAAGTATACAACACAGTATTGTTAACTATAATCATCATGCTGTATATTAGATCACTAGAATTTATTAATCTTGTAACTAAAATTTTTTATACTTTGGCCAAGATTTCCCCATTTTCTCCATTCCTCAGCCCCTAGTAAATCACCTTTCTACTCTCTTTTATCCTATGAGTGTGATGTTGTTAGAATCCACATAAAAGTGAAATCATACAGCATTTGTTTCTATTTCTGACTTTTCTCATTTAGTACAATATCCTCAAGCTTCAACCATGTTGTCACAAATGGCAAGATTTCCTTTTTATGGCTAAATAATCTTAATATACATAAAATATTCATAAATATGATATTCATACATATAATAAAAAGAGTTTTTCATTCAAAAAATTTCAACTGTGACATCTCATATTTTTTTTATCCATTCATTTATCTTACCAGGGTTTCAATTTCTCCACATCATGGTTTTTTGGTTTTTTGTTTGTTTGTTTGTTTGTTTTTCATTTTTTATAATAGCCAATCTATAACAAGTGTGAGGTAATATCTCATTATGATTTTGATTTTAATTTCTCTGATGGTAATTTATGTTGAGCATCTTTCCATGTACCTGCTGGCCATTTTTTATGTTTTTTTTTTTTTTGAAAAAATATCTGTTCAGGTTCTCTATTCATTTTTATTGAATTGTTTTTTTTTTTGCTATTGAGTTATATGAATTGTTTATTTTTTAAAACATTAACCCGTTGTCACATACGTGTTTTGAAAATATTTTTCTTATTCTTTTCATTTTGTTGATTGTTTCTTTGGTTGCACAAAAACTTTTTAGTTTGATATAGTTCCACTTGTTGATTTTTATTTTAGTTATTCATGCTTTTGTTTTCCTATCCAAATAGTCATTGATGAGGCTAATGACTAATTTCAAAAATATTTTCCCTTATTTTATTTAGGAGTTTGATAGTTTCAGGTCTTATGTTTACATTTTAATACATTTCAAGCAAATTTTTGTGAGTGGTGTAAGGCTGGGGTCCAATTTCACTCTTTTGTTTTTGAATATACACTTTACCCATCACCATTTATTGAAGAGACTATCTTATCCTCATTGGGTATTCCTAGCCTCTTGTCAAATATCAGTTTACTATCTATACATGGGTTTATTTCTGGGCTCTCAATTCTGCTCTATTGATCTATGTATTTGCTTTTATTCTAATACCATACTGCTTTGATTACTATAGCTTAGTAGTATAATTTGAAATCAGAAAGTGTGATGCTTCCAGATTTGTTTCTTCTCAAGTTTGCTATAACTTTAGGGTGAGGGGTATTTTTGTGGCTTCATATAAATTTTATGGTTTTATTCCTATTTCTGTGAAAAATACCTTTAGAATTATGATAGGATTATGCATTGAATCTGTAGTATGCTTTGGGTAGCAAGGACATTTTAATAATATTAATTTCTCTATTTTATGAACACGAGGTATTTTTCCATTTATTTGTATCTTCTTTAATTTCCTTCATCAATTTCTTATATTTTTTGTTTTATAGATCTTTCACTGCATTGGTTCAATTAATTCCTATTGTTTTTGGTGTTATCATTAATGTTACTGTTAGTGTATATAAATGTAACTGATTTTGCATGTTTATTTTTGAATCCTGCAACTCTACTGAATTTATTTATTAGGTCTAACAATTTTTTGGTGGCATCTTTAAGGTTATTTTAATACACAAGATTAAATCATCAGAAAAAAATTTACTTCTTTTTCCTTGTTTGAATTCTGGGATCTCACATTGTACTACCTTGGTAACATCATTCCAAATATTTATTTCTTATTGAATCACAATCCCCAAATTTTCTTATATAAAAGGTTAGAGACTGAAATTCTATAATTTTCAATAAATGTAGTCTACAGGTGACTTTGAGGAAGCAGGTTTAGAAGCACCACTGCAGAAGACCATCCCACAGTACCTTTGTCATGAATATCTTATAGCCCCTGGTTTTAAAGAGCTGTAATCTAGTAAAGGAAACAACATGTGGACTACATTCTATAATGGTATGTGCTAACAGTGGGAAATGTACAGAAGAAAGGGCTTGTTTAATAAAATGAAGTAAAATAAAACTCATTGAATAACAATGGCAAGAGAGCTATAGTTTTATCTCCATGCTTCCTTTCTTTTCTCAAGCCATTAGTTATCTACTATACTCCCTATTTACAAAAATCTAAAATAATTCAATAACTCATCATCCAGTAATTGTCATTTTAAATATACGACATCTTGATGGTTCTTAGGCAGTAAGGTGATAGTTTCTTTTTATTATTTAAGCTTCCTCAGTGTCAGAGTGGATCAAAAGTTGTGGCATTGTGTGAACTGCTTGTAGGGAACCATATTCCACTTACCCTCTTCCCAAAAGACACTATTAGATAGAAACTGAGATTTAAGCATGTTATTATAAACCCATTAACTTGATTAAGCCAGAGTCAAATGCTTTGTATCAATGAGAACTAATGAAATATTCAGGACAAGCAAAATTGCAGTATTTACAGATTTAGCTTCTAAAACTTTTCTAAAATCAAATTAATTTTAGTAGCTCAAGAAAAGATGTTTTCTAATGACTATCTCTCCAGGATATTCAGTTCCCACTAAGAAACAGATTGGAGTCTGAAGTTTACAAATTGATGGGTCAACTGCTGCCAAAAATGATAAGCCTCTCTTATCCTCAGGTGATTTGATTTGTCATCCTTATAATTGTGCTCACCCATGCCTCATGTCTGACCCTATTGGTAAAATCTTTAAAAAATAATAATAACAATTTAGAATTGGCTCAGTTGATTAATTATTTGAAGACTTTTGCACTTTTTTAATGTTCTGGTATAGTTTGAACTGGTGGCCTGAATGTTCTTATCATATGACAAGACAAATAATATTAAATGAATTAAGATAAAGATTATTGACACTAATAAATTATTATTTATAGAAGAATTTAAAAGATGTTTTCCTCCACATTTAGAATTAAGTCTTGATATGTGGTACTCAACAAAGTGTAAAATTAAGTCATATTTATATCATTATTACTTTCTTATCAAATAAAACAATATAATGAACAGAAAGAAGAATTTTAAAGTTTGTAATCCAAAAAATTTTAACTAAGTGAAATCAGATTGTTGACCTTAAACTTCCCCTTTTTTGATTGCTGTATTATGGATCCTATTATTTAATCTTTTCTGTAGATTTATTGATTATTCCTGATCATATTGTTCTAGTACATTTTTATAGTAATGTTATCGGTAACTACCTTCTTAAATATTTAGACATCATTTCATGGCTAAACGTCAGGGAAATTGTTCATAATCAGAAACCTCTTTCCAATGAAATTAGGTGGATTCATTATCTTTAGCACAATTACAGTGCTTAGCCACAATGGGCGCCCATTTGTGCTGATTCTGTTGTTGCTGGGAGGCAGTTAAACCCAGTCACTGCCCACAATTACGTCTATGCTCAACAGCTGGAAGATGCTCCCAGATGCTTCATGAGAGATTTTCTTGAAAGACAACTCCTGTGGATGTTGTAGCCCTTGGAATCAGTTGGATTCTGTCCGTCTTGACTCTTCATGTCTCTGTACCCATGATGTTAGCAGAAACCAGAGTCTCTGAAATGAAGTGTTGAGATGTGAATCATAAAGACAAATGGTCAAGGAATCCAGGAAATGCAAAGTTGTAGTGGAAAAATCTAGTTTTGGGTGTGAATGTCATAACTGACTATATTTCCCTTACCACCCAGCCTCAGGGGCTTCTGTCTGTTTTGGGTGCTGGTACTGGAGGTACCAGAGTTATGGTGATAATAAAAAATAATAATAAAATAAAATAACAATAAACAAAAATAAAAACATAGAACACAGTCCTGATTGACTTTTTCTATATTCTTTTCATACAATTTCGTTCAAAAATACTAGTTGGCATTTACAAAGTGCACACTTCTTGTTTGGAATAGTCTCAATTTCCATTGCATTGCTATATTGTCCCTATCGAACTTAAAAATATATTAGAATTTCTACTGATTTATCTCCCAAATTGCCTCTCAGTTTCAAAAGTAGCACAATATCTTTTGTCAAGCCAGGAGCTTCAATTTTTGAATTAGAAACAATAGCCATTGTTTTTGGATGGAAACCACAGAAAGTCATAAAGTGACAAAAAGACCAAGAACCAGGGCTGCCCTCTGGGCTTTGATTTCTCAACTAGTGGTTAAATTTTGTGGCATATGTCAGTGGTTAGTGATCTATAACCATTTAATTATTTGAAAACTTTAAATAGTAAAAATGCATGTGTGATCTGTGGTTGTGCGCAGGAAGGGCAAGACAAATCCACGTGAAACAACACTGTACATTAAATATTAAGGTACAGACTGTGATTTTTTAAAGAAACAGACCGTAAGTAATTCTTTTTGTTGTTGTTCAGAGGAGTGAAAGATATCATGAAGGCTGAAATAAACATTAAGCAGTTAGGATTTTACCCAAATCTCATTACTGATTGTGCCTAAGAGACAGAGGACCCGTTGTGAGTATTGGAAACAGTACCAGTTTCTGTAACTGTTGAGGATTTCTGTTAGGAGATTCTGGAAAAGGAGAGAAGCGTGTGAAAACAGGCAGCCTCCAGCTAGAGGGAGCCCTTTTGGTTTTGAATTGGAGATACTGAGCTGGCTACGAGATTCACTCCTTCCAAAGGGGGTCAAATATATGGTGATGGGAGGAAATTTAACTTTGGGTGGTGA
This sequence comes from Cynopterus sphinx, assembly GCA_030015415.1. Classification (NCBI taxonomy): domain Eukaryota; kingdom Metazoa; phylum Chordata; class Mammalia; order Chiroptera; family Pteropodidae; genus Cynopterus; species Cynopterus sphinx. The sequence continues at coordinate 36,095,148 of CM057389.1, read as the reverse complement.
ACCACAATGCAATAGACATATGCTGTATTATTGAACTGTACACTTGAAACCTATATGATTTTATTAATCAATGCCACCCCAATAATTTTAACTAAAGAAAAAGAAAGCAGCTATGGACTTGATACATAGAGGTTTGCTAACTCTCTGGCCTGACGTGTCCACTTTGGGGGGGTCATTTTGACTCTACTACTGTTAGGTGAAAAAAGCTTGTCAATTGGACACGGTACAGTTAAGAATGCCTGCCCCAGCAGCATCTCAACTTTGCATAAATGCTAGCTTTTCCTGTGGGGGAGGCTTCATCTTCCACTCCACTGCCTGAAGCAAAACACTGACTCCATAGGATCCTCAATTCACAGAGGTGCTTCTAAATGCCTGAACCTAGTATACTGATGTTTAGCTAAGCTGAACCCCTACTGTGATTGCTGCAGTGGTCCAGTCCATGCAGAATAAAAAGCAGGCACGTTTGCTCTGCTCAGACCTCTGAACTTGTAGGTTTAGGGACACCCTCTCCTGGGCTGTGGACTGCGGAAGTGAATTGAGGTTAATAATAAAACTGTTTGGATCACTCATGATGGTGCCCACAGGAAGAGCTCATGCTGAGGAGACTGACCAGCTGGAATGAGGCCTTAGAGTCTGAACACTGTATATTGCCACATTGCCACCCGCACCTGTCCTGTAATGGACATGGCAATAAGGCCTCTTTTCACAGAGCATAAAAGCAAGGACTCTGAATTTTGATGAAGAGGCTACCACTGAGTGCTAAGCGACTGTGACAAAGGCTACTCACTTGCCTTTTGCTGGAGAAAGTCATATGGTATGGAGTCTGTTCCATTGCCTATTGTGCCTCCTTCACAGGCTGTCTGTTCTTTCAGACTGCCCTTGACTCCTGCTGTAGGCCAGATGATTGATTCACCATGCTGACCCAGTTCTTAAAACTAACCTGACATGATGTCAGACTTTACCTGAGCCCTGTACTTCTGGAAAACAGAGATGACAAGAATCTCCTATTTTTTGTGTGTGTTAGGGGAAACAGCTTTTAGCAAAGGACAACTCTTCTCCATATGACCCAGATAAGTCTCCTGGATGTCCTCTTGTATTCCTATGATGAGGAAGATGCAGCTCTTCCAAGTTCCCCTTCATAATGAAATGAGCTCTTTGCCCTCCCTCAATCTCACACAAGCTTCCCTCCTTCCCCCAGGCTCCTGAACTTTGACCTACCCTTAAGCACTAAACTCAGAACAACTCCTCCTTAATAGCTGACCTCAGGGAAAAGCATTCTCTCACCAAATGTCCATCAGGCCACACTCACTCATCCCAGCTGACACCCTAGTTCTTTCTTATTCATTCCTAGAAAAAAAAATAGTTCTCTTCTATTTGATTCTTAGGATGCTTGCAAATCCTACTGTTGGAGCATTCTCCCTATTGCAATAGTCCTCCTTTCCTCCCTCCTTGAATGACATTCCCCCTTACCCACATCCAGGCTTATTTCCATTTTACTTCTGTGTGATGTGCTCAGCTTTCCTCATCAGAGACAGTTTGATAATGGTGAGGCTTCATGGCAGAAGCTACTCAATAATGAGCTGCTGGTCTGACTATTTACTTCAGCTTCTTCTAGTGCATAAGTCTCAGTGAAACAGTTTGATTGTCAAGGGTGGCAGCCATCCCAGAAAAGATTATCTCATCTATCTAGGCAGCTTAAGTGGGTTGTAGTCAGGGTGAAAAGTGTGAAGAGTAATATAAACTTATTTGGAAAATTTTGAAAATTCAGGATTCTCCCCAACTACTCCTGTGTGTTATTCTTTCTCCTAATAGCAACACCAGGCTATACAAATTGGCATGCCATTGGGATGACAGCCTGTCAAAAAAAAGTTTTGGAGGATATCGACTTAATTCTGATAATTTGTTGTTGTATCCTTACTTTTTAACAGACTAATGTTTTAGAGCAGTTTTAGATTTACAAAAAAAAAAAAAGAATGGAAAGTACAGAGTGCTATATACTCCCTGCCCCCACATACCCACAGCCTCCCTCACTATCAGTAGTTGGCATCAAAGTGGCACATTAGTTGCAACTGATAGACCTTCACTGACACATTATCACCCAAAGGCTATGGCTTAGGGTTCACCTCTGGTGTTGTGTATTCTGTGGGTTTGGATGAATGTATAATGACATGTAATCACTATTATTGCTATATCTAGGAATTGGCTAATGTTGAGAGGGGCAGTCCCTCCACAGTCACCAAGGTCCCAAATATGAGAGTACAGAATATAAAAAATAAGAAAATATAGACAATACATGTAATTACTAGAAAATGCCATATAGATTTTGTGGCAGAGGAGGGATAGCAAACATCCAGCACCTGAGGAGGAAACACCTTAGACCCAGGAATTGCCATGGAAAATGCATGAATACTCTGTATTTCTGAATTGCCCCTGGAGCCTTCTTCCAGACAGAGAATGCCCTGCCAGTGCTCTCCCAACTTTTGTGAGCACTTTGAATTTAACTGAACTTTAGTCTGCCACTTCCCAGTAAACATCTCTAGCACAAGGGAACAGGAGATGGCTCCAGCTCCTGCATGGGCCATGAAACACCTAGGGATAGTGCAGTAAATGTAGAGGGATTGAATTCAGGTGGTCCTTCTAAAAACAAAAACTATGTTCCAGTATTCAGACCAAACAGGGGAACCTAAGACTAACCAGATGATAAGATGGGAGAGCCCATGAGAGGCTACTGTCTACTTGTGGCCTCTTACTGTTGTATGTTGCACTGGGAGATGGAGATGATGGTGTTGATTATAAGCACTTTATTTCCAAGAGGTCCACATCTGCCTTCTTGTTTGAAAGGCAAGCATTAACTTGACTCCTGGAGAAACACTTGCGTTGGTTATAGTGGCTATAAGAAGTGCTTAAGAAAATGCCCACAGTAAATCAAGAAGCCCTCAATCATGTGCTCTATGAGCAGTCTTACATTCAGCTAGAATCATTCAATTAGAAAACGTGGTAAGAAATTTGTCCCTGACTCTATCTGAAGTGATCAATGGCAACAGCTGGCCCTGGAAATGAAATCAGCTTCACCACAGGCAAGAATTGTTGATGGAACTGCCCTAAACTCTCTCCTTACAGGCTAAGGCAAAATCTACAGGAAGTGTAAATACATTCTGTAGAACCTGAATTAATGCCTCAGGCCAGGAAGAAAAGTCCATAAAGATACTTAAAGAAAAAGCCACTTGGCTTTCTGAGATAGAGCATGCTGGAATTTATTTAGATCCAAAACCTGGGGAGATGAGGGTGGGGGGTAGGGATGGAGGGTGGGGGCTGAGGAGTGAGATTGGCCAAGGTTAATACCATAGGTTGGTCTCATCCTGCTGCTCTGAGTCCTGCTGATAGTAGCCTTAGTTAAAAATTGTATGAAACACTTCAGACAGATATAAGCCAAGTCTCTGTCAAGTTATTCAGAAGAAATAATATACATATGTATGTGTGTGTGTATACACACACATATACATACATGAAAAATTTTACCAGAAGTCATACCCCGCAGAATCGAGCAGTAGAATCGTCATGCAATAATGTTCCATGAATATTTTCATGTTTCTGCATAGTCATAGTCTAGGTCTTCTGAGCAACAAAAGTTAACATGTTAGAAAGATGTACATGCTCTTTAGAGCCACCACCTGCTCCCAATTAAAGGGTAAGAAAACTTGGATCTGAGGTTGTAAAAACCTAGGGATCTTCCTCACTCCTGGGAAGATTTGTTGACTGTTGAAATAAAATATGTGGTATCTATTTATCAAATTATCTATATAGTCCGTCTCCAGAAAAAAGTGTAGCTGTGTTTGTTGTTCTTTATGAGTGATCCTATATAAACTTTGGGTTTCACAATTTTAGAATTCCTTTCCTGTGGCACAACTAGACACAAATCCAGATTGTTTTGTAGGCAAATTTTACTAAAACTTTAAAATATAGCTATGGCCTACTTTAGAGAAAGTATCACAGAGAATGGAAAAATAAGAAGTTATTTAACTTTTAAATAAAGCTATATGTCATAGTTTCAATTCAAATAGCAGGCTACAGAAAAACTATTAATATAGAGCACCTATGAACATAAAGATAAAAATACTGAGTAAAAACTCTTAAATCCAACTCATCATAATACAGTAGAATTTACACTAAAAACATAAGGATAGGTTAACATAATTTATGCAATTAACAGATTAAAGGGAAAAAGTGATTATCTCAATGGAAGCAGTAAAGCATTTAGTAAAGAACCATTCATTGTGATAAATCCTCTTACCAAAACATTAAATAGTGTACATATGAAATAATCTATAGTAAAAAGATATAAATGACATTGAATCTTTAAAGTACTATTTTTGTCAAAGTCAGTGAGATGAAGAATTGCTACTGCTATGGTCAATATATTAAAAATGATCAAGAATCCCAAAGAACTTTTGTTTATGTGGATTATATCTATTAATAATTACCATATTAGAAAAAAACCTGAGACTCTTAAAAATATTTGTTAATTTGTTTTAAAATAATAACAATAATTAATTAAATGATAAATTATACATGTACATATAAATATATTTTTCCAAAAATTGAAAATAATAAAAAGAGTGGCAGTATTTTCCATTGGTGCAAATCTCTTAAATATTTGGTATAGTAGAAGGCAACTGGGATCTCATATATGCTTCTGCAATCTATCTGCAGCAATATATTGTTTTGATTGAGTATAGGAAGCAAATAAATGAAAGAACTGTAGAACATTGAGGCACCAAGCACCTATTAGTTTTTAAGATTGCTTTCCTCTGAGATGGATCCAAGTAAGAGAGTCTATGCATTTCTAAGGGAAAAAGCGTACAAAAAAGGGAAAATGAAGAAGAATGAATACTGGGTCAAATGAATGTTGAGATTGCCCCCACCTCAAATGTTGTCAACATCTATTTCTTCTTATTACTTGATGAGGTAATAAGAAGGTCAAGTATCCCATTACACGTCACAATTAATTCTATCATAACACCTATTACTTTCCAGTAAGATTATTGTTGCCTCAAGCCAGACCCATTAGACTGCGAACTGGACAAGAACAGGAACTCTATCACTCAAGTTTATGATTCCAACTCTTAGCACAGTGCCAAGTGCTGAAAATATACTCTGTATTTGTTCGAAAAAGTACTAAATGAATAATTGTGTACCTAACTCAAATCTATTTCATCTCTAACTGAAATAAAACCCATTTCACATTTCCACCCTTAATGCTACATCATCCTTCCATTGAGATATTCTTTAATTTCACTTATATGCTGAATCTAAGGAATTAAAAGAACAAACTAATTAAAAACAGACTCATGAATTATACAAAGGACAATCTGGTGATGGCCAGAGGGAAGAAGGTGGCAGGCTGGAGGGAAGAAGGTGGTGGGCTGGGAGAAAGTGGTGCAGGGTTAAAGAACTACAAATTAGTAGTTGACAGATGGTCACGGAGAAGGGGAGCATGGCATAGGGAGAGCAGTCAGCAGTAATGTAATGGCTATGTGTAGAGCCAGAGAGAAGGGTGATAAAGTAGTGGAGGACTCGTTTCATAAACTAATAAATGTGTAACCAATGTACTGTATACTTGAAACTAATAATAAAATAAAATGTTTTAAAAAATGGCCACGGTGCTGCATGATCACTGCCTTAATTTCTTCTCATGGTCCCACAAGAGTTTTAAGGGATCTTTAAAAGCCCTCAATTTATTGTCTTTTATAAACAAATGTACCATCTACTTTAAAAATAAAAAGAAAGAAAAAAGAAACAAGGCAATTATCAATGGTAACTCTAATAATATGATACAGAGCAGAATTTTCTGATTTGAGTTTACATTTTCTCCACAAATGAGGGATTGGAACTTTGTGAGAAAGGATAGAAATAAAATGTGTTTTCATTCGAATAGAATTGCCTTAATATAATCCACTTTGATGCCAAATCCTCAATGAGTCAGGAGCCTATTTTATCTCCAGTGCAGCCCAGTATCTTGAGATTGGAGAGCTGCTCACTGATGTCCCCATTGGCTCCATCTTCATCTGAATTTTTTCAGAACACTTTGCCATTGCCAGCAGAGAAGTCAGCAGTTATTCCAGGATTTTTGTATATGTGATTTGTAGACATGTGAAATATAACTTCATTTATAATTGAATTTTTGAAAAGCTCAACTGTAAAAAATTCAAAATTACTTATGCAAGTAAAATCATAAAATAAAATAAAATAAAATAAAACAAAACAAAACAAAACAAAACAAAACAAAACAAAACCACTTTAATTTAAACTACTTGGATATTTAATGGAAAACTTAGGTTTCTCTTTTTTTTTTCTGTGTGTATCTGCCCTCTTATTTTGTGATCAATGTGTAACCTCTAAGATAAACAAAAAAAGAGAACTGGGAATGTACTAGGAATCCTAGATGGTGTCCATGCCAACTTAGAGGAGTCAAATCGGTTACAAGTAGTTTTGCTGAGAGTTTTTCATGCTGGTTATTTATCCTCTTTATTCAGGGAACAGTGGTAGAAATAATGAAAAATATTTCTATCTGGTAGTGAGCATTTAAGGTAATTTTTTACTCGTTTATAAGAGCTGAGCAAAATACAAAGTGTGAAAGGTTAAATGGTGACTGTTCATTTCTGCAGTCAACCTCATCAGTCAGCAGTTGGCTGTGAGGCATGTCTTTTGCCCAGTTGCTGAAATCATGCTGTTAGCGTCCACTGCTGGCCTTCAGTTTCTTCAGAACATTACTTTGGAACTGTGTTTTTCTCCCTGTGTCACCCAGAGAAACTTTGATTTTTACTTTCCTTTTCCAGGAGAAAGTTGGCCCTCTCTCATTACCATAGCAGTAGTAGCCTGCTGCTTTATGGTTCCTCCCAGTCCTAGACTAATCTTGAGTGCAAAGTGCGTAGCATAGCAATTATAAGGACTTTTCAGATTTTAGTGTGCCTGCTCAAAGGGCGGGAAAGGCCACTTCCTACAGTTCAGCTTGTTTGTGTGATTTAGACTCTTCAAGCTGAATAATAATGTAGCATTTGTTAAATAATCATAGGTAGTATAAATAAATAATTTTTGAAAACCAGCAAACCACATTAATCTCAATCAGGATCATTATTATACAAAAAAGGCATATCAGAACTGAGATCACTATAAAAATTGCACTGTCCATAAATTACTATAGATCCATACCTCGGACCATCTCTTATATGCAGAGTGACTAACTATACGTACTGCCCAAAGTTCTGCCTACTGGGACAATTCCCATTCAAGATTTCCTCGGAGAGACATTTTAAAATGATGATATAGAAAGATGGACATCCTCTTCTGGCTAGGATCAGTTTATTTATAAACTTATTTATTTATAAATAGGCCTGTATTCTTTTCTGTTGATTGGTTATAATAAACTTTCCTTAAGATGCTAAGTGTGGATTAAGTGAGAAATTGTGAAGCAGGAGAAAGCCATCCAGTGGGAGCTATCAACTTTAGTAAGAATGCAGCCAATCTATATACCAGCAGAGAGGAAGCTGGGACATAAAGACTCTCATGTCTCTCTTCTATCACCCTCCAGTCAGTCTCTGTCTTTCTGTCTCTGTCTCTTTCTCTCTCTCACACACACACACACACACGCACACACAGACATCCATGTATGAATGAGCAGTAACAGTTTCATGTTAATTTACAAGATAAATTGTCATTTTTTGCCTTCTGTAATTGCAAATGGACTTTTAAGGATCATTAACCGTGCCCTCAAATATGGCTCTTCTGAAAATCATGTAGAACTTGTGGCTGTCTAAAAAGGGAACTTGTTTTTCCAAAACATTGCACTTTGGAATAGTAAGAGTCTGAAATACAGTGACCCAGTCTAGTGATTTGAAATGCTCATGGGGAAACATTTATTTTAGGTGGCTGTCATTCCTTTGACAGCTTGTCTCATGAGGAGACATTATCATCATCAACACATTTTAAAATTATAGAGCCATGCACATTTGTTTCAGAATCTTTTAATTGAATAATAAATAATTTTGAGGTGTTGGGTTAAGGGTTAAGTTGACTCCAGAGGTGATTGACTTTTTTTTTTTTACTAACTTTTTAAAAATTTTCAATTGCAGTTGACATACAATATTATATTAGTTTCAGTTGTACAACATAGTGATTAGACATTTATATAACTTACACAGTGATCACACTGATAAATCTAGTACCCATCTCACATTGTACACAGTTATTATAGTATTATTGACTATATTCCTTGTGATATATTTTATATCTTTATGACTATTTTATAACTACCAATTTATACTTTTTAATCACTTTTCCTTTGTTACCCAACCCTCAACCTTCTCTCCTATCTGGTACCCATCAAAATGTTCTCTGTATCTATGTATTTGTTTCTGTTTTGTTTGTTTGTTTTATTCTTTATATTTCATATGTAAGTGAAATCATATAGCTGTTGTTCTTCTGTGCTGACATTCCACTCAGCACAATATCCTCTCAGTTCCTCCATGTTCTTGCAGATGGTAAGATTTCATTTTTTTATGGCTGAGTAATATTCCATCGTATATATGTACCACCTCTTTTTTATCCATTCAGCATTAATTAACACCCAGATTGCCTGCATATCTTGACTATTGTAAATAATGCTACAATGAATATATGAATGCACATGTCCGTTTGAGGTAATGTTTTGGGTTTCTTTGGTTAAATACTCAGAATTGGGATTACTGAATTCTTCTTTGTCTTTTGATATAGCTTTTTTAAAAAAGTGCATTTTGTCTAGTATAAATATTGCTACCCCAGCTTTTTTGTTTGTTTGTTTTCATTTTTTTTGAAGTATATTTTTTCATTCTTTTACTTTCAATCTGTGTCTGTTTTTCAATCAGAAGTAAGTCTCTTATAGGCAGCAAGGGTCTTGTTTTCTCATCTATTTAGACACTCTATGTCTTTTGATTGACACATTTAATTCATTTACATTTAAAGTAATTGTTGATAGATACATAGTTATTGCCATTTTCTTATTCACATTTTTTTCTTTCCTCTTCTTAAACAAGTTCCTTTAACATTTCTTGTAATACTGATTTGGTGGTGATAAACTACTTTAGCTTTTTTTGTAGTCTGGTAAGCTCTTTATCTGTCCTTCAATACTAAATGATAGTTTTGCTGGGTAGAGTAATCTTGGTTTTAGATCCTTGCTTTTCATCATTTTGACTATTTTGTGCCAGGCCCTCCTGGTCTGCAAAGTTTCTGTTGAGAAATCAGCTGACAGTCTTATGGGGGCTTTCTTGTAAGTAACTAGTTACTTTTCTCTTGCTGCTTTCACTATTCTCCCTTTATTTTTAACCTCTGACATTTTAATTATGATATGTCTTGGTGTGGGCCTCTTTGGGTTCATCTTATTTGAAACTCAGCTTCATGGGCTTGTATGTCTATTTCCTTTGCCAAGTTAAGGAAATTTTCTGTCACTATTTCTTCAAATATGTTTTCAATTTCTTACTCTTTCTCTTCTTCTTCTGGTACCCCTGTGATGAAAATGTTGGTATGCTTGATGTAGTCCCAGAGGTTGCTTAAACTGTCATCATTTTGGGGAATCATTTTTTGATTTGCTGTTCTGCATGGGTGTTTTCTGCTACCTTAACTTCTAAATTGCTGATTCTATCATGGCTTCATCTAATCTAGTATTGATTCCCTCTAATGTATTCTTTATTTCAGTCATTATATTCTTTCTTTCTGACTGGTTCTTTTTTATGTGTTCTATCTTTATTTTTATGTTTCCTATATCATTGTTGAAATTCTCACTTAGATCATTGAACATTATTATTACCCGTATTTTGAAGTCTGCATCTAGTAGATTGCTGGTCTCCATTTTGTTTAGTTCTTTTTCTGGAGCTTTCTTCTTCTCATTTAGGATATGTTTCTTTGTCTCCCCATTTTGGCCACCTCCCTATGTTTGTTTCTATGTATTAGATAAAGCAACTATGTTTCTCAGTCTTAGTAGAGTGGCCTAATGTTGGAGGTATTCTGTGGGGCCTAGTAGTGCAGTCTTCTTGGTCAAGTGAGTCAGGTGCTCCAAGTATGTTTTGGTGTGGGTTGTGTGTACCCTCTTGTTGTAATTGAGCCTTTCAAACTGTTTATACTTCAGTAAGAAGGATTGACTCTCAGTCTGGTTGGTTGTGAGGACTTGCTTTGACTACAGTGGTGGAGCTATTGTGCAGGGGCTGTCCCAGCAAAGCAGGATTTGCTTTCTTGGGCTTCTGGTGCTTAACTAGTCTGCTCTTTGAATGTGTCATCCTTCAAGGTGGTCAGATGGTGCTCTGGTTTGGTCCAAAGACTCATGGACATGGACTATAGACTAGTGGTTACCAGAGGGTAGGGGGTGAGTAGAGGGGGGAAGTAGGTAGGGTGTAGGTGGTCAAATATGTGGTGACAGAAATCTAACTATAGGAAGTGAACCCAGTGTAAATATATATATGTCTTACTGTTAAAGTGTACAGCTGAAACCTATTGGATTTCGTTAACCAACATCACCATAAAAAAATTAATCAAGTCATAAATAAATAAATAAATAATAAATGAAAGAATTTTTTTTATTAGAAAACATAAAAACTGAGCAAAGTGGAAAAATTATGATATTTGTCAGGATCAAGATGATTATGTTGTTAGTTATTTTTCTTGATGAGGGACATTAGGCATATTCTAGTTCTGATATTCAACAGCAATGTGTGTGGGCATATACAACACTGAGAGAATGGCTGAGAACCAGCACAACTTCCCCTAAAATGTTCTTATCAATCAACTTTGACAAAAACAGACCATCCAATTCTCCATTCTCTTCTATAACTTTAATTCTCTTGTATGACTTTAATTCAGAAAAACAGTTTCTGCCATATAAACAAATATTCTAAATCAGACCTCTTATGTGCTTCTGTCTTCATAAAGCTGAGTTTCTTAGTGTCTCTTCTTCAGTGAAACTATCAACATTTTGTCTCTGACATTCCAGTTTTAGAGAAAAAAGGAAGGTTACAGTCAGCTGAAGATTTTTACAAACTACTGAGCTGCTTGCAGGTCCTAGAACTGTGGGAAGTCAAAAGTCCAATGGGAGCCACCCTGGTTCCCCCTGGGTAGTGGAGCTTGTGGGCAAGAGGTTGTGTTTCTAGGGCAATGAAGCATTATAGAAACACTTCATACACCTTCCACCATTATGAGCAGAACCACTGACACTCAGAAACCAGGGGACTTATTTTAGAATACTAGAAATTCAAAAATAACAGGGACATTCCATTTCTTTGACAACCTTCAGATTTATGCTCCTTAAAACTTAACTTAAAAAATCACATTATAGGAAGAGAATTGGTGGTCTGGGGAAAAAATAACCTTAAGGAATATGTCTCAAGTGGACATAAGAAAATCTTTATACCTTAGTGAAACAAAGTGATAAATGGAACACATAGAACAACAACAACAAAATATTAACATTTTGCACATTTGAAAACAATAATAATGGGTATTATAAAATTAATTTCCATTTAGCATCTCTTGTTAATTAGAAATGTTGAAAGATTACTAGCTCCCAAAGTATCATTAAGATAGACAATATGAATTTAAGAATATTATTTGACCTTCTATCTATTAGAATATTATGGCTCAGTTATTGATTTCTACTTTCCTAATTCCATTACAATGCCAAAGATACACAATACTTGAATGTTTGAGAAGGATGGAGCTTTGGGTAATTTTTATTTAACCAATGACAGAGAAACCCAAGGGGTATGCCTCTATTTCAGCCTCTCCAAATCCATTTCTCTCTCAATCCACTTTTGAATCTTTTATACCAGAGACTTTAGAGCTAAATTCTCCAGAATCTCCTCATTCCCTCCCTCACTAATGCATGGAAAATACAATTCAAGTTTTACCTCCCTTGAAAGCACATTATCTTTACAACAGCCAAATTTGGAAAATTTTCTACTTTTTCTTCGCCATTAGCCAGATTTTTCTTTTTAAAGAATTTTTCTTTCTAACCTAGTTTTTCTCTAATTTAATCAGCTAATGAGCAATGTACTAAGAAGATACATATTTGAATTGAGACTCCAATGCCTATAAGAAAGAATATATTCTGATGTAAGAAAAGAGATAGAGGGAATTAGACGCTCAAGAGAAGTTACTGAGCTCATGAAAATCTTAATCTGGATTCCTAGTGGCAGTGATGGCCCCAATATAAATTTCTTAAATAAAGTCATTTCTGTAACTATATAACTCTAGTGCTAATAAAACGTTGCTTTTTGGTATTCTTAGCTCTCCATATCATTTATTCAACAAAGCTTTACCAGCAACTACTTTGACTAGCACTAAATTGTGTTTTATCAAAAGATAAGTAAAGAAAGAAGCAAGGTCCACACATTGAGAATATTTTTTGATCTACTACAAAATACTATTAAAACCTAGATACTGCAAAAAAGTCAGAAATAAATTATTAAAACAGACCATATCATGTGCATAATGACATGGAATCACAAATTCTGAAGAATAGAGAAGTTATAGCAATCAGTGGAAGGGCACTATTTTATTCACATTGATGCTGACACAGAGGGTACAAACTGCTTATCTAAGGACTCAAAATTCAGACTCAAAATTGACCTCAGGATTTTTATTCAAGTACTCAACCACTGAAAAATTCTAAATAATTTAAACTGTACTCTAAGCTAGTATTTACCAATTGGGAAAAAAAATTGCTTTAAGGAATTAAGGTCACAAGTGGAATTTACTAGACATCAGAGTGCCCTGTGAATTCTTTAAACAAAAATTATAAACACAGCACACCAAATGAAAGTCAATGTTTTGCATACTTTAAAACAATAATTAACAAGTATCACATAATTACCTGAAAATGTATAATGTTAATGCAATTAATAATCTTAACGCAATACATTGGAATTATTGTAAGACTCCTTTTATCATTACTGTTCATTGCTTTCAGATTAGGCAGAGAAGTAAAGCTGGATAAGGTAGAACACTCATTACTGGAAAGAAAATTGTAAAAATCAGGTTACCCTCCATGTCACTGACCCATCTTCTTCTTTTTCTCCTCCCCTCCTGAGTTTTGTCTCAAAACTTAAGAAAAGGTGGAATCGATGTCATTGGTGTGCTGAGAAAAAAAATAACTAAACTAATAGACACTTGAGCAGAGCAGAATTTTGTGCATCTGTTAGCTGACCTCTGTCTTAGGTTGAGTTCCTCGGGAAACTGATTTTGGGAAAATTTGTGTGCAGATTTTCTGGGGATTTGCTCATGATTAGCACCTCTAAGGTGTGAGGAAAGTCGAACTGGGTGGAGAAAGCAGCTAAAGTATGATGCAACTGAAAAAAAGGCCCCAGTCACCGCTGGGCAGTGGGAACAGGGTAAGCTCTTAATCAAAGTTTTAGCATTTCACTGATAATCTCTGTCCCATTTCTGATAGTCTAGTTATAATGCTGCTTATGGTTTAGTTCTGACTCAGTCTCATTTCCTCTTCTGTAAAAAGACTGGATGAGATTAGTAGTTCCAAAACTGATCTACCATTTAGACTCATCGAAGCGTGTTTATTAAAGACACAAATTCCTTGAGTGACATGTAGAGATTCTGAATTGATAGGTCTAAGGGTTTGGAGTTGAGGTGGGAGAGGAGGAGTGCTTGAAATAATTATTTTTAACAAGTGCCTTAGGTAAATCTGGTGCATTCTTCCAAGTTAACATCCTAACATTCACCAACTCCTGCTAATTTAATGGACAAAACATCACAGGGATAGAAGAAAATAGAAACAGGTATGTATGAAAATAAGAACTGTTTAATCACTTTTTTGTGTACACATACATCAGCTTCACAGGCAAACACAGATGACATCCTATGGCAATCATTTAAAAATAATAAAATAAGCTTTCATTATTGTGAAAGTTAGACAAAAATTCTAAGACCTGAATATTTTCATTTCCATTGAAAGATAGTCGGTAATTTCTCAGCCTAATTTGGGACCATGATCAATTTTTATTATATTTTATCTGTTTTATATTACAGTGAAAACTTGTTAGAATCATAGCATTTTATTTCTGAACTTACAGAGTAATTAAAACAAGAAGAATAGCAGATTTCTCCAATCTCTGTCTCTGTGATTTTATAATTACTTAGAGTTTTGGAAAATAATTTGCTAGAAATGGAAGAATCATAGGCCTTAGCAATATTACTCAAACAAATATTTTATTTCATGCAAATATTAGGTGAAATTATTTCCCATTCAAAATAATCACTTTCATGAGCAAAAGCAATTATCCTCTAAAAAATAAATAATTCTCAAAACAGTTACACTTTTAAATTGAGCTACTTTATAAAGGAAGGCTACAAAACAAAAAATAATTTCAATATCTACCCTTTGGGAGATTGCTCTGAAAGTTTATAGTTATGTACAAACTAACTTACTTGTTTTAATGTGCAAACAGATCTACCCATAAAAATGACTCATTAAATCTTTCTCTTGTTTTTCAATCTGTGTTCTGTTTTGTTGAGGAAAAGGTTTGTAGCTGTTGAGATTTGTTACTAGGTGTCATTAATCATTTTCTACCCAAAGGCTTTACCTACAAAGACTGTAATCATCTTCCTTCAGTTATAGGGTCTTGTAGATTGCTTTCCTCTGTAATGATTCCCACACAGGATCCCCTCAGGGACCACATTTTCTTGGTATCAATCAGTGGATTCTCAGCTGCTAGCCATGCCTGGAAGACTGACCTCGATATGCCCATGAGGGAAGGCCCAAGAAAAGCCAGGAGAATCTCTGTGACCCGAGAGTTGGTGCTGAAAGCTGTTTGGACCTGCTTTATTCTCATCTGGTATTCAGTGACTTTTAGTTTACTTAATTCCTTTCAATGCTAGTGCTAAACTTTCTCTTGAGCTGTTATTTGTTCTTGTGTCAGGTTTGACACATTCTCCTGTTTTCAGCCCTGCCAAAGCTTTGCTTTTGTTTTCTTCAATTAGCTGGAGCAGTGATGCATTGGGCTGATCCAATGTTATATCTTGCTTATTCACTTCTTTTTCAGTTGCTCAATTTTCAAATTAACAAGCTTTTAAAATGCTCTATTACAAGTAAAGAGGGAAGAAAAACAAATGTCAGAATAAATAAAACAAATTAAAGAACTCACACATAATGAAAATTTTCCCAATGTATACTACAGAGCTTATTTCCTCATTCACAGCTATCCATTAGAAGGAATCAGTACTAAATTAGAGTTATGCTGGAGACAATGAATGACAGTCTGCTTCTCCCAAGTAAGATAAATTTACCATCCTTCCACATGCATCGGGGACTGGGTTTTGTCATCCTAAATATACTCTCCCATTATTTGATCCCCACAGGCCCAGTTCTGGCTCCCCTTCTTCTCTCCTGCCCTAGAATTAACAGATCTTATTCTGTAGGCTGGCTGCTCCTGCTCTCCTGTCTGGTGCTTTCTACTTACACAGACTCATTGCCAGAAAAAAGAATGCAAACCAATCTGTTTCCTTTGGTTTCTGACTCTCTAATGCAATTCCAAATCTCATTTGGTCATGTCTCCTCCTCTGTAAATAGCTAATGGTGGTCCTCTGCTAATAACTGAACTGAGTCCTGGCTCTTTCTGCAGGTATGTAAAACTAGAAATGATCCCTCTCTTGTTTCTGTTATTGAGGGAAAGATTGAATAGGAATTGAAGCTATTGACACTCTTCTTGGCATTGACCAGCACCCACTGATTAACAATATTTAATTAATTCATAATTGTCTTAACATTGATCCATAGCACTCAATTAATATCAAATGAATTAATTATATGCAAGGATTTGAATGGGGACCTAGTCAAAGGCCTTGCTGATGTAAGATATACCTCTCAATCTTCTCCAATTCAAAGAAGAGATAGAATTGGTTGAACATGACTCTTTCCTAGTGGACATCTCAGCAACATTTCCTCTGCCTCAGTTTTCTCCTGCTCCTTCCTTAGGGTGATTTGCTAACACTACACATGTGTACAATCCTGAACAAACTCTGAGAGGCAGAAAGCCTTATCTGTTGTCCTCCCACTAACATAGCCTACATATTCTTTCCTGCCAAACAGCCCTAACAGCTGCTGAGCCTCAAAGTCAGGTTCAATCCATGAGTCACCCACCCTATCTCCTGCCCATTCCCGATGTTAGGTTCTGCCAGAATTTCCCCTTACTGCCCCAGCTACTGCTTCTATCTGTTCCTTCTTTGAACAGGAAATATGGAAACTTGTCCAGCTCCTCCTATGCCTCTGCCCATCATTGGACCCCGGCCTTTGTGTCAACAGCTCACTGCCACAAAGAAACAGGGAAAGTAGCACAAGCATCTTACTTTTGTTCATAATTAAACAGCGGGTATTTAATTGTCTCTGATTGCCCCATCTGCTGGTTTGATATGTTTTTAAATAATGGTTTTTCGAATTATGCGTAAATTTGTTATACCCCAAGACCACCTTCTCTTCCTTGATGAATCTATTTCAGCTCAGTTCTATACTCTAATAAGCAGGATGCTCAGTGGTCTTTATTTCTTGTCTGTATTGTTCCAATATTCTGTTACTTTTTCCCATCTGTCAAGATGCCTTTGAACCCTATGTTGGTGATATAGCATAACATAAAAGAACCTGAGCTAGAATTGCCTTTGTTCAAAATTCGAGCTTTACTCCTATATGTCCTTAACAATTCTGAGCCCCATTTTTTGATCAGTAAAATTAGTATAACAATTGTCCTCGTAAGTTAATGGGCACAGAGGGATCTAGCATAGTACTTAACACATTTTAGATGCTTCATGTGTCATGATCTCCTTCTCTCCTTCTGTGTAGATTTCTTGCTAATTCCCAATGTCTGTGACCATATCCTCCTACACCTGGCTTTACCCACCTTACTAGATTTCCTGCCATTTCCTATAAAGAACAAGTGATAAATTCCATTATTCTTCAAGAATTTATACAATCCCAGTGGGGATGTTTAGTTCCAAATTATTAACTCTCTGAATTTAGCCAGCTGGCATGGAAGACTATTGATTTTTTTAAATTTTTTATTTTGAAATAATTTTAGACTTACAGAAGAGTTGACAAAAATAGAAGAGTTCCTGTGATTATGTTACATTGTACTACAGAAGGAATTTTACAGATTAAATTAAGGTCCTGAACAGTTAATTTGAGGATAATCAAAAGAGAGATTATCCTGGGTTGTTCTGGGTGGTAATGAGATGAGACCTCAAAAAAGGTAGGAACAATTTGAAGTCCAAGAGATTCTGCTGGACTGCAAGGAGAAAACCGCTGGTTGTGAAGAAGGCCCCACAGTAGGAACCGAGGGTTGCATCTAAGAGCTGAGAAGGGCCCTAGTTGACAGTCATCAAAAAATCAGAGGCTTTAGTTTCATAGTTCAGTAACTGAGACCTGCTAACAATTTGGATGAGTTTGGAAGAGACATCTGAGCTCCAAATGAGAACATAACCTATTGACATCTTGATTTTAACCTGTGAGACTGAGCTGAAGACTTTCTTGGACTTTGGACCCACAGAAACTGTAATAATAAATAGATACTATTTTAAGCCATGAAGTTTGTGGTAATGTGTTATGTAGAAATAGAAAACAAATATGTACACTACCTTTTTCTTTGTGATTACATATTTGGGGAAAGACACTTTGATACTATTTAAGTATCCTGTTTCTGCACAAACTTTTGTCCACTGATATTAGCCTCTGTCACTGGATCTCAAATGTTATGGTGTTGTTCAAAAGGTCATTTTCTATTTCCTTCATTCTCTTGTGTTCATTAGCTGGCATTATTTAAGAATGAAATGCTGTTTCCTTGATTATTTACTTAAGGTTCCAGCTTTTGCCACCCAAAAAATAATGTAACAGTGGAAAGGGAAGCAAACTGACTTAGAAGGTAATTTCTGGCCAAACACTTAATCACTTATAAAGATAAACCTCATATTTAGTTATAGCCTGATACATTTCCTATTAACATACATTCCTAATCAGTTCTAATGATAAACACTCCAAGATACATTGAAAACTACTATCCTGCTATTTTTGCAGCTTCAGGTAAAGAACTAGAATCTTAAAACAGGCTAACTAAGCTACAGTTGCTTATAAAATGCAAAGTAAAATTCAACAAATCCAACCTGTTTTCTGACAGAATGACACTTTTCCCATATAACATCTACTTTACTCACCTTTCTTTGCTTTACTATATTCAGGTCAATATAATTTAACAAATTTGAGAAAGACAGAGACGGGGCGTGGGTGGGAGTGCAGGCAGATAGACGGTAAATAACTAGAGAGAAATATATATAATTACTCAATTTATCAATTTTGGCACCATTGACATTTCAGGACAAGTAATCTTTTGTAGTGGGGAGGGGCTGTTTGTGCACTGTGGAATGTTTAGCAGCATTCTTGGCTTCTATCCAATAGATGCCAGTAGCACATCCTAGTTGTGATAACCAAAATGGTTTCCAGACATTGCTAAATATTCTCAGAGGTTGAGGGTAGTGCAAAATAGTTCTTGGTTGAAAACCACTTAGGTAGGTAGATAGACTGATTGATAGATGATAGATGATAGATGATAGATAGACATATAGCTAATTTGCTCACTTTTTTAGCTTGTCAAATTATGAAATCCTCTAATTTGCCAATCATTTTACATAGTCCTGTCAGAGTAGGTCCTTATCAAGGGTACACATGTTCTGTACTCATGAGATGGTAAATTTTACTTCTGTAAAGCTTAATGAGGTATAATTTAAATTATGAAGAAAGGAACAAAATTAAGAGCTGCTGAAGAGCAATTAAGAAATAAAAGCAACCGAGTAATTCAGCTAAATAAAGATCTAATAGCTGCAAAAGCAAAACAGGAGAACACTCCATAAACAAATCATCACTAACATGAAATATAAAATAACATTGCTAATTCTATTGCAAATCTGATATGCAGTTAAGAAAAATGTAAATGGAAGATAACACTGTGACTCACTTAACATAGAGACACCAGGCCGGCATTTCCTGATGGAAAGACCACTGGAACAGGAATCAAGGGGTCTGGCTTGGAGCCCAGGCTATACTGTTTATTGGAAGACTTCAGCAAGGTACATGTTAAAAGCAGCTATGCCTAAAAATATAGGATCACTGGGTATTCTCCTTCCTGAATTCCAACCAAGAGCAAGGTTCTACTCTTTTATCTACTCAATGCTTCAAAAGGAAAGAACCTTGACAAATACTTGTTGAACAAAGTTACATGTGAAAGTAAAAAAAAAAAAAATGAAACAATGAGACAGAGACCATAAAAGCAGGACCATTTAGCTGGCTCTTTAAACACTGCTGTCTCTAAACTATGTAAATAATTGGAAAAAATGTTTACTAAACTCTGGTAGCTCAGCTCTGTAGAGCTCTGATCTGAAACACTGTGATGAAATAGACCTACTTTGTAGAAACCCTGAGGCTTACCCAGAATATCTTATTGATATAATAGTCAATTTAAAGCTGATAGCAACTTAAAGTTTATCACATACAAAACTACTATCTTTTTACACCTTCTCGATATTTTGTTTTTGATGTCATAATTTACCTTGTTTATATTGTGTATCCATTAACAAATTATTGTAGAGTTAATTTAATAGTTTATTTTTAAAACTTTATACTAGAGTTATTAATACAGCAATATATTAGACAACTACTGTATCCTGAATTTGACTATAATATATGCTTATCTTTATCAGTATGCTCTCTATTTTCATGTTACTAATTAACATCACTTAATTTCAACACAAAGAACATCTTTTAGCATTTCTTTTAATGCAGGCTAGTGGTGATAAACTCATTCAGTTTTTGTTTGCTTGAGAAAGTCTTTATTTCACCCTTTATGCCCAAAGATAGCTTTGTCATGTAATGCATTTTTTTGTTAGCTTTTTTTCTTTCTTCACTTGGAATATATCATCCCACTCTCTTCAGCCCTGCAAGGTTTCTCCTGAATAATCTGATGATAGCCTTTGGGGGATTCTTTTACATATATATTTTTTCCCATACTGCTTTTAAATTTTCCTCTGTATTTGTCTGTATATAACTTTGTTACAATGTGACTAAGGAATACAGTTTTGTGTTGAAATTTTAGGTGATATATTAGCTTTGTAAGCCTAGATATCCAAATCTCTTCACACATTTTGGAACTCAGCATTTTTTTTTTCCTTTAAATATACTTTCTGTGCCTTTCTCTCTCTTTCTTCCTTCTGCGGCTACAATAGTGTGTTAGTTGGTTCATTTAATGGTTTTCCCATAATTCTTATCTATTTTCTTCACTCTTTTTCATTTATTTTTCTTTATGTTCCTCTGAATGGATAGTTTCAAAGTGACTTTTCTTCTAGTATACTAAGTATTTCTTCAGATTGGTTGACTTACTGTTGAGTTCTCTATTGAATTCTTCAGTTTCATGGGAGTTGGTTTGGAGGCTAGGCCCATGGGGGCCTCCTGACACTAGGGCCAGTCCATTGTCTGATGACATAGGAGTCAGCCTGAAATATGAAATATCAGAGCCCACTGAGTGCCATGAGAGCCACCCAGGGCTGCAGGAGCTAACCTGCACTGGGTGACCCAATAGCCTCAGTTCATATAAGCCCTCCAGCAGCCTGATTCCAAGTATGATGTCTGGAGCCATGGGAGATGCCCAAGGTTGCAGAAGTTGGCTTGAGGGAAAAGTGATGGAGGTAGTATAAATCTGTCTTTCCTATTCTCCTCAATGTTTCTTTTTATTTCTGTTTCACTCAAGTACTGTCAACCTTTATCTAGCAAACTTTACCCTTGTGAAGGTATTTTTGTGCATGGATAGTTAAACAAATTGTTGTTTCTGGGATGAAAATGAACACTAGAAATTTCAATGTTACCATTTTGCTGACATCACACTGTTAGGTTATTGTTTAACTTCCTGGTTTTTCACAAGAAATAACAATTGGCTTCCTGCAAATCTGATTGTACGTGAGAAAAAACTTTTCCTCTACCCTTTTGGAGTTAGTGTCCAAAGCATAAAAATTGAACTAAAAAAAGACAGATTAATGGGAGAAAAGTTTTGTTTTGCATGCATAAAGAGGCTTCACAGAAGTAAAATTCCAAAAGGACAACTAGACATGAATTATACCATTTTAAGAGCGGGTGACATAATTATAAAGAAGTGACTAGACAAAGAAAAAAGGGTTTAGCTTTTGGAGCCATAACTTGTGAGAAGTTAAATACACAGAGTAAACTATTAGAAATGAGGGTTATTTTAGTAAGGTTGGTTTGTGTAGACTCAAGTCAGTGACATCTCCAGTAAAAGAATCATCACTGGTGGTTAAGAGTTATTTTACTCTTCCTGATACAGACGAGGTGAGGGAGCACACCTTCAAAAAGGAATATTTATGCCCTGATTTTAGGTGGGTGGGAGAAGGATAAAGAGCTTTTTTACATCTGCTTTTCCTCAATTGCTTTCTGGTCAAAGTAATCTTTATAAAGTGACATATTTTGGGGTAGCATATTTAATCCTCTTAACCCCTTTTTTAACCCCTTTTTTTCCCAAGAAGTTTTACAGTTCAAAAGCCAAGTTGGTAGATGTAGAGAGAAACTCAAGTTAAAAGTTGTGAGGTAAGAGATCTGCAAAGGTGGGAAAAAAACCTTAATTGAAATTAGAATGAATGAGTAGAAAAACACAACTCTAAACTAAGCACATTGCCCCATATCTCAGTCTGAGAATAGATGAGTTAAATAGTGGTACAGGTGGGAGTAGTGTGCTCACCAAATTTTGGGTTCTATATGGTGCAAGCAATAAAGCATTTAATGAGGAACATTTATATGGAAACAATAGAAAAACAAAGATTAACGATTGTAGTAGATTATAAATCCATCTTTTTAGTTCAGAAGGCAGTTGACTGAGAATAATTTTAGATGTCAGATTCTATCCTCAGATAGTGGAATGAGGACAAATGTTAATCCAATTAATTTTCTGGTTTGCAGTTTGAATATCTTTGGTGGAGGTATATGTGCTAGTGGCACAGTGATGATTATTGCTTGGAATAGAGCATGGAAGTGTCTGATTTTGGCTTTCAATGTTTTGTTAGATAGTCCTAATAAGAAGCTGGACAGTCAGAATGCAGTTTTCAATGATTCCAAGTCAGAAGGGTGAGAAAAAATTGGAAACATCAATTACTTACGAAATGCACAAAGTGGCAGTTTACAAAGAGGTGAAAATACCTCAAACCTAACCCACACAAGGGTAAATTACAATCATCTATTAAAAGATAAAATGTCTCTCCACAATCACTTCCATTTCTATCAAAAGCACTCAAAGTAAGACTATTTTGTTGGCAAAGTAAGTTTAGTCTCATTAAATTTGGCCCGATATTTTTGCATAAGTGCACTAATAATAGTAATTCCATATATAGAACTTAAAGTTTGCTTTGATGATATTTTTTATAAAGATTATCATACTATGCTTTTCATAGTCTATCAAGGCTAGCAAGCCAATCCAAGAACTTATTATCAGACTTTCGTTGTAGTATGTACAGATTTAGATGAGTTCTTTTCTCTTCAACATCTACAAAATATCCTAATATTTCTAGGCCAGGAAATTACCTCTCTTACTCACCTGTAAGTCTAGAAATATTGTAAGCTAAGTATCAGACCAGTTTTTCAAAGATGGCTTTGTAAGCATTGGTTTATAACTTTAACATTAGCTCTTAAAAATATCTGATTATATATAATTCTATGAACATCATTCTCAAATATGACCTTCCAGTCAAATCTTTGGTAACATAACCAATATTTTCAATTATATCCTGTTACAAGAACAGATTATTGTCAAAATTATGCAAATAACTAATATTCAAAAAGAATTTCCAAATTCTGATGATATCAGGGGGGAAAAATGGTTCATGTGTGCTTATAAAAGTACATTCTAGAAAATTGCTATAAGTTATAGAAAGCTTCAGAGAAAAGAGGTAAAGGGTTTCTTATATCCAGAAAATAGAATATTAAAGAATAAGTAAAGTTTTAAATGGAAGTCTATAAAATTATAATTCTAATCAGTCCATTCAGTGCTATCCAATTATTTCTTGTTTTACCTTGTCTTGGGTTAGCAGTTTCATGAACTCATTAGCTTCTCTGTTAGAGTTGTGTAAATCTTTCCTTTTCTGTTGAAGGTGAAACTCTCTGGCCTACAGCTGATTGTAAAGGCTTTCAGGAAATCATCAGAGTAAAACAACTTGTTTTAATAATGATAAAAGATTCAAAGTGGCCAAAGTTAAAGATTTCATAAGAACATAGCATAGACTACAAAAACATTGACAATTTCAGGAGCTTTATATAATTTAAAATACTAATATTAATAGCACATACCCATTCAAATATAAACTAAAAATAGTTTAAACATGTTTCTAATTTGACAATACTTCCTACGTAATTTAACATATTAATCATAATTAGTTTTACATTTTTCTTTTTAAAAGATGAGAAAACAAATGCTTTGAGTTTTTCCAGAAGACCCCTAAGAAACCTCAAAGTCAGTTTGCAATCAAGAAAACTTTATTTAGAACTTGATTTTGGAAAGTTGTTTAAAATGTCAAAAGATTTGAACAGTTGATAAAATAAGATCAGAGATCACTCTGAAACAATACTTAGTTATACATTTTAACCAGAATGACAATAAAATATTTCAAAGCTTATACTTTTACAGTCATCAAAAAAATGGCAATGTAGAAGAATCCAACCTCTCCATTCTCCAACAAAAATCAACAACTGGACAATTATACACAAACAAAAACAGATCTGGGAGATATCTAGAGTCTACTCAGGAAGTTTTAGCAACAGAATGGAACAAAAACCTGAGAAAATTGAACAATAAGAGAAGATAGCTTTATTTTACCTGTACTGTCCCATCCTTAAACCAGAATTATTTAGCACAAAAAGGAACTTCCCAGCTGGAAGAAGTTTTCCTCACTAGGAAGGGAACAACTAGGTGAATAACCAGCTTTGGGGGCACTGTGTAAATGTCCTACTTCATTCTCGCTCCACCCAGACAGGGTAAATTAAGGTATAAGAGCCAGCTAGGAACAAGAAAGAAAAGCAGGGAACATTATTAGCAGATACACAGTGAGAGCATTTGCAGTTCACAGAGACTTGTTCTGCAGAAAAAAATCAGTAAATGTCATCACTGAAGAAGCAACAGTCAGTACAGCTGACACAGACCCCTTGAAGATTTCGTCAGTGCTCATGCCACAGGCTTTCACACTCCAGCCTCTATAGCTGCCTGAATACAGAATACCTGCCACCTGGGTTCCTCCCCACTTCTACACACCTGCTATTCCTGCCAGGGCTTGGGAAACACACCAGCAGCCATTCTAGGCTACTGTGGCTGCACAAGTGATGCCTGCCACAATGCCCACACTCAGGACTAGCCCCTCCAGTTGTGCACCCTCATGCCATTGGCCTAACACCCTCCATTGGCCTTCACAGCAGTATGCCTGTCTATAGGGAGTGCGCAGACACTAGAGAGTATGTCAAAAGTAAAGGTCTCTATATATGCTTGCTGGCCTGGATCAAGCTCTGCCTTCTGTTTCTGTCCAGCACCAACATGCCCACCTATTGCTAGCTCATCTGGCTATGCACTTGCATACTCCCAGCCGATCCCCATCAGTGGTCTCCACTGTAGTGTGCACACTTGGAGGAAGAGTGTTGCAGCCACAAGAGAGCACGTTGACAGTCAGGGCCTTTGAAGCTGATACTAAGCCTTTAGTTGGATTCAGCCCTTGCTGCCTGCCCTGGCTGCCATCACTATGTGTGTTAAAAGCAAAAGAATCAGGGATGTAGATGACATACCAATTGAAATAATCCAATTAAAAGGGAAAAAAGAAAAAAGAATGAAAAAAACTTATAGAATTTATGAGATTTTTTAAACAAAATCACACGCATCATTGGAGTACCAGGAGCAAAATTGAGGAAGAAAGCAGTAGAAAGCTAACTTAAAGAAATAATAGCTTCCCAAACCTAGGGAGAGATTTGAGCGTCTGAGCTCAGGAAGTTAATAAATAACCTCAAAATTTCAATCCAAAATAATCTCTTCCAAAACACATAATAATAAAACAGTCTAAAGTCAAAGATGGGGGAATTTTAAAAAGCAGTAAGAGAAAAAAAAAATACTCTTATTCAAGGGAAGCCCCTTATTTCTCAGGAGAGGACTTTCAGGCTGAGAGAGACTGAAATAATGTATTTAAAGTGCTGAAAGAAAGAAGCTGAGAAGCTGACTACAATGAATACTTTAACCAGTATTCTGTTATTCAGAAGATGACCTTCAGAAAGAATGGTAATTAGATAAAGACTTTCTCTATTAAACAAAAGCTCAGGGATTAATCATCACTAAACCTGCTTTACATGGTATATTGAAAGAAGTTCTTCAACCTGACACAAAAGGATACAATTAGTAACAGAAAAACATATGAAAACATACAACACACTGTTAAAGGTAAGCATATAACCAGATTCAAATACCCTAATACAGTATTATGGTGATATGTTAACTACTTAACTCTAGTATAAAGATTAAAACCGAAGTATTAAAAATAGATATAGCTTGAACAATTTGTTAATGGATACATAATATAAAAAGATGCAAATGATGACATGAACTATAAAAGGGAATGAGTAAAAGGACAGAGTTTTTGCCTGTGATCAAACTGAAATTATCAACATAAAAAGATTATTCTATAAATAAAATGTTTTATGTAAACCTTATGGTACAGGAAATAAAATACTTACATTAGAGTCATTAAAAAATCAAGAGAATGGATCAAAGCCTGCCACTATGAAAAACACAATCCACAAGGAATGAAACAAGATATCAAAAAAAAAAGAGCCAGAAAAAATATAAGATGAAATTAGTAATTACTAACCTAACAATAATTATTATAAATTTAAATGAATTGAATTCTCCAATCAAAAAAATTATAGTTACTAGGAGGATAACAGATAAGACCAAACTATTGGCTGCCTAACCTACCTCAGTTTTAAAGACACACATACACTCAAAGTAAAGGAATGGTGAGAGACAGTTTACATGAGTAGAAACTAAAGAGATTAAGGATAGCTCTACTTATATCACACAAAATAGACATTGAGCCAAAAATGTTAACAAGTGACAAAGATGATTTTTTTTGTAATAATGAGGGTTTCAGTTCATTAAGAAGATATGACAAGTGTAAATATATCTGAACTCAATATTGAAGCACATAAATATGTTAACCAAAAGCTAACCTATATGAAGGCAGAAATAGACAATAATATAATAACAGTAAGAGACTTTGACATTTTTCCATAATAGATAAATTATCCAGACAGAATCATTAAGAAAACACTGGACTTGCTCCATAACTTAGATGAAATAAAATAACAGACATATATAGAACATTCCTTCCAACAGCAGCAGAATACACATTCTTCTCAAGTGCACACAGAATATTAGAAGGATAGATTATATAAAAGTTTACAAAAATAGTCTTGGCAAAATGTAGAGAATAAAGTCATACTCAGAATCTTTTTCAACACATTATGAAATTTGGAATTAATAACAGAAGGAAAAATGGAAACTGGGAAAGACATTAAAAAGTAAACAACATACTGTTAAACAACCAATAAGTCAAAGAATATGATAAATAACAAAATGAATGAAAATAGAACACAACATATCAAAACCTATGGGATACTGCAAAAGAACTTCTAAGAGGAAAGTTTATAGCAAAAAGTACTTAGGTTAAGAAAAAGAGAAACAGCAAGGCATTAGAAAAAGAATAAACTAAGTCCAAAGGTAACAGAAGGAAAGAGATAAAGATCAGACCAAAAATAAATGAAATAGACACATACAAAGAAAAACATTAGAAAAGATCAATAAAACTAAGAGCTTTTTTTTTTAAAAAAGGTGAACAAATGAAAAAATCTATAGATAGACTAACTCAGAAAATAAGAGAAATTATTAAATCAAAATGAAAGAGGAGACATTACACTGCGGCCACTCAAATACAATGAATATTGAGAGACTGCTATGAACAATTATCCACCAACAAACTGGGTAAACTAGAAGAAATGAATAAATTCCTAGAAACAAAACCTATCAAGACCTCATCATAAAAAAAATAGAAAATCAGAACAGACAGATAAAGGATAAGGATATTGAATCAATAATCAAAGACCACCTATTTAAAAAACAACAAAATTCCCAGGATCAGGTGGTTTCACTGATGAATTTTACAAATCGTATAAAAAAAGAATTTATGTCAGTCCTTCTCAAACTCTTCCAAAAAATTAAAAAGAATAGGAGGTTTCTTCCATCTCTGTCACTGTGATTTTATAATTACCTATCAGTTTTAAGAGACAAGTTGTCAAGAATCTTAGGCCTTAACAACTTTGCTCTAACAGATATTTTAATTTATTCAGATATTAGGTGAAATCATTTCCCATTTAAAACAATCATCTTTATGAGCAAAAGCAATTATCTCTGAAAAGGAAATAATTCTCAAGACATGAAAACCACCAATGTCTTTTGATAGTTGATTAGATGAAGAAGATATGGTACATATATACAATGGGAAAATTACTCAGCCATAAGAAAAGATAAAATACTGCCATTTGCAACAGTATGGATGGATCTTGAGATTATAATGCTAAGCAAAATAAGTCAGACAGAAAAAGTTGACAACCATAAAATTTCACTCATGTGGGATATAAAACTAAAAGCAGTAAACAAACAAGACAAACAAAAATTCATAGATGCAAATAACAGTTCAGTTGTTACCAGAGGGAAAGTGGGGAGGTAGGATAAAGGTAAAGGGGGTTAAATATATAATGATGGAAGATTTGACTTCAGCTAGTGAACCCACAATGCAATATACAGATGACCTGTTATTGAATTATACACTTGAAACCTATATAATTTTATTAACCAATGTCACTTTAATAAATTTACTTTTCTTCTGAGATCAGGAGCAAGACAAGGCTGCATATTTTAACCACAACTATTCAACTCAGTACTGGAAGAATGAGTTTTAAAGGTAATGCAGATGACTTTGAAGACATACATGTTTTATTTAAATTAACAGTATTAAATTATCTTGATTTATCAAAGATTATATCAGAAAAAAACTGTCAGGTTAGTTTCTATATTTCTGAGAGTTTTAACAACAATTATATAAGCATCTTTTTTTTTTACTGAGCCAAAAAAATAGAAGTCTTTTACAAATTAATTTTGGCAATATCATCCAGAGGTAGAAAAATACTATATATATATATATATATATATATATATATATATATATATATAGCATTTGTACAAAACATACAGACAGATACAAGTAAAGATATTATAACTTAGATTAAAAATTTTAGCCATGACTCAAGTAACAAACTCACTAGTTTATTTAAAATAGTTGGATATAAATTGTGTTTCTAGCAGGTAAAACAACTTAAAGTTTTCTACCCTGTGAGAGCTAAACTGTTCTACTATTTGTGGAGAAGATTTTTTAGATTTTCATTTGCTCTAATATGTAATCTTATGGAGAACATGAACTAAATTTTGGTGAGGAACCTTTTAAAAATAGCAAGTGAATGTCTGGGTATTTTTGAAGGCCACATGAGTAGATAAAATATCCACTTTGTTTCCAAATAGCTCTTTAATTTTTTTCAAATGTATACCTATTCAAAATGTAACTAAAAACTAAAACCAATAAACCTGATTATTGTTTAACCATTAATACTAGAAGCATCCCCATCAAGAGGGTACAAAAGATGCCATCATCAAGACCCAGAACCACTCCCAAAGGTAACTAAAGAAACTTAGCTAAACCCTCTGAAAATTGACAACGGTCAGTAGGATATCAGCTATAAATGGAATGCAGTGTGCATTTCTGTCAGGTCATTTATAAATTTGGGGGACCCAAACTTGACATCTGGCTGGCTAAAGATGCAGGCCTAATAGCCCGAACCCCTCATGAGGGTTGAAAACCAGAGAGATCCAAGCCAAGCTCTCAGAATACAAAACAAGATGAAAGGAGAATCTCATTCTATAATTCTCTTCCTTATATGACATGTAAAACATAAAGGAAAACAATACTATCTCTGGAATAACAAGGATCAATAACAAATTGTACTCAAAACTAACAGTCACCCAAGTAATATCAAAAGAACTATTTCCTTCAAATGTTTTCTCTTGATAATCTAAATTTTGACAAGGAGAGGCTCTACTGTCTTCATTCAGTCAAACTCCTGGACAAAATCTAAAAGGCTAACTTGGTAAAAATATTTACCTTTGACAGTACTGTCAGTTGTCCTAAGACTCAACTACAAATGCCAGAGAAATTGAGGTGTCCTAGCCATTCCATCTGAGTCACCAAAACTGTAGAGAAAAATAAAATTAATAAGAGAAAGGTTTCTTTCATATATAGAGAGAGGCTTCACAGAAAATAAGTGAAAACCTAGAAATAATTAGACCTGGGAGCTTATTTATATTTCATTTCTGTAAAGCACAAGAAATTGTGAAGAAGCATCTAATCTAGACAAAGAAAAAAGTAAGAAAAAAGTGCTTAGGCTTTGGGAGCAGTAATTGTGGGAAGGTAAATATATGACAGAAATTAATGGAACATAAATGTTATTTTTTTTATTAAATTTTTTGGAGGTGACATTGGTTAATACAATTATATAAATTGCAAAGGTACAGTTTAATAATACATCATATGTATATTGTATTGTGTGTTCACCACCCAAAGTTAAATGTCCTTCCATCATGATGCATTTGACTTCCTTTATCCCAATCTATCTTCCCCCTGCATCCCTTCCCTCTGGTAGCCACTAAACTGTTGTCCATGTCCATGAGTCCCTGTTTGTCTTGTTTATTAGTTGCTTTCAATTTTATAAACCACATATAAGTGAAATTATATGGTTCTCAACTTCTTCTGTCTGACTTATTTAGCTTAATAATCTCAAGATCCATCCATTTTGTCTCAAATGGCAGTATTTTATCTCATTGTATATATGTACCACATCTTCTTTTGCCAATCATCTATCATAGGACACATTGGTTATTCTAGCAAAGCTGGTTCATTCAGACTCACATAGATGCCATCTCCAGTGACAAGGGTCACCTCCATTGATTAAGCGCTGTTCTCTTCTTTCTGCTACAGGAGAGGGTGTGGGTAACACTTCACAAAGAAATGTTATGCCCTGTTTTCAGGTCGAGGATAGAGAGTTCTTTGTGTGCCTGCTGTTTTTCAATTGCTCAAAATAATCCTCATGACAAAGTGGCATACTTCAGGGTGGCATATTCTGATCCTCTTCATTATTTATAGAAGGCTGGCTTCCTGGCTTGCTTATTGTAGATAAAATGTTAGTTTCCTTCATAGGTTGCTACAGGTTGTGAGCCAAAGTTCTATTTTTACATATGGTCTGGCCATTGTCTCTTCGAATATTTAGTCTTTCATCCTCTTCTGCTTTGTGACAACTGAGGACTTGATAACAGCATAAAAAAGCACTGGGAGTCATTTAAATTGTTTGAGATGGTCTGTGCCTACAAAATAAAGGATGAAAAATATTAAGATAACTGTAAAATAAAAAAGAAATTATACACCTCTAATTTTAAAGTATAGTTTAAAAATGTTTAGAGAATATTTAACTTCCCAACCCTACTTGATATTTTTATTAAAGCCTGTTCTGGTTGAATTATTGGAACAATCATAATTCTGGAGATCCAAAAGTACTCACAATTTACTTCCCCAGTCAGTCAAATGAAAAGATTAAAAAAAAAATGTGATATCATAGTTGCTTCACCAATATCATATGAAATGTGTGGTATTCAATATCTTAATGAGTGCATTACATTTGTTCATTATGATGAGATATAATATGATACATCTAGAATTTACTTTAATTTTTTAAAAAGTAAAATATCACTTTGACCCAAAGACTTTTTATAATTTTATTTTAACATTTTATTCATTGCCTTTTGAAGTAAATTTATCATTTCTAAGAACAATGGAGTGATCTATGTAGCTGAAGTGGAATAGAATATTCCACCTCAGAAAGTGGCACTATAGCATGTAAATTATTTTGAGCTAAAGATCATGTGGACCCAGCAGACTCAGGAAGAAGTTTTTATACCTAAAAGTTTTCACCTAAAAGAATTTAGATAGGAGACTGGTACTAGGAAGAGAGTTATTCCCAATGATAACTTCTATGTAGGAAAGATTTTACTGCATAACTTGGCAGACATTTATTTATCAAATATTTGTTCTTGTCCTCTTCCTGTGAATTGTCTTCTTCCTTTTTGAAGCCCCAGACCCTGCCCTTAGTCCCGCAAGCCTCAATTACTTGACTGCCAGAAAGTCTCATATTTTTGTGGGCCTCCCATATGTACAAAATTTGTTTTTCTTCTGTTAATTTATGTCAGTTTAATTGTTGGACCAGCCAAAAAACCTAGAAGGTAAGAAGGGAAAAGTTTTGTGCCCCTACACAACAAAAGATATTTGGCAGCAACAAAGCTAAGCTAAAATCTGTGTTGTATGTAATGAGGCAATATAAAGCTAAAATTTACAAAACTAGTTTAGAGATTATACTGTCTAGATTATGCATTCACATTTGCCCCTGGGCAAGAGTGATTAAGTATTATAGGCTACTTGAGTGTTACATGTAAGATCTAGTCAAATTTTTATATAATTTTATAGTGGACACTTAGTAGCATTGCTGATTTATTTGGGGAATACATTAGATATTATCATTTAGAGATCTTGTAAAATGCTGAAGAATTTCTTTCCCTTGATTTGGTTTGTGTTCACAATGAAGGCCACACAGCTCTAAGAGAGAAGAGGCCAGGGCACTCTTGACTCCAGAGAGACACGAACAAAAGCGGGCAGCCAACTTCTCTACACAACTCTGGACGTTCCAATTCCAAACCTATTTGAATGCCACTCATTAGAAGAAAAACAAGGTCCCCAGCTTTGCAGAAATTTTAGCACAATAAGCCCTAATTGAGGGGAAACTTTCTTTATTTTGATGATTCACAATTATTTTTACACATAAAGAAATCCTGAGTAATCTCCCATTATCTGCATTCCTTTCACTAGGAGGGAGGCTATTTTCTCCCCAAGGGCATATATTGCATACACACTGTGAATGCTGGGGTGGAGTGTCTAGTCTAATGAAAAAGTCAAATAATTTAGATCACTATTTGAAAAAACATATTTTTAAAGCATATTTTTAAATATGTAAATGTTCAAACCATTCTATTCAAGACTTTTGCCTATAATATTTACAGACTTTTCATTATAAAAATGCTGCCAACATATTTCAGTTAAAAACATATCTGCTGTCATGATTTAAAAAATAATTATTTAGACCAAGCCAAATTCAACTCTTTATGAGTACAAAATAAATAGATCATTACTGTTTTGGCTATTTCTGTATAAATAACCAAATTAAATCAACTGCTTGACCATGTAGTTAATTGTTTGGGCTCAGCTGTTTCACAGCAGTAAAGAGCCAATTTAATATTACAATTATTTTCTGATGCACACAAGGGCATAGACAGTAAATTTTAAGTTTAAATATATATGTATATACATTTAGGGAAGTTCATAGAAAACCAAAAGAAGAGTTTGCTTAGGATATTAGGGCATTTCCTACAGAAACAATCTAATGCATCAAGTAGTCCCAACTTTATCCATATTTATCCTGTAAAATCTCTTTACTAGAGCAGTCATTTTTTATAATGTATAGACATGATAGAGAATGTGGAAAAGAACAGATTCAAGCAAATTAGAACAAGAAAAGCCTATTTATACTAAACTTGCTGTAAGTAAGCCACCATCACTAGCATTTGGCAGAGACTTAAAATTAGGCAGAGGGAGGCTAGCTTTAAAGTGGAACAAAGGGAAGGCTTCATATGTGCCCTGACTGGAGGCTCTTGGCATGGGAAACCTGTAGGTGAGCTAACTAGAAGCAGGGATCTTATGTGATCATTGGCAGTGCGTTATACTTTCTCTAGTTGGTCCTAAGTTGCAATAAGAACAAAAATTAGGAAAGCTACCAGTTGTTAATGAAGTCCTGGCCATTTGAGGCTGATTATTACAGGGATTATTGACTGATTTCCTGGATTATTATTGGAGATAGTGGTCAGACATCCTACAAGTCTGACCTATAAGAGAGCAGGACGGCTTCCTAGGCTGATTGCCACAGATTATGGGTCAGATTTCTGTTTTTATATATGGTCTGGCCATTGTTCATTTGTTTATTTAATCTCTCATGGTCTTAAAAACCCACTTTTATAATCTTGATCAATAAAACCACTTTGGCAAAATTCACTTATCCTCTTGGTAGCTATATGCTAATGACTCCCAGTTCTACATTGTCAGTCAAGGCCTTTTCCCTCTACTCCAGGCTCATGTCCAACTGCTTGCCACATATTTCCACTCAGATATCTCAATTATAGCATGTTCCAGTGAAGCTCTTAAGATTGTCTTTTAACCCAGCTCCTTTCACAGTTTTACTTAAATCAGTCAAGAACATCTTCATTAATCCTGCAGTCATCTTTGATTTTTCTTTCTCTTACACTCTAACTGGAGTCTATCAGCAAATGCTGTGAGCTTTACCTTCAAAATACATCAGAGATTTGGATACTTTTCATACCACAGCACCCCATAACCACCACCCTGGTGCAACCATCATAACTTGTGATCTGGCCATTTCAAAAGCTTACAGGGGTCCAGTTCAAGATGACGATATAGGAAGATTTTAAACTCACTTCCTCCCATGGACACACTGAACCTGAAGCTATATAAGGAACAATTTCCTCTGAATAACTAAAAACTACTAGAGCAACAACTTCACATTGGGCAAATGAGGGGAAACCACACTGAAGCCATTAGGAAAGGCTAATATGACTGTAAACTCCACCCTCAGCACAGTGACCTACAATCAGGAAAGAAAACTAACCCTGAACTTTTACCTAAGGTGAAAAGTGTTTGTACCCCATCAGGCCCCCCAACTTTAAGAACTGACAATGAGAGATATGCCCCAGGTATTTGTGGTGTTATTTTGGTCTGTTTGGTTTATCTGGTATCCCTAGGACTTTCCTATGTTTCTGATCCTATTGCCTGAGGGGATGGAAGTATTCCCTCAGGTCAGGCTGCCTGACATCTCTCAGGGAAGAATCAGCATGGTGGGTCACTCCAGTGGGTGAGAGGAGGGTTTCAGACCCACAGACACAAATAGCCTTCTAGAAACAGGCATTGCTGTGGTTTTATCCTTCTTGTTTGTTCCACCCTCCCATCTCAGTATTTCCACATGAAAGTTTGGTGTCTCAGGCCCAGTGGGGCAGGAAAATGCTTCCTTCATCTACTGTTGTTGGTGGAAATCCTGCTGATTCCCCTTTTCCAGTGATATTGGGCTTATCTGATGTCAGAGGAACTCCCATTCCACCTGGGGGAAGAATGGCCCTTCTTCTGGGCTGCTTTCTATTGCTAGGTTAGAATAAAAAAATGCTAGAACTGGGTTCACTTCTGTTGGGTGAAGAGACATAAAAAACCCTCCCTCTCTGTTGTTCCCTGGATCTCAAGCCTTTTTTTGTTTTTGATAATCTTTTTTTGTTTTTGATAAGCCTTTTTTTGTTTTCTCCCTTGATTGTCTCTTGCATTATTTCCAGGGAGAGTTTATACTTGTTCTTAGCAGGAAGAAGCAAGGAGAAATAGGTCTATGTCACTTTTTTCCAGACCAGAAATCTCTCTCATTTTCAAAAGTGTAAACAGATTCTGAGACCACAAAGTCTGATAACCACTGGCCTTACAAAAGAGTAGGCTGCCAGTGTGATTTAGATGAACACCAAAGAAGCCATATCCAAAAATCCAGCTTACCATTGTATTTGAAATTCTCAGTACTACATAAGCATTTTCCAAAGAGCTTCTATAGGGAGCAATACATTGTGTAACACTATGGAGGCACTGGCTCTTATAAATAATTGGTTATCTATTGCAAAGTCAGAGTACAGAAGTTCTCCAGGATGGAACATAAGACTGTCATTAGAAGAAAAAGTAGAGGTGCCACTTGCCAGAGCTGCAGCTGGGTTTCCCTACCTCAGCCCCTCACTCCATGGCAGTTTCCAAGACCTGCCCAAACCACACGATTTATGTCACCAACCTCACTGAGATCAAAAGGGATGAGCTGAAGAAGTCCCTGTACATCATCTTCTCCCAGTTTGGCCAGATCCTGGACATCCTGGTATCACGGATCCTGAAGATGAGGGGTCAGACCTTTGCCATCTTCAAGGAAGTCAGTGACACCACAAATGCCTTGCGCTCCTTGCAGAGTTTCCCCTTTTACAGCAAGCCCATGGGCATCCAGTACGCCAAGACCGGCTCAGATATCGTTTCCAAGATAGAAGGCACCTTCTTGGAGCAGGACCACAAGTGAAAGAAGAGGAAGCCCAAGAGCCAGGAGAACATGCCACCTAGAAGACTGTGCAGGACAGGCCCTGGTGGTGAGGACTGTTCCAAACATGTCTTGGCCCAGTCATGCTGCTGATGAACCAGACACACTGCATCATGCACCACGTGCTGGGCCAGCTTTTCTAAGTGCTGTCCCCTGGTCATTTTTTTCTAATTACAGTTGACATACAATATGGTATTATTTTCAGGTGTATAACACAGTTATTACACATTTATATAACTTATGAAATGATCACCTCAATAAATCCAGTATCCACCTGATACCATAAGTGGTTATAAAACTATTGACTATATTCCACATGCTATACCTTACATCCCCGTGACTATTTTGTAACTACCAATTTGTACCTCTTAATCCTCTCCCACCCTTCACCCATCTTCCTAACTGCTCTCCATTTGGCAGCCAACAAAATGCTCTCTGCATCTATGAGTTTGTTTTCATTTTATTTGTTCATTTATTCTGTTCTCTAAATTTTATATATAAGTAAAATCATATGGCATTTGTTTTACTTTGCCTGACTTACCCCACTAAGCACAATACCCTCTAGGTCCATCAATGTTGCTGTAAATGGCAATATTTTATTCTTTTTTTTTCTTATGACTGAGATATGTCTCATTATATATTATGTTGCATTACATATAGTTATATATGTGCCACCTCTTCTTTATCCTTTAATCCACTGATGGGCACCCAGATTGCCTCAATATCTTGACCAATGCAAATAAGCTGCAATTACCACATGGATGCACATGTCCCTTTGAAGTAATGTTTTGTGTTTTGAGTTTCTTCAGATAAATACGCAGAAGTAGGATCACTGGGTCCTTCTTTGTCTCTTCTTATAGCCTTTGTTTTAAAGACTATTTTGTCTGGTATAAGTATTACTACCTCAGCTTTTTTGTTTGTTTCTTTCCATTTTCATAAAATATTTTTTTCATTCCTTTATTTACAATCTGTGTCTTTTAATCTGAAGTGAGTAGGCAGCATATATAAGGTTCTTGTTTTCTTATCCATGCATCTACCCTATCAAAATTTTTTACATTTGAAATAATTGTTGACAGATATGTAGTTATTACTATTTTATTATTCACATTTTTAATTCTTTTTTCCTTTTCTTCTTAAAGAAGTCCTTCAATGGTCTTTTTTTTTTTTTTTTTTTATTCACTGCTGGATCTTCAGCTGTACATCAATGTGTATAGCACTTAAGAATTTAAAAAAGCATTTTCACAGTTCTCTTATAAAGTAGATATTACCTCTATTTTATAAACTGATCTTGGCAATTTGCCTTTAATTGCATGGCTGGGAAGTGGCAGCATTTAGTCCTTCTGATGCCTGTGCCTAAAGTGCTTTCTACTAACCTTTAATGTTTTTCTGAAAACATGTTAATTTTTATTGTTAGTGTCATGGTCTATCCCACATAACTTTTCACCCAGACTACTAACACAATGACCTTTTTACTTGTCTTCTGATTCAAGTCTCTCTCTTCTTTTTTTCATCATTCCCTGATCAAAAACTTTTACTAGAATTCTCAATCCTGCTCTCCCTGGCATTCAAAGTCCACCACAGTCTAGACGTAATCTATCTTTTCAACCTTATTTTAAACTATATATCTAGATGGCTATTGCAATACTGTAGCCGAGCCAGGCACTTCTATGCCTTTCTGTCTTTCTTCAGACTTTCTTTCTGGAGTCATCTTCCTTCATCTTCCACCCATCTATGAAGGCCCTTCCTGAAAATTTTCTGAAAATTTTTCATCAGAATTAGCATTTGGCTGTATTATGGCACATCACACTTTCTTTTTTGTAGGGTGGGTCTTTGCGTTTGTCCTCCAGTGAATGTTTATATCCTTGAACACAGAGATCATCTCTCATTTCTGTCTCTCATGTGTCACATCATATTAAACATAAAATGTGCTCAGTAATATTAATTTAGTTAAATGAATAATGTTCCATAATAGGAAAAGTAGATTCATCAGTTTTCTCATCAGCAGATCTGAAGAGCATGAGCAAACTAGGGTAAGAAAATTTAAGAGACCTATAATAAGCCTGAAATCTTCCTCTGAGCACATGCTCTATGTATTTCTCTTTTATTTAAAGAACAATCTATATCCACTTTGTTTTTGGCCTGTGAAGATGACAGGTTGTAAAGTGATATAAGATGCTCAAGGGAAAGAGCTAATTATAACCCATAGGGGATTGTGTTGTTTCTGAGACTAGTCGCTCCCTGCTCTACTCTCCTCTGTGAGATAGCAAAGGGCAGGGCCCAGCACAGTGCCTGCCCAAAAGAAAGTACTCACCATAGAGCAATTCCCTTCTCTTTCTCTACTTGTTCTTGCTATTTCCCACATCCTTTTTCCTTTGAGATTATTTTTCTCCTTACTTCTTAGGTAAAATTCAACATAATTAGACAGCTGTATTTTAAAGAAAACATTATGACCTTCTTTTCCACACACCTAAAAAGTAAGGTCTTATTGTGTTAGTTATGAACAATAATGACATTATATCCATGCAAAAAAAAAGCTTAAAAATAATTTACCTACAATTTAGTATTTTAATGATGCATTTTTATGCCAACCAAATCCAAGTTTTGATAAACTATGAGATATTTTTTTCTCCCAAGGAGAACTTTAGCTTTTTTTCATTACAAGCCATGAGAAATTGATTTCTCACAAAGTAGAAGGTTCAAATTTATGTCCAATATTTTCAGTTATGTGTTTGACTCTGCTAGTCTGATTAATGACTAACTTTCTAGGTACAGAGGTGGAACAAGTTATTTTTGCTCTGAATGTGTGACTTTGCACTGAGACCCAAATTAATGAAGTATAACTAAATATAACAAGCTTTCAAATCACCTCTTGTCCAATTCCTAGAGAAGCTAAGGGTTACAAATCCACCATTGCACTATTCTAGACAGGCAGGCACTGGTGGCAGGGAAATAAAATGATTATTTTGAATGTCTGTGGGTCTCCAAACAAACCCAGCTTCCATCAGCTTGTCAAAAGGAAGGTCTCTCAGAGACCAGCAGCACCAGCACTGTCCTGAGTGAGCTTCTCTACTTTATTTCTGACAACTGGGCTTTCGCCATCTCAGGGGCTAGATAGCTTACACCTCTCTAGAGTTAGAGTTGAGTTGTCTAGATCCAAATACTCCTTTGACCCTTTATAAATGTATAGCTAAAACCAATTACCTTCTGATTTTTAAACATTTCAAATATAGTTGTATAAGTTCAAACTACATGTTATAATCAAGTTACATCAGCCAGGTTTATACTTAAGGCCTTTCAGCTTAAAATAATTTCATCATTCTGGTGATGAAAGAACAAGTCTTGTTACCAAGAACACAACATATTCTGAGAGCCCATTCCCCAGGAAGAGCTGTCCTTGGACTCCCATAAACACTAAGGGCTCTGAGCAGTCAGAACACAAAGAGATGAGGCTGCATGAAGTCCATGGCCTTGTACTCTACTGACTCCCTCATAGTGGAGTTGAGCAATTATCTGAAAAGTGTGGAAAGTATAGGGGATCATATGTTACCTGAAAATATGACGCTTTGGCATAGGACTATTGTGAGCTGAAGGCAATTACAAAATAGCAAACACAGAGGAGTTCCCTGCCTTCCTCTTTCTACTTAAAAGCAGAGCAGAAATTTCCCTTTGTGAAAGTTTCTCCCCTTCCCTCTCCCATACCAAGAGTAGGAGAACAACTCTTATCACAGGAGAGGGAGATTCAAACTCAACTTAAAAATGCATAAGCAAACTTTACTATAATAATCTTTTTTCCATTATATTTACCCTCCACAATTTAACACCCCAGAAACCCAACCCCCCTTTCCTTTGTTTTCCCATGTCTCCACAATTTATTACCCTTTGTTAAAATAGTATATAAACTCTCAAGACTAACCACTTTTTTGGATTTGCATTTCTTTTATGTGAAGATTCTATGTGCATATGAAATAAATATTTTTTCCTGTTAATCTGCCTGTTTCCAGTTTAATTTGGAGGCCCCATTGGGCTTCCTATGTCAACGCTAGAGAGTAACCTGTCTGACAAAACACACAGACCCACACAGACATACACGCAGACATACACACACACACACACACACACACACACACACACACACACACCTCTCTATTTTCTATGAACAGAGAAGAGAGAGCAGCACAGTCCAAAATCCTAAAGGACTAGGATAAAAATATCAAGCTCAGATTCACTTGACACTCAAGGATCATTCAGAGATAGTGTTACAAGTCAGGAGTTTCCTGGTTCTCAACTCAAAAGAAGGGAAAGCATAAGTAGTGAAGGGAACTTTATGTAAAATAACACATACACTGTTTAAATTATGAATTCAGTTTCAGAGTACAGTACAGCATATCACCTCCCTCTCACAATTATATTTTGTTCTCATGTACTTTCTCAGCTATTGTTTTCTCACAAACTCTTTTTGAGGATGGTAGCAAAGGGTGGTAATGTCTGTGGGTCTTTACAAGTTGCATTAGGACTTTTGGTAATAATGAATATGTTCATTATTTTGATTGTAGTGATGGTTTCACCTCTATATATTTATTAGAAAATGTAAAATACTTTACACATGTGTCAAAGGTAATCATATTGAACACTGTGCATATATGCAGTTTATTGTATACCATACCTCAATAAAGTTTTAAGAAAAATGTATTGACCACCATCCCCCAAAAATCATTTTATTGAGGAAAATTGAAATTCTTATTCACTCTATGCTATTTATAGTAACTTTGTTAATTAAGCCACAACCTCTATATTCTCTTGCTTAATTCATATTATCACTCTCAATAGTTATAAAAACTCTAACAACTTAAATGAATCTTTTTTAAGAAAAGTTTTAAAAAGCTTTATGAATGAAACTAAAATATTAACCATTATGAAAAATGAAAAAAAGACCTGAACAACTCATAACATAGATGATATCCTTGACTGTGAAGGCAGTTCAAACTATGAGATCAACAAATTTCCCATCAAAACTCTATATAACTTGATAAGCAGATTCTAAAATTTTATGGCAAAATTAAATTCTAAGAATATGTAAGAATATCGACACTGAAAAAGAAAAAGAAGAAAAACAAAGTCAAGTTTCACTTGACTTCAAGAATTAGTATGCTTAAAAAATTCTAAATAATTAAACAACATAGTTCAGGCACAGAATTAGACCCCCCCAAAAATTGTAAAATAAAATGGAGACTACAGGGTATGTATTGTCAATGATAGATAGATGAGGTAGATAGGTAGATAGATGAAAAATAGATAAGAGAAAAGAATAGATTAGATAATTCATGTCAAATTTGTGTGAATGTTCCATAAAGAAGAGACAATAATAGCTTAGGAATTTTGAGACAATTTCACTTTTATTGAGAATCTTTTTTAACCTTTTTCAAAGGTTAAAGAATATGACAAAATGTTGATATGTATTAATGTGTTGAATACATTGATATTTTAGAATAAACTTTACAGAATTAAAAAATATTTTTAAACAAAAAAGCCATGGTTACAACAGTGAAAAAAAAAAAAACTGCATCAAATGACTTTTACATAGTTTTAGGAGCCTTAAAAAAGAGAGAGACTGGATTTCCTTCTTGAAGCAGCATGAGTAAGCACTCAAGCATTAGGAAAGTTACAGATAAAGAAATATGCTAAGATAAAGGGTCAATAGTTGGTGAGATACCTGGATAGAAGACATGATAAACTAGATTTAAAAATTTTTTCCACAAAGACAAGAAACTACAACTCCTGTGACTTACACTATTTTGATATCAAGCAGACAAATGGTCCTGCTATAGGTGTTTTTTCATGGTCAACACAGCATCTACTAAATTGCCTCTAGATTTTATGAACCAACAGCTCCCACAGCCCAAATAATCCCTGCCATGCTGAGAGTCTGGGTATGTGCCTAAACAACGCAAATGTTTGAAGGGGTCATTTGGAAGAAAAATGTTTTTCCTTGTTAAGAAAAATGACCGGCTGACCTTGCAGGA
Organism: Cynopterus sphinx; assembly: GCA_030015415.1. Lineage (NCBI taxonomy): Eukaryota > Metazoa > Chordata > Mammalia > Chiroptera > Pteropodidae > Cynopterus > Cynopterus sphinx. The sequence continues at coordinate 36,053,604 of CM057389.1, read as the reverse complement.
AATGTCTACCCTCCTCTCAAAACTCACATGAATAAAAATTTATTTAAAAATCTTATTCTTACACAAACTGGGAATAGCTTAACCAATACATCATCTCAGTTAACTGTTACTTTCTGATACTTTCAGTTAAATTGTTTTCAATTTACTTTGCTGCTGAGAGAGAAAGTCATTGAACCCTTAAAATATTGAATGATTGAAAAATTTTTCTAAATCTAAAGTGAACTTTAAGAATATGTTCTTTGAGAGAGTCAGATTATCTTGAGAAATCTTTTAAATAAGAACATAAACATAGCACATAAAAATTTCAAATGCCACAAGTCCTAACGTATTAAATAAAGAGCAAAGGTAGGACACGGTTGTTTTGTTGATTGCTTCAATCTTGATTTTCTAGATTGAGAAATTGACAGTGTGACTCAGTTGGGAAAAAGAGATAAGGGAGAGATACCATTACATGGCCTTTGCAATCACCTAATGAGAACTAACAGTGGCTTTGATCAAGATGGTAGCAGTGGAGAGAGTGAGAAAACTGACAGGTTCTTAGGTATATTTTAAAGTTAGAAGTGATAAAGCTGATGGAATTTGCTGACAAACTGGATATAGAATAAAACTGAAAAATAGAAGTCAAAATGACACCAAGGACTTTGACCTGAGAAGCTGGAGAGATGAAATCAGCATTTACCAAGATGCGGATGATGGAAGAAGAAGCACATTTGAAGGATATCGTATGAAAGTTGAAGTGCCTACTAGATGTCCAATGTCTGAAATGTCAAGTAAGAGTTTATATATATTTAATTCTGGAATTCTAAGGGGAAAAAGAGGTGGAAATATACATTTGAAAATTGTAAGCATACATTAAAGGTAGATGGAATTTAAAGCCAGGAGATTGCAGTTACCTAAGAGTAAATATAGCTTAAAAACAGAGTTTGGGGCACTCTAAAACTCTGCTTTCAGAGTGTAGAAATGAAGAGAAACTATCAAAGGACTCTATAAGTTAGTGGTCAGCACAGTAGGGGAACAGCCAAAAGAAAGTGGTGTCCTTGAGCTAAGAGAAGAGTGTTTCAAAACGGAGCTTTTTTTTTTTTTTTTTTTTTGCAACTCTGCCAAGTAAATAAGTAAGTAAATGATGATTAAAGCCAAATAAGATGAAAATGAAGAATTTGTCATTGGGGTTAGCTACATGAAGTCATTATTGTCTTTAGCAAAGTTATTTTGTGGAGATTTAGAGATAAAAGCCTTGTTTGTGTGGATTGAAAAGAAATAGGACATTCCTAATTTTATCAAAGGCCCTATTTTTTCTAGTCCCTCCCTCTTACAATTAAAAAAAAATTCTAGAAACAACAAGCACAGGAAGACATTGAATGGTAGAAAAAATGATAGCTTAGATAACTTAGAACTTGAGATGGCAGTAGGTTCCCTGATTTTCTTATCATCTCAGACATGTCCCAGAGAAGATGCTTCAGAGCTCTCTATCCAGAACTGACAACAAGACAGACAAGAAGACCTCTGAGAAAAACCCATTCCTCTGCCAAAAAAACTGGGATGGTTTAACAACAGGAAGCCCCTTAATACCAATCATATGTTAGCCAAACACCAATAAAAAACTGAATTCTTTCCTTACTCCTTCACCTCTGTGGTTTCAACAGGATGGAACAAAAACTGAATCTTTCTCCATATGCTGCTGACCCATGAACACAAATAGCAGCGTTCTGATCCCTTGTGTGTTAGTAGTGTCAGTGTGGCCAAGGTGGTAGTTGCTCTTTCTTCCTCTCCCTGGAGAAAATAGCCAATACCCTGAATCCCTTGCCAGGGTGTTATCAGTAAGGCTAAGTGGGTAGTAAGCAGTGCTGTGATTCTACCAATAGTATCAGCACAATATAGCAGCAAGCTGAGCTTCCAACCCCAGCATGCAGCAATGAAACTCTAAAGAGATGATGTCATGTGCGGCTAGTTACCACGTGGTTGCATTTCTTCCACCCTGTGCCAGCAGGGCCCATCTGGAAGCTGAACCTCCTGTCTGGCAGCAGTGAGACTGAATGATGTGGAACAAAGAATAGATAGCCAATACTCTTCTTCCCCCATTCTCCCCCATAAGAGTGGAGAACTGAGCCTTGATCCCGTCTAGCATCATAAAACTGAACAGAGGCACAAAGTGGAGTACCATTGTACCTCATTTTAGGGCACTTCATTTTGTCGCACTTCTCCATATAGTGTTTCCCACCCCCTCCAAATTGAAGGATGTACCAACCTCGCATCAAATAAGCCTATGGAATGATTTTTCTAACAACATTTTCTCACTTCGTGTCATGTTAGATTTTGGTAATACTTGGAGTATTTTAAACCAGTATTTTTCTGTTTGTTATGGTGATCTGTGATCAGTAATCTCTAATGTTACTATTATAATTGTTTTGGAGTGCCATCAATCTTGCCCATATAAAATGGCTAACAAAAAATATTGTGTATGTTCTAACTGCTCCACTGACCATCTCTCCCTCTCCTTCAGGTTTCTTTCCTCTCTGAGACACTCTAATATTGAAGTTAGGTCAATTAATAACCTTATAAAGGCAACTAAGTGTTTAAGTAAAAGAAAGAGTCATACATCTCTTACTGTAAACAAAACGCTATGGTTCATCTACACAATAGAATATTATTCAGCTATTTTTAAAAAAATGAAATCCTACCATTTGCAATGACATAGGTGGACCTAGAGGTTACTGTGCTGAGTGAAATAAGTCAGATAAACATAAATATCATATGACTTCACTTATATGCAGAATTTAAGGAACAAAAGAACAAACTGATCAAAAACATATTCACAAATACAGAAGACAATCTGCTGATGACCAGAGGGAAAGGGATTGGGGGCCAGGGAGAATGGGGTGAAGGGTTAAAGAAGTACAAATTATTAGTTGATAGATGGTCATGAGGATGAGGAGCACGGCATAGGGAATGCAATCAGCAGTAATGGAATGGTCAGGTAGAGAGTTAGAGGAGAGAAAGAGCAATTACAGGGGTCATTTTATTAACATTTATCCAATGTACTGTATACTTGAAACTAATAAAATGTGTTTAAAAATCAACAACAATAATAACTAGAGATAATTAAGCTTAGTGAGGAAAGCATATCAAAAGCTGAAATATGCCAAAAACAGCCATGTTGTGAATGCAAACAGCCATGTTGTGAATGAAAAAAAATTTCTTGAAAGAAATTAAAAGTGCTACCCCAGCAAAAGCATAAATGATATAAAAGCAAAACCCCTTTATTGCTGATATGGAGAAAGTTTATTAGTCTAGCCAGATCAAACGAGCTACAGCACTCACTTAAGCCAAAGTTTAATCCAGAGCAAGATTTTACTTGGCTATTCAGTTCTATGAAGCCTGAGAGAGGTGAGAAAGCTACAAAATAAAAAGTTTGAGGACAGCAGAGGTTGAGTCATGAGGTCTCAGAAAAGAAGCCACCTCCATAAGATAAACGTTCAAAGTGAAGCAGTAAGTGCTAATGTAGAAGCTGCATCAAGGTAAAGGTCTAGCTAAGATAAGCAATAGAAGTGGCTTCATTAATTAACATATTTTCAATGTAGACGAACAGCCTAATATTGAAAGGAGATGCCAACTAGGACTTTCATAGCTGGAGAGAAGTCAATGCCTGTCTTCAAGGCTTCAAAGGACAGGCTGACTCTCTTGTTAGGGGCAGCTGGTGACTTTAAATTAAAGTCAATGTTCATTTGCCAGTCTGAATATCCTAGGGCCCTTAAAAATTATGCTAAATCTAGTCTGCCTGTGCTTTATAAATGGAACAACAAAGTAAAGATGACAGTACACCAGCTTACCACATGGTTTACTGAATATTTTAAGCCAACTCTTGAAACCTGCTGTTCAAAAAGAAATTTTTTTTTCAAAACGTTACTGTTTATTGACAATGCACCTAGTCACCCAAAACCTCTAATGGAGATGTGCAATGAGACTAATGTTGTTTTAAAGCCTGATAACACAGCATCCAATCTGCAGTCCATGGATCAAGGCGTAATTGTGACTTTCAAGTCTCATTATTTAAGAAATATAATTATGGCTTATAGCTACAATAGATAGTGATTCTGCTGATGAATCTGGGAAAAGTAAATTGAAAATCTTGAAAAGGATTCACCATTCTAGATGACATGAAGAACATTCATGAATCATGAGATAAGGTCAAAATATAAATATTAACAGGAGTTTGGAAGATTTCAACTCTCATGGATTACTTTGAGAGGTTCAAGACTTCAGTGAAGTTACTGCAGATGTAGGAAAAAATAGTAAGAGAACAAGAAATAGTAGAACCTACAAATGTAAATGAATTGCTTCAATCTTATACTAAAACTTTAACAAATGAGCAGTTGTTTCTTATTGATGAGCAAAGAAAGTGGTTTCTTGATATGAAATCTACTTCTGGTGAAGATGCTCTGAATATTAGTGAAACGACAACAAAGAAATTTAGAATATTGTATATACTTAGTTGATAAAACAGTAACAGGGTTCAAGTGGGTTGACTCCAATTTTTAAAGTTCTACTGTGGATAAAATGCTATCTAGAAGCATTGAAAGCCACAGAAAAATTATTCAGGACAGGAAGAGTCTATAGATGTGGTAAAATTTATTTTCTCATTTTAAGAAATCGCCACAGTTACCCTAGCCTTCAGCAACCATTACCCTGATCAGTCAGCAGCCATCAACATCAAGGTAAGACCTCTACCAGCAAAAACATTTGACTCACTGAAGGCTCAGGTGATGGTTTGCATTTTATTAACAATAAAATATTTTTAATGTAGTTATATACATTGTTTTTATTTTAAGGCATAATGCTATTTCATACTTAATAGACCACAGTATAGTACAAACATTACTTTTACATGCACTAAGGAATCAAAAAATTTGTGTGACTCACTTTATTGTGATATTTACTTAATTTGGTCTGGAACCAACCAGCAATATACCTGAGATATGCCTGCATTCGATTCTCCTGACCTCCTCTTCCCTGTGTGTGAAGGAGAGCTCGACCTCTACCTCCACCTGGCATCAGCAAGGCTGACAAGTTGGTAGAAGGCAGGTCACTTGGCACTTTGCTCCTCCCCACACTTCTACTCTAGTAATCCCTGGTAAGCTTTCATTCACACTCTGCAGCAATAATGTGGCATAACTCATTTCTCCCTTCTTTCTTTCTTTCTGATGGCTGAAAGGCACATAGAGTGGATACACTTACACCCCACTCAGGGGTTATGAAGTTGTGTAGGTCAATGCCTCACTTTCAGCAGGGTTGAGGAAGAAGTTTAAATTTTATTCCAACTATCTGCAACAAGACAATGTGAATCAGTATTCCACTTTTGTCAGGATGGTATAATCAAAGCCCAGCAATAAGCCAAACATAGACATGCACTAGGCTCTTGTGCTACACATCAACAAGAGAAATGCCTTTTAAAAAAATACCTATGATCTAGAGGATCATAATATAATGTCCAAAACATCCAGAATATCACAAGAACAAGGAAAAACATGACTTAAATGAGAAAAGACAACTGACAAGCAGCAACACCAAGTTTAATCGGATGTTGGAATTATTTGACAAATATATTAAAGTATGAATCATAAAAATGTATCAATAAGCAATTATAAATTATCTTAAAATAATAAAAATTATAAAATCTTAGAAAGAAATTGAAGTGATAAAAGAAAAATAAAACAAATAGAAACTACAGAACTGAAAAATACAATCACCAAGATTTTAAAAAATTACTGGAAAGTGGATAGTAACATGGAAATGACAGAGGGTACAGTCAGTGAATTTAGATAATAAAATTACCCAATATAAACAACAGAGAAAATTTATGCAACCTTAAAAACAAAATAAAATAGGCTTTAAAAGTGAATGGAGCTTCAGGGATTTGGTGACAATAAAATAAAGAGTATTAGATTCATTTGCTTAGAGTCTCAGAAAGAGAAGAGAGAGAGAAAGGGGAAAAAAGTACTTGAAAAAAATAATGGCTGAAACTCTTCAAATTTGGCAAAAGACATACCTACAGATTCAAGAAACTTAGAGACCTATAAATAGGATAAAATCAAAGAACTCTACACCGAGACATATAATTAAATTCTTAAAACTAGAAGCAAAGAAAAAATTTTGAAAGCAGCCAGAGAGAAGTGATATATTACAAACTGAGGAACATTAATTTGAATAACATCACATTTTTTTATCATGGAGGAGAAAGAATTTCAGAATAAGTAAAAATATAAAAAAAATTAATAGATTATCTCTCGTGAATTTATATTTGATAGTTGAAGCAAAATTGATTACATCATCTGATGTGGTACTTAATATATGTAAAGGAAACTTTTAAGACAATTCTGCTTAAATATGAAGACGGTAAGTAGAAATTAAGGAAAGTTTTCTATACCTCACTCAAAGTAGTAAAACGTTAATAACAGTACAGCATAATAAGTTGCATGTACACATTTAACACTTAAAGCATTCACTAAGAAAACTATATAACATGATATACTCAAAAACACTATCAATATATCAATTTAAAAAGTCCAAGTAACCTGCAGAGGGGTAAAAAAAAGAGAACCAGAGATGTTAAAAACAGAATACTGACAATAAAATTGCAGACTTAACCCTAATATACTGATAATTACCTTATACATAAATAATCTTTGAAAAAATTTAAATGGCAGATTGGCAGAGTGGATGAAAAAACTGATCCAACAATCTGCTGTCTATAAGATTTGTTTCAAATATGACATAAATAGGTTAAAAGTAAAAGTATAGAAAAATACCACATAAACATTAATTAACAAAAAGCAGGAGTAACTATTTTAATATCACATAAAGCAGACTTCAAAGGAAAGATAATTAGTAGAGGGAAAGAAAGACATTTATTAATATTAAACAGATCAATCCACCATTTGACCAAAAAGGCATAACAGGGAATTCAAAATGTGTACACACCAAACATCAAATGACAGAGTCTCAAAATATCTGGAGCAAGAACTGACAGAGCCAAAAGGAGAAATACAAAAATTTACAATTATAGTTGATGATTTCACACTCTATTTTCATTACTTGATAAAATGATTAGACAGGAGGTCAACTAGGATATGGAAGAAATAAATGATACAAACAAGTGGATCTAATTTACATATATTTCTAATTGACATATATAGAACACACTACCCAAGAAAAGCAAAATACATTTTTCCATGTGTCCATGAAATATGAACCAACACAGTATCCTGAGCCACAAAATAAATCTCAATAAGTTATAAAAAAATAGATATCATAGAAATTATGTTCTCTTACTATAATAGAATTAAACTAGAAATAATAAAAAAAACTGGAGAAATTTCTTAATATTTGAACATCAAACAAAGTACTTTAAAATAATTCTTAGGTCAAAGAAAAAGTCCTCAAATGAAATAATAAATATACAGAATTACATAAAAATGACAATACAATGTATCAAAAGGCATGGAATAGAACTAAAGTAGTGAAAAAAATAGATTTATAGCACTAAATATTTACTTTAGAACAACACCACAAATAAATATTCTAAGTTCCAACCTAAGAAACTAAAAGAAAAGAGCAAAATAAACCCAAAGCCAGCTGAAGAAAGAGAATAACAAAGATAATACAAATCAATCAAATTGAAAAATAGGAAAACAATAGAGAAAATCAAAGATAGAAACTGATTCTTTAAATAAAAATCAAAATTGATTAACCTCTAATAAGACTAACAAATATAAAAAGAAAGAGGATTAAAATAACGGATATCAGGAATAAAACAAAGAATTCAATACATTTCCTGGAGCCATTAAAAGGATAAGAAACCACAATAAACAACTTTATACCCACAAATATGACAACTGAAAAGAAATGGATCAATTTCTCAAAAACCAAAAACTACCAAAATGCAACCAAGATAAAATTAAAAAATCCGAGCTGTTATAATTATTAAAGAAATTAAATTTATACTTATAAAGTTCCCAAATAAGAAATCTCCAAGTACAGATGGTTTCACTGAAGATTTCTACAAAACATTTTTAAAAATTCGCACTGATTTTACACATTTTCTTCCAAAAATTGAACAGAGGGGAGCACCTTCCAACTCATTTTATGAGACTATTATTACCCTGATATCAAAACTAGCCAAAGACATAAACAAAAACAAACAAAAAAAAAAACAAAACCAGACCAATATCCCTCATAAACTTACATACAAAAATCTTCAATAAAATATTAGCAAATAAATCTAGTAATGCATAAAAAGAATTAATCATTGTGATCAATAGAGATGTAAGCCTGGTTCAATGTTCAAAAATGAATTACTGTTAAAAAACATATTAACAAGCTAAAGAAAAAATGCCATGTGATAATATTAATTAACACGGAAAGGCACGTGACAAAAATCCAACACTCAGTCATAATAAAAACTCTTAGGAAACTAGAAAGAGTAAACTTCCTTATTTAATAAATAATATCCACACTTAACATCATACTTAACGATGAAGGAAATATGGAATCAAGAGACGTTTCCCATGAAGGTTAAAAGAGACATTCAACACTTCATCAGTTTATGCCAGTCTAAATAATTTGATAAAGTGAGAAAAATATGTTGAAGGAGGAGAAAGAGGGGGAACTGAAGCAAAATATTTGTTGGTGAGAAAGGATGGTATTTGATAGATAAGGGAAGGAATTGGCCTCAACTAGGAGAACAAACAGTTGAACTATACTAATCACAGTAGTAGCAGCTAAGTGTAAGAGTACAAATATAAAGATGATAGCTGTGGTGGAGGAAGACACTTCTTGATTCTATTTTTTTTAGTAAATACCAAGGTCATTAGTTGAGAGCAATAATGAGGGAGATGTTAATGGTTTATAGAGGGAAAGAAAGGTAGAACAATTATCTAGCAGAGGGGAGGAGTGACCACTCCTGGGAAAAATTGTAAGATTACCTGGGAGCACTAAAAGTCTACTTGGGGTTAAGGATTTTCAATTTTAAATAAGGCCAGTTAGCATTTTTCTTCCAGCCTTGATTAATGATATTAAAGATATTGAAAATATAAGTAAAGTAATAATTATAATCAATTATAATTGATATCTATGGCATCTAAACTGGATAAAGAGAAAAATGAGAACATTCGGGTTATGGCAAAGTGAAAGACAGATTGTAAACTTCATTAAAATGGAGGATAGTTTAGAGTTCAGTCATTGGAGAGGATAATTTAGATTGACAGAGATATTGGCCAAAGAGTGACTTTCTTAAACTTGACATTATGAAGATGAAACAGTAATTCCTAATAAAAGGTATAGAATGTAACTCTGGGAATAAATAAAAGAAACCAGCTAGGGACAAGGTCATTGAATAGGAGGAGGAGGAGGAAATAAAGAAGCCAACATATCATAATGATCATCTACATGAATATTAAAAGACCTAGGATTGAGACACTTTCATTTAGAAGATGAATAAGTTCTGGAGGTCTAATACACAGCATTGCGATTTGGTTAACAATGCTGCATTATAAACTTGAAAATTGCTAAGATCTGAAATGTTCTCACCACAAAAAAGAAATGGTAATTATGTAACATGATGGCGGTGTTAGCTAAAGTTATAATGGCAATCACTTTGCAGTATATAAATGTACCTCAAACTTACACAATGTTATGTGTAAATTATATCTCAATAAAGCTGGAGAAAGCAAACAGGAGTGTTGAAGAGAGTGACAGTGCAGGCATTAACATCTTCAAGTAAAGTGAGAATTATGACAGTGTCTGAAGATGACTGCACTAAGGAGGTCTAACGAGTAGTATGGATTGATGGCATAAACTGCAAAGCTGGGCTTTTTAGAAGGAGGCAGAGGAGACAATAATTTGGATGCAGTGATAAGAAGCAATGGAAAACTATATTTCCAGGCCTAGTGTCATAGGGGTTAATGAATTAAAAATAAATAACAATGGAGAAAGCTACAGGAAAGCAGTATTGTCAGGTAAGGTCTAGATTTTAGTTAGAGCAAAAAGGAAGAGGTCCTAGGAAGTTTATAAGGAAGTTACTCGTAGATAAACCCTGAGCTTCAAAAGAAGGATTTCAAAAGTAGAGAAAGGATAGGAGATAGGGATTAGAGTTCAAGTCTGAAGTGGCGATCTGAGAATCTGGGGATTCTTTTAGCAACTGCTACTAATAGAAACGAAGGCCCTTGTACTACTAGGTTTGAGGTTCTCTGGGCAGATCAAAGTGCTGGAGCTGTGAGTATTAGGAAGAAAGGAGGAGGGAGAAGTGTGTTGTCAGGATCACACAGCTCTGTGGGACTCTTAACTGCTGCCTATCGCAGAATGGGGATCAGGGAGAAGTGAGGTTTTCAGAAACATGGGGGAATTGGGGAGCCTTTCTCAACTTTGCAAATGTCAGTGTGAAGTCTGGAGGAGTGATATATTCCCATGTATTTCAATGAACCAATTCTGGATCTGAAGATGAGCAACTGGATATCTCCAAGTTGTTAGGATTCCAACCAAAATTCGAACCTCTGGGATTTGCTTCTCTTCTTAGTGTGTAAGAGACTATATGTTGTAAAGAAAAGGTCATCAGGTCATTCAAGATACTTTGATGGTAGCAATAAGGTGAATTGTTGAGGATATGAGAAAACAGACAATGCCATTGAAAAAAGAGCAGTATCAAAATGAAGTGGGTGGTAGGCAAAGGTTAGAAAGTCATGTAAGCCTTATGTTTTAGCCTAAGAATGATGGGAATCTGCTAAAAGATTATTAGCAGGAGAAAGTGTGATCAGATTCGCTTTTCAAAATGATGACTTCCCTTTAGATCATAGCACCTATTGTCTTAGGCCTTCAAAGTAAAATTGCCTAGCTCCTGTTATATTTACCAACAACAAACTAAATGACTTAAGACTAATTTTATATAACGTCCCAAAGTATTAAACTAAATAGTCATAATAATGTGATAATGTGAATAATACAGTCTATTTTTGAGATGTTAGAGAATTAAATGGATAATCTGTGTCAAGGATCTCCTATGTACTTGACACTTGGAAGTACCCAATAAATATTAGCATCCTCACAAGACCCTTTTCTAGAATGCATCTGTTAGAATTAGAATTTTATCATTTGGCATGGGATCACATCTACAATGCTTTCTAAGAAAAGATAGACTCCAGAAAACAGCCCTTTGAAAACAACACAGCAATCTGCACTTTATCTCTCAAAATAGATTTTTTGAAATAAAGTAGACCTTTTAAAATAAAAATGCTAGTTCATATAAATGGTAAGTTCTCAGAAAAAAAATGTCATTTATGAATACAAAAAGGACATTTTTACTCTGTACTCATGAAAACAATGAAGAGAAAGTAGAGTCAAACAGAACTCATGATTCTACTTTCTTATAAATTTTCTGAAGGCAGTCAAATAGCACTGAGCCAAAAAGATGCTTTTCTACCTCTTCATTTTTTCTTTGATTTAAAATTAAAATTTTAACATTGAAAGCACAAGCAACAACAACAAAAAATAGATAAATTGGATTTCCTCAAAATTTAAAACTTTTGTGCACTAAAATACATTATCAAAAAAAGTAAAAAGCTACAGAATAGAGAAAAATATTTGTAAATCATGTACATGATAAGAATCTAGGATCCAGAATATATAAAGAATTCTTACAACTCAACAACAAAAAGATAAACAACCCAATTTAAGAGTAGGCACACAGTTAGATCAATGGAGCATTCTATTTTTTCATCACTTTCAATAAAAAGCTTTCTGTTAATCTGCCACTCAGCTCCAGATTCCACAGATAAATGCAAATTTAATAAACTATTCAATGCAACAGCATTTTTATTTTAGAGTCTTATGTATATCATTTTTGTAGAGACATAAACAAACAAACAAATGCAAAGAACTTGAATAGACATTTATCCAAAGAAAATATACAAATGGCCAAAAAGCACGTTACAAAATGCTCAACGTCATTAGTTACTAGGAAAATACAAATCAAACCACAATATGAAGTGATACTACTTCATATCTACTAAGATAGCTAAAATTACTTTAAAATAAATAATAACAAGTGTTAATGAAAGATGTGAAAAAATCAGAACTCTAATACACTGCTGGTAGAATGTAAAATGGCATATACAGCCACTTCGGAAAAGTGTCTGATGGTGCCTGACACAGTTAAACATAAAGCCATCATATGACCCTGCAATTCTATTAATTTTCACCTGAGAGAAATGAAAGTATGCACGCATAACAACTTATATGTGAATGTTCATAGTAGCATTATTCATAATAGTGAATGATAGAAAATAAATCAACTGATGAATGGGTAAATATAATATGGTAAAATGTAATGTTTTTTAGCCATAGGAAAAACTGAAGTAATGATACTAAAATGTGAATGGATCTTGAAAACATTTTGGTAAGTGAAAGAAGTCAGACTCATTTATATGAAAATTTCCAAAATAGTTGAATCCTTAGAGACAGAAGCAAATTGATGTTCACCAGGGACTGGGGAAAGAAAAAAATGGGGAATGACTGCTGAATGAGCACAGGGTTTATCTCGGAGTAATGAAAATGTCTGGAACTAGACAGAGGTGGTGATGCATAGCTTTGTGACTGTGCTACATGTTTCTAAATTGTTCATTTTTAAATGCTTAAATTTATGTTATAAGAATTCCATTTCAATTTAAAAAATCAAAAATTTCACTGAGGCTAAATTATGGTGAACAGCAAATGAAAACATACAGATTTTAGATTGTATATCTTGTAAATAATAGAGAACATTTATTAAATATTTTTAAACAAACCTAACATTTTATGATGATTAATTTCTTATATATGTATTCCAAAGTCCAAGTCCAAAACATCTAATTAAGAAGCAGAAAATTCAAACAACTTGCTGTTTTTGTCTAAATGTGGCTTCCCAATTGTCAAGACTGTTTTTTTTTTCATTCCCCACTCCCAAAGGAAACTATTGAGACCAGTTCTGTATTCAATTATGTGATCACACAGCATCTCTCAGCCCTAAAACCATTTTATAGGCACCTGAGATAATAATGGGTTTTGGAAATGCTAATTTGCAATGGCCTGGAGATAGCATAGAGAAATAATTACAATGAATGAGAAGTATAAAACACTATCAAATGAGTCAACAGAGAAGTGTGAGAAAAAAGAGGGTAACAGGGATGGAGACAGAGAAAATGAGTCAGAGGAACCCAGGGGACAGCATGCAATACCAGATAATTGCCTGGCCTGAAGTAAAGTCTGAACATGAGTCAGCCCCTTTCTCAACCCACTGAAGGATCTTATTTCTTTAAGATTCAGGCCATCTTAGAGATAACATTTTAGTAAAACTAAAGATGAAAACAGAATTCTGTACATTCAGGCAAGAGAAAGTCCTGAATATGTTATGTTACACTGGGTTTATGTAACTAACCTAAAGTTGTGCAGTTTATGTTCCAAATTATTCACATTTCTGACCTGAAATTAACAATGACTGCTTTTGAGGAGAGAAAGAGGGAAAAAACAGTGAGGCCCAAAGATGCCCAGTACACCAAGTGAAACCCGAGTCTCCAGCTACATGTGTAGCATAGGGAAGTGATAGACTTCAGTGAAAGAAAACTGAATTTTAACATCAAATTCTAAAGTCAAAAGCCACTTCCAATCATTTACTTCTGAATTTTGTTTCTTTTTTCATTTTCCTTAACTACTTAATTAATGTAAAAGCCTAAGAGGTCTCAGTGATAAACTCTCATGCCTCGCACAGATGGTTGATGTGTGCTGTAAACCAACAAATCAGTAAAAAATATAAAATGGTTAGTTTCTTATTGAATAAATCATTGTTTTAGCAGATATTAAGATAAAACATTGGTACATATTAATTTCCTAATGCATTCCCATAGCAGTCCATGCTTACTTTAATGACAGGGTATTTGGCCTGCCCTGGACGTATCCATCTCTACCATTAGCTATCTGTAAGTAGAAACATTTTCTTATATTTCTACCTCAGTGGTCAGCATAGTGCAGAAAGATAGAGAAGAAATGTTCCTCAAATACTCCATATGTGGTTTATGAGGGCAGACACTCTGCATGCCTTGCTCACTGCTGTATCTTCAGTATGCAGTTCAGATCTAGCACATAACGAGCTCTTAGATGTGTATTTATTGAATGAATGAATGAATGAATGAATGAATAGCTTAATTATGAAATACATACATTCAGCCATTTTCACTCCTCTAGGTCTTTTCCAGTATTAAAATATTCAAATAGAAGCTGGATATTTTGTCCACACATTGACAAACATCTAAATGTTGCCTATATCTAGACATTTGATATTATAACTCTGAATGACTGAATATTAGACTTCTGTAGATATTTTGATGTAGTTAGGTGCAATCATTTTTTTTTTGTGAGCACTATTTATTAGCTCTCTTTTATATAAAATTAAAAAAAAAAGATTTCTAATCTAGTTTCTTCCTAGATAAAAGCTGTTCTGTGCTGGGTAAATCAACATTCTGATTACACGTGATTTCTCTGTCCTTTCTTAGCTGAAATGTCCTCCTGTTCTGAAAAATGACCTGAAATTTCTGCTCATAATTTGCCTCTCAGAGCTTTGTGTTATCAGGGTGACTGTGGCCTGGTTTCATGTCTTTAAAGTAATTTTCTTTTGGTCAGAAATGTTCATGTGCTGCACTATTCCACAGCAAAAGTGATGTCCTTTCACCCTTGGGAAGCAATAACAAAAGTAAGTGAGGAAAAAGTAGAGTCTTTTAAGCTGCATAAAAAAAGGATTTTTTTTTTTTACATTCACATATATTTAAAACTTGTTTATCAGATATTTAGCAAGTATATTTTATTGACTGCCAGGTCACTATAAACACAATAAAGTAATGATAGATATTCAAACTTAGAAAATTGACTAAAAACATTAAGAAATTTAAAGTACCTTTAGAATCATAGAAAATAAATTATTATAAAATTGTTTAAGTATTGGGTATACAGTGTTTTAGCTGGTCTCAATTTTTTCAAACACATTGTGTAAACTATTGTGTGTGTATATGCATACATATATAAACAAAATCTGATTTTCCCAAATACTTATAGTATAAACTATTTAAAATAATAAGTATTTCTATTATACTTGCTTCTATTTGAATAGATTGGTGTAAATTATCATTTGTATTTTGGGAATCAAATATTTGGCTGTTACTATGGCAAATGCTGAATCAATGGCCAAGTCATAGAGTAGGAAAAAGTAACTGAGACTTAGATAATATATATATATATATATATATATATATATATATATATATATATTGTCTATGAAGAATTGTTACTATTAATGCCAACAGAATTGTTTCTGCCTTAGACTAAATCCTGTTTTCTGGACTGCTAAGGTGTTCTAATGAATAAATAGATAATGTTAATATATACAGATAATCAAAATTATTTTCTAGGTTCTGAAAAAAAATCCCGCATTCATCTTGCCAAGAAGTTCTTTGAACACCAGGAATAATTCAGGAAAATCTAAAGTTCAGATCTTGTATTCTTTTACATTTAGTTACTGTGGTCTCTTCAACAGAGCCCATTGATTCTCAGCTTGTTTTATGGAGCCTTTTCAAAATCACATTCTTTGAAAAGAAAATTTTTCTTTGCCAAGATTAAACCAAATCTAGATTTGAGTTTGGTTACTATCATATATATTTGAACACAGGATTTTAAATTGGATCCAGAAGCAAAAATATCTATGGATATTGTTTCCAAATGTACTTTTTCCAACATCAGTACTATGAGCTAAATTAAGCAAAAGCAGCAGTGGCTAAAAACATAGAAGAAAGATGTTGTTCTCTGATAGGACAAAGGAAACGTAACAAGCCTTGTGGTTTTGTTATATTATTTTTTTTTTCTCCAAAAGCTCCTTTTATGAGAACTAAACTAAAATCACTTATGCCATCAGTGTTGATCAAATTTCAACAAATGTTCAATATATCATATCTCCACATTTAACTTCCAATTGTAAAGTATAAGTCATCAAAGGAAATCAAATGGATATATGGATGTTGTAGAGTAGCCTCCTGTATATTCTACCACCCTGCTCAGATTCATGGGGAAGCATCTCTGTTCTTTCACTGTCAGAGTTGAGATTCTCAGCTTCCTAAAATATAGTTAAACTGTACCATGTTAGAGTATAATTTTCAAAAGCAATATCATTATCATGCAGATATAAAAGCAATTTGTGTGAAAGATATTTTTTAACTTAGTGACTAATAAAGGAGCCAGTAAGATGTCAAGCCAAGTCTAAAAGCACATAAGAATTCATGTGCATATATAGTATTTTGACAAGAAAATATTAGAATATGATTGCTATATATAAAACTGGTTGAAGCCCAATAAGGCCATAGACCACTACCTCTGGATCAACTGATGAACAAGAAGAAGTTAACCGCATCTCTAAAAGGCAAAATCTACAAGTCAGCTTTTGCTTCTACAGAGGTAAATTGTCCAAACAAAATCAAGTCCAGCACTGTATTGAAAGATTAGCCAGTGATGTTAGACTATTTTCAAGTTTCAGATAAGTTTTCTGACAACTTTTCATAGAAATAGTGTGTCTGAGTTTTCCACATATTCAACTACCTTATTTTATGTGTTCCTAATTCTATACATCAAAGTATGAGAAATTTTTACATCACAGCAATGTCAATACTCAAAAATAGATAAATACTGGTTTTAGAGAATTTAAGATCCATCCATTCAACAAATGTTTCTAAATACTGATAGCAATAATAAATAACATTTGTTAAAATTATTCTGTATTCCAGGTACTGTGCTTTATATCTATTATTTAATACTCATCAAAACTCTCTGAAATACTACTGTCCCCTTCATTTATTATTTTTAACCAACAACTTATAGAACTTAAGTAACTTGCCCAAAATTTTACCTGATAAGTGATAGAGCAGAGAAACAAGCCAATGTCTGTGGGGTAGCAGAGTCCATACTCATAACTCATAGAAATGTCTCTTGAGTACCAGTCCAGTGGCTGATGCTAAGAATATAACGGTTGATGAGACACAGCTCCTGCCTTCAAGGAGCTCAAAATCGATTACAGGAGGTGAATAAGCAACTGTTAATTATAAAATATAACTGTTATGCTGTGGTAAATACAGACAAGAGAGTACAGGGTATATGGGAACAGCACTGAACCTAATTTTGAAAGTCAAAAGGGGCTCTTTATAAATGCAATACCATTACTTTGATAATGTGATTTGATTGTACTATTATTTATTTTCTATGTTCATTAAGCTCACCATAAACCCAAAGCTGCAATTCATTATCAGCTTGTCTTTTTAATTTATTCCTTTGCTAGAAAACAAGGTAGGAAATGCCAATAAAAAGTGGGACCAGTACCTGGGTTTGAAAGGGACCATTATTCTCATGGTATAACATAAATACTTTTTATTTTTCATATAAAAATTGGTTATTCTAATACTTGGAATTTTAATCCTTAACAACACTTTTGTAAATTGATTACTAGATATTTCATTTATCTAATAATATCATCTTAAATGTTATAATATAAATCAATTTATCTTAGATATTAAAAAGGAGAGAGATGTCAATTGAGAAGTCACATTTAGCCCAAATGTGCACCTCAAGTAACACCCAGTGATGATACCTTCTAATCTTTAGAGACCCCAATACTTTTAATTCAGAGTAGTCCCTGAGATTCTTTGAGAGGAACTTTCATGATAACACTTAAGACTTCCCAGCCTCTGTTAAAGTACATCATTTCTATTGGTCTCTACTGCTAGCCTCTTTGTGCCATCTAGTGAACATTTCCAAAGTATTAATAAAAAATGAAATTCAGGAAGCTTTTGCTGGAGATGCACAATTTAATGATATCTAAGGCATATAATCTTTTATAAAATCCATTTGTTGGTGTTATTACTGAATAAATATTAATGCCCTTTCCATAAAATCAGTCTCAAAAATAAAGGTTTTATGAAACCTAAATAGAAAATAATTTTGAAGTATTACAAAATGGTTTTACTTTTATGAAAAAAAATCTCCATTACATTTTATTTTTTTCTTAGTTGCCTTAATGTTCACGCTTTTTGTCTGTCATGACCTTTGCATGAATGTGTAGCAGTTTTAAATGAAGTAAATTTCAGTTCTTAGCTTGGCTGGGGAAGAATTTTTTATTCAGATTTTCTCAACTGATTCATTTGAATTTACTGGTTCTACAATTGACATGCAAAATATACTACTTAACTTTTTTTAAAAGACTGTCGAGTTTTGATGCTGTGTTTAAACCCATGTTGTTTGGTTGCATAGGCTATGAGAAAGCAAATATCACTTCTCTATATGTTTGGGGGTTTTTTTGTTTTTTTTGTTTTTTGTTTTTTGGGTTTTTTTTTTTGCTACTACTCCTGTTCCCCACACTCCAAATTTTAAAAAGCTAATCTTGATCATAATTTGATTTTGTGTTATTAAAGAAAAAGCCTTATGTAAAAATGTAATATAATATAGTTAACAAACTATAACTCTCAGTAGAAAAGAAAACTTTCAACATAACCTGTACTTTCCTCTACACTTGCTAAATCATTTTTTTGACACCAAGATTGAAAATGCCTGTTGGAAAAAATAAAAGTAGCTCTGCAAAAAAAAAAAAAAAAAAATAGAGGGAACCTTCTTAAACTTGATAAAGAAAATCTACAGAAAACCTATACTAACATACTCAATCAATGGTGAAAATCTAGAAGAAGGCAAAAGTGTTCCTTCTCATCACTCCTTTTCAATATCCTACTGGAAGTCCTAGTTAATGCAGTAAGACAAGAAAAGAAACTAAATGGTATATGGATTGAAAAACAAAATATCTCCTTACCACAATAAAATTAAACTAGAAATTAATAAATAAAAATGTCTAGAAAAATTCTAAACTAATTGAAAGTTTTAAAATTAAATCTTTAATCTGTCGACCATATTAAAAATTTCAAAACAATTTAGAAAATATTTTAATTGGATGAAAAAAAACACAACATATCAATATGTGTGACAAATAGCTAAAGCAATGTTTAGAGAGAAATTTACTACACCAAATTTTTTTATTAGAAAGTTTTCAAATCAGTGGCATGGATTCCTCTTAAGAAACTAAAAAAAAAAAAGAGAGAGAGAAGAGAAGAAAATTAACCCTTTCCCTGAACACAGACATAATTTAACTAAAAATAGATGATATATTTAAATGTAAAAGTTAAAACTACAATATTTCTAAACATTTT
Organism: Cynopterus sphinx; assembly: GCA_030015415.1. Classification (NCBI taxonomy): domain Eukaryota; kingdom Metazoa; phylum Chordata; class Mammalia; order Chiroptera; family Pteropodidae; genus Cynopterus; species Cynopterus sphinx. The sequence goes on along the minus strand of CM057389.1, from coordinate 36,034,303 downwards.
TCTAGAAAAGTTAATATTAAATATAATCTTTTTGACCTTTAGTTAGACAGATTTTTTATAAGATATAAAAACTTATAAAAATATATTTAAAGAATTATACTGCATCAGAGTTAAAAATGTCTAAATTTTTAAAAATATTTTTTTAAAAATGTAAAGATGAGAAAAAAACTGGGATAAAATATTTGTCAAATAAATATCTGAAAAATGACCTGATTTAGAATATCAATTCTTATAACTCAAAAAAAGTAAACAACCCAATATAACATAGACAGAGGTTTGAATCGTTGCTTCAGCGAAGCAGTACATGAAAAAAAACTCAACATTAAGCATTAGGTAAATGCAAATTTAAGCCACAAATGCATGCTGAGTTATATGGCTTTAAAAAAAAAAAGAACTTAATACACTAAGTGCTGATGAGAATGTTAAAAATTTCATTTGTTGCTGGTGTATTTCAAAATAATTCAGCTACCTTGATAAGTAATTTGATAGAGTGGAACATACATATGTCATCCAGCCGGGCAATCTCACTGGTAGATACAGATGCTCTTCAACTTAAAATGGGGTTACATCTCAATAAACCCAATGTAAATAGAAACTATCTTAAGTCAAAAATGCACTTAATACACCAAACCAACCAAACATCATAGCTTAGCCTAGCCTACCTTAAATGTGCTCAGAACATTTAGACTAACCTACAGTTGGATAAAATCATCTCGGTCATCAGTAGGGCAATTTCTGTCCTGACCCGAGGGACCTAGTTATTCGCGGGCTCGAAGAGGGTCCAGCCTGAAAGAGAAACGGGCGAGAGAAAGGAGTGGAGGCAAGACAGTATTCTGATCAAGCCTCAAATTTTTATTTTAGAGCAGGTATATTTATACAAAAGAACAAAGGGGGGCAGGACTGACTAGGCAGGGGGATACTTGTTACAATTTCATTGGTCCTTGGTTGATGGGGTTAGGGGGTACAAAGGTTAGAAGTGAAAAGAGGAACAAGGAGGAGAGGGGCTCCTTGGGCAGGTCCACAGCCATTCAGTAGGTCCTTCCGGCGGGTATGTTAATACATTCTGTGGTTAACTATTCCCTGGAGCATTATCTGCTCCTGCATTCTTTAGATTGTTAACGGCCAGGTTCTATGCCGGGGGGCTGGGCGGTCAGGGCAAAGGCCTTTTGGCTCCCAACAAATTTCCATTAATGAAGAAAACAAAAGACCAATATACCTGAGGAATTCTAGCTCCCTTATTACCTTGCTCTTTCGTTGTCTAAACCTTAAATACTGGACTTCTCCAGAGGATATTCAGACATATGCCACCTGGCACTTATCCAAACAGAAAGTGGAGGGCAGCTGCCTCTGCCTCTGAAGCAGAAATTCCCAAAATCTGGTCCACGGGTTGATCCATGACTCATTTTTACTAGTCTACCCACAACATGAAGGGGAAAGAGACCATTTAATGAGTGTTTTACAGGCTAATATATTCATCTTGAGATTATATCATTATGAAGACTGATGGACAGAAGCCTCATTTAAGTTGGAGTTGGAGGACCTGAAGGAGGAGCTCTCATGCCTGCTCCATACCAGACAGAGCCCAGCAAGAACTCATTGATCCTAATAGCTCTCCCAGTTTCCTTTTCTTCGAGGAAGAGTTTCCTTTCCTTAGTTTCTCAGCATTTGCACATGGTTCACCATTAGACTGCATGTCTAATGGAAGTTAAATAAATATCTGGTGGTTTATTTAAGGTCAACACACCTTTTTATATTAAAATGCGTTGTTTGTTTTCTTAATCATAATAGTGATGGTACAGAGTAGGGATTTTTTAAAAATCCTTGTTTGGCAAAATAAGTCAGTACCAACAATTTGAAGGAACATTTCACCATTCCATGAAATCTAACAGTTTATTAATCATATAGTCATTTTTAATATACCCAAACTTGGCATCTGAAAACACCTTCGACAGATAGCTTTTCCTGTTACCAAGTTAAGAGGAATTTCATCGGGCTTTTGGATAGTGGTTTGCTGACCTGGAACACACACACAGGCCTGTCCTTCGGGGCTTTCTGGCCTGATGTGAGCAGGCCATGGGTACAGCTCTAGTGTGGGTGTTGGGAGCGGATGGCCTGATGGCTGCCCTTGGGGCAGATAAGGGATTGATTACTCAGCAGGATGTCTGCATAGCTGGCAAATACTTTGCTAATCTTGTAATCTGAAAAGCACCTTTGTGGCTCCAGGGAGTGAGCTGAATGTTTTAAGGAGGAAAACAGGATTAGCAACAGGTTTCTTATGCAAATATCAGCAATTGTTTGGGTATTCTTGGGATTTTTGGATTAGGGATTTTCAGATTCCCTCTGGATTTTGGGATTCCCGCGTAGTCATGATGTATAAATATGGTGTGCTAAATAAACTCTGGGCTGCAGTATTGACTGTGAGCCCTCCGGATTCTTTCTCTTCTTCTGTCTTTTTTCCTTAATCTTCACTCGCCCTCTCAGGACTGTTCGATCTTTGCCGGCGGGCTCCAGCATGTGGGCAAGCATCAAATGTACTCCCTTTGGTTCTGTGGGCAGCTAGAGCCCAGTGAGCTGACTACTTGATTAGGACATTTGGAAGTCCCCTCTTCAGGGACCTCAGCTGACTTTCTAAAAGGAAAATGTTTACAGGAATCTGTTGGGAGAAATATAAAGTCCTTACAAGAGGAAATCTAATCTCTGGGGTTTGGGGGTGGGGATGAGAGAGTGATTGCACTAGAGCAATCACAGCAAGAAAGTGTAGGTCTGTAGGAGGCAGGCTTCTGACCAGAAGAGACATTCTCTAGCAGGATGGCAAGGGGATGGAGTTCCATCTTAAATGGCTGAAAGACCTTGTCACTGTTTGAATACAACTTCCCATGGCAGTCTCCAGCAGCAGCCCTTGTCTGGCTTGCTCATGCAAGTGTGGCCTTATGGGAAAAGCTATCTTATCAAAGCACCTCCAGGAATAAAACAGGGATTGAGCAAAACATCAATTCTGTCGCTTTTATTGGTTGAAAAAAAATCAGACAATCCAGAAATTCTGCAGGGGTTAGCAAAAGATAAAAAGTGTTCTTTTCCCTTCAGTAAAACTCTGGGAAACTCTTTTTCTCTATAAAAAGAACCTGCCAGTATATAAACAGAAACAGGAACATGATTCACAAAAAAAAAAGGACATGATTTATAAAAGGTGACTACAAATGACAGAAATACTCGGCTTGACAAAGAGAAACTTAAATGGAGACAGTTTGATTATACTTGATGACAGTCTACAAATTCAGAATCAGACGGTGTAAACATGGAAGACATACTAATTTAGCAAAATGTTTGCTTAGGAAGAAATGTAGGGCAGGTTACGGTGGCCACCCCCTTTCTGCTTCTGGCCAGTTCCAGGCCCAATTAATGGTCCTTATGACCAAATAGAAACTGTGTCTTGATTTGCATTAAGTGTGGGGGATCAAAGAGGGCAGAGATGGGAAACAAGCTAGGACTCTACTATGAATGACATGAGTTAACTTGACTTTGACCTCTGGTGGATGCATTTCTGTGGAGCTGTGCCTCTCCCATTTGTTAGAGATCAAGAGAATCTTACCCAAAGGCCCAGGCCAGAGAAACCCACTTTGTAACTTGCAAACTCTCTCTTTCCTGATAGGGTATGTGCCCCAGGCACTCAGCCTTTATAAAAAAAAAAAAAATACATAGTTAGATATTTATTCAGAAGCAAAAATAAAAAGAAACAAAAAACTCACAGACCCATCCGGACTAAACTAAAAGTACAAAATAAATGTATATACATATATACACACACATATAAATACATATATATACATATATACACACACACACACATATGCATACTCACACAATAGGCCGTACATATACCAACATGCACACATATCACTGGCATACATATGTACAAAATCACATCACCATATTATATTATTTTGTAATAATTACTAACATTTAAAATTATCTTATTTATTTGTTTTCTATATCTCTCTCTCATCTAGAATGTAAGTTCTACATGGGTCCATCTTTGTCTGGTCCATCAGTTATTCCCAGTGCCCAGAACTGAACCTGTGACATAGTATGTATTTTATTTTTGCTGAATGAATCAGTGAATCAATGCCCACATTTATCTCCCATTATGCTCCAGCTCAGAATAAGTGAAAGCTTGAGCATGGCTACACCACGAAGAGAAAGAACCAGGAGAGGAAAGGAGAGATAAAAAGAGGCAGAAGTGACAAAAATTGATGGAGAAGTGACAATCACGAAGGAGATGGGATCCACAGCACAGGCACAAGTTTCAGTTTCAGGTAAAAGAAATAATGTCGACAATTGTAGCAAAACTGAACAGAGAGTACTGTTGAAGAGTAAGAAATTGTGAGATTCTTCATTTAACATCATAATTTAATGGAAATTAGAGAAAACATTATTAGTTACAAGTAGAAAGGGGTGAGATGTTGGGTGAGGATTGTTTATTGAAAATAGAGCTAGACTTCCTTCCTCTTTTATTACCCTTTCAGGTTGTAATTATTAATTCAAAAACTGACTCATCTGCTAGATTCTGAATGAGATCCCTTACAGCAGGGATGATGTCAACCTCTTTCTGCTGCTTTGCAACATAGTACACTCTGCCAGCACATAGTAAATAAATATGCTGATAAAAACATAAATTTTTGTTGAATAAAATAAAAGTAAATGTGCAGAAAATCCCATGAAGATAGTTGGAAGAAGGTGACTGTGACTACACAAATGGGTTTCCAGTTAAGACAATGGGTTCTCTGTGCCAGTCTAAAGTCAGGTGGTCCTAAGGTTTCACCACCTATGTAAACTTGGCCAAGACACTCTAACTTTTTAAGTTGTATTATTTCAACAATTGGTACAGTATAACAACCCTTATGGTGATGTTGTAAGGAAAATATGAAATAGCACATATAAAACTCTCAGTTAAGGACATCATACACTTAAGTACTGGTTTGCATGATGTCATTAACTTTATTTTTATTATTTTGTCAATGACACTATAGAACACCAGAAGCAAAGAGCCAATCCTTATCACTTTTGTGTCCCCAAAATCTAGTACAATGCTCAGATCATTTAGAAGTATGCCAGAGGTTTCTAGTTGCCTCTACATACTGATTTCCTCTTCTTTTTTTCTCACAACACTGATTTTATTCTAGGTAAAAATGTGCACAGCGAAATAACAGTGGCCATAGAAAATGGTTCTGGGGTAAAAATGCAAATCTGCAGAGGATCTGCAGGGAAATTATTGCTTTTTTTTTGTGCAGGTTATACAGCTCATCCTCTTTCTCTTTTCTTTATTCCTGAAGAGAATAGAGAAAAGATGCCAGAGTTGGGCAGTCATTTTGTGACAATGAAGTGGCAAGACAAACAGCACACGACAAGGACATTGCAGTGAAGGGTTTAAAGAACACTGGGGCATCCATGGCTTCATGGAGCTATTTCATCAACTCTGAACAGCTGATCTCCAGACTTATCAGAAAAACTACCATCCATAAAAAGAGTTATACAGAGACCAATCTTACTCACTTGGTTATCATTTATTAATAACTAATAGGCTAATTCATTTTGTAGTTAATCACCTAGTTTTATGCCAGTATTCACTTAGCAGAATCAAAAGGAGGTTAAGTTTAAATTTATTGAAATAGGAGTAATCTAAATGTTTTAGATAATGTAAAAATATTCAAGGAAAGCTATTGTTAGTTAAAAATCCTAATATTTTAATCATGTAGATATAAGTATAGAATTAAATTTTTAATTTTCTAACAATTTTATTTAAATAAATTATCAAGTTCTAAACAATACAGATGATTAATATAAATATTGAAATTATTTCAGGCCCAAATTATTTTAATGGTGGATATTTATTTTAAAAGTAAATCTATGACTACCTTATTTTTAATTTTGTGGGTTTAACTGTAATTTTTGTTTTAATATATAAGAGATAGTTACATAGTCAGAAGAAAATTTTCTTTTCTAAAAGAAACATAGTTAATTTACTTATATAAAAGATTAGAGTAAAGAATAATTAATAACAGTTCTATTTTTTTCTTACAAAAAATTATCTCTGTGCTCCCTCTGGTGGCTTCTCTCAAAAATGGACTTTGATCTGCTCTAAATTCAATGTTTTCAGGTCTTCTTAAAGTGTCAAAGAAAATTTACCAAAACTCTCAACTATTGATATAAATGATAAACTATACAGTGAAGCTGACTGAAACATAATGCTTCGGTTAAAATAATTGGTCATTTTTCACTCTATTCAAAAGTACTTATTAAGTGCCTAATGTTAAAACTGAAGTTAACTAACATTTGACAAGGGAGCCAAGAATACCAATGGAAAAAAGATAGTCTCTTCAGTGAATGGCTTTGGGAAAATTGTATATTCACATGTAAATGATTGAAGCCAGACCCCTATCTCACACCACTCACAAAAATTAATTCAAAATGAATTAAAGACTTAACTGTAAAACCAGACATCATAAAGCTCTAAGAAGAAAACATAGGGAAAAAGCTCCATGATGTGGGTCTTGGCAATGATTTCTTGAATATGACACACAAAACAACAAAGTTAATAAACAAATGGGACTATATCCAACTCAAAAGCTTATGCAGCTCAAAAGAAAATGATCAACAAAACGGAAAAGCAACCTATAGATAAATTTGCAAATTATATATCTGATAAGGGATTGATATCTAAAATATATAAATTACTCATAGAACTCACTAGCAAAAAAAAATCTAATTAAAAAAATAGATTAAGAAATTGAATGAACATATAATGTACAACATAATTATAATTAACACTACTATATAGCATTTTTGAAAATTGTTGAGAGTAAATCCTAAAAGTTCTCATCACAAAGAAAAAAAATGTTTTTTTGTCACTATGTCAGATGATAGATGTTAACTAAACTTATTGTAATGCCCTGGTTTGGAACTCCATGAGCCAAGAAGGAAATTGGCACCGATGTAAGCACAAGAGGGAGTTTATTGACAAACTCGAGTTTGGACCCCACTCATTCACTGACGCAGCAGTGGGTGAGAGGAGCCTCGACCCGGGGCTTGGGACCGAATTTAAAAGGTAAAACCGTGCGCAAGAGGGTTGTGTGCACAGAGTGCCATGTGCAGCAGGGCAGTGTGCAAAAAGGGCTGCGCAAAAGGGAAACAGGGTGTGGGTGCCTTAAGGGCTTACTGATTAATGAATGGCTTTGTTCGGCTTGATCAAATGGCAGGGTGTTGTCTCTAATTGTTGTTTTTCGGTGAATTTTTCTTCTTTTAATCTGGAGTCTACATAACAAAATGGAGTTACTCTAGTCCTTCACTTATTATGTGATAATCATTTCACAATGTATGTAAGTCAAATCATTATGCTGTATGCCTTAAACTTATACCATGTTGTATGTCAATTATATTTCAATAAGACTGGAGGTAGGGAATAAACTGAAGCATATTTAAAATTTTAAGAGTTTATTTGAGAGAAACAGAAGTAGTTAGGAGCACTCCACTAAGAGGAGCTAGGGAAAAGATTTTTATAAAGAAGACATGGAAGCAAGGGAAGGAAATTATTTATTTGGCTATAGTTTAAGGTTTACAGAATTTGGAAAACCTAGCTGGCTGTTTGTGATTGGTTATCCCTAGGTTTCAATTTCCAAACCTTGAAACATTTATAGATTTACACTTTGATTTGCTTCTGTAGGCTACTAAGGCATTAGAGCCACCACAGTCTATTGGTCTCCCTGTTTAATTAATCTAATACTGCTAGGTGTCAGATTCTTTTTACATGAAGAAATAAAATATATAGAAACAAATGAGGAGTCAAATATATCATGGCAATGGGTAGAGCAAGGTCTTCTTTATAAGGAGTTAAAATTTAGGTTGACCTCAAAGATTAGCCATGGGAGAGCTAGGGAGGCACTGCTAGCAAAGCAAAGAGCAGGTGTGGTCAATGCAGTAGGGAGTGCTAGGCATGGTGCAGGCCTGCCACTGGACATGGTGAATGAGGGGAAAGTGGCCCCATGAAGTAGAGTGGAATCATGCAGTTCCCTCTAAACATGGTAAGGAATTTCTATTTCATCCAAATTGCAATAAAAATCTTTTAATAAACATATTCAAAAAATGAATAAAACAATGTATATTTTAATAAGATCACTCTTGCTGCTACATGGAGAATGGATTAGAAAAAAGCAAGAGTCAAATTCAGACTATCAGTTACAGTGTGTTTCGTACTGCTGGCTAGAAATGGTAGTGCCTTGTGCTAGATAACTCAACTGGGTGAGGGGGATAAAAAGAAGAAAAGAGGGAAAAGAGGGACAAGATCAGGAAGAGAAAGCAGAGCGCTGAGCACTTATTCAAAGTCTGCTTTAAAGGTACAATCAAAAGCCCTTGTTGATAAGCTGGATATGAGGGAGAAAAGAGAAGGGAAAAACTAAAAACAAACATCTGGATGGAGTTACAGGTAAATAAAGGGAGAGTGGGAGGCCACAGGTTTGTGGTAAGGCTGTGGGTAATGCCAGAGCCCGCAGGCAAAAATAGAACAGTCCTGAGAGGGGGAGTGAGGATTAAGGAAAAAAGATAGAAGAGAAAGAGTGGAGAGGACTGACAGTCAATACTGCAGTCCCTAGTTTATTCAGCACACTCCATTTATCCATCATGACTGTGTGGGAATCCGAAAATCCCAAGTATGCTCAAACAATTGCTGACATTTGCATAGGAAGCCTGTTGCTAATCCTATCTTCCTCCTTAAAACATTCAGCTCACTCCTTGGAGCCACAAAGGTGCTTTTCAGATGATAAGATTAACAAAGTATTTGCCAGCTATGCAGACATCCTGTTGAGTAAACAATCCCTTATCTGCCTAGGGCAGCCATCAGGCAAAGGGCTCCCAACAAGGTAAGAGGACAAATGTCATGTAATTTATCTTTGTTTTATTTTTTAAAAAATGAATTTCGCCACATATATGACACCTTTTATGCCATCTACCACTTTGCTCTCTCCACGCCCTCAACCTCTGGTAACCACTAGTCTATCCGTGTCCATAAGCCTCTATTTGTTTGTCCTATTCATTTGTTGCTTTTAGGTTTATATCCCACATATAAGTGATATCATGTGGTTTTCAACTTTTTCTGTCTGGCTTATTTTGTTTAGTATAATTATCTCAAGGTCCATCCATGTTGTCGCAAACGGCAGTATTTCATCTCTTATGGCTGAGTAATATTCCGTTGCATATATATGTACCACAGTTTTTTTAGCCAATCATCTATCATAGGACATTTCAGTTGCTTCCATGTCCTGGCCACTGTAAATAATGCTGCTATAAACATCGGTGTGCAAATATCTTTATAGAATGAGTTTTCAAGTCTTTGGGTAAATCCCCAGTAGAGAGATTGTTGAATCATATGGTAGGTCAATTCCGTACTATTTTCCATAGTGGCTGTACCATTTTGCAGTCCCACCAGCAGTGTATGAGGGCTCCTTTTTCTCCACATCATCTCCAACATTTGTTATTACTTGTCCTGTTGATTATAGCATTCTAACAGGTATGAGATGGTATCTCATTGTGGTTTTGATTTGTATTTTTCTAGTAACTAGCGATGATGTGCAACTTTTCATATATTTGTTGGCCATTTGTATGTCCTCTAGGGAGAAGTGTCTGTTCAGATCCTCTGCCCACTTTTTGACTGGATCATTTGGGGTTTCTTTGTGATTAACTTGTATGAGTTATTTGTATATTTTGGATACTAAGCTCTTATAGGAGTGTTGCTTGCAAATATATCTTCCCATTCAGATAATTGTCTTTTTACCTTGTTTATGTTTTTTTTTTTTTTTTTTTGCTGAACAGAAGTTTTTTAGTTTGATGCAGTCCCATTCATTTACTTTAGCTTTTACTTCCCTTGCCTTTGAGGTCAAATTCATAAAATCCTCTTTAAATCCAAGATCCTTCAATTTTGTTCCCATGTTTTCTTCTATGCATTTTATTGTTTCAAGTCTTATATTTAGGTCCTTAATTCATTTTGAGTTAATTTTGGTGTGTGGTGATAGATAACAGTCTAGTTTCATTCTTTTGTAGGTGGCTTTCCAATTTTTTCAGCACCATTTATTGAAGAGGTTTCCTTTCTAACTGTATGTTTTTGGCTTTTATGTAGAAAATTATTTGCCCATATAAATATGAGTTTACTTTTTGACTCTCAATTCTGTTCCCCTGGTCTGTGTGTCTGTTCTTCTGCCAATATCATGCTGTTTTGATTATTGTGAATTTTATTAACCTTCTCAAAGAACCAGCTCTTTGCTGCATTTATTTTTTCTATTGCTTTTTTGTTTTCAATTTCATTCATCTCTGCTCTAATTATGACTACTTCTTTCCTTCTGCTAAATTTAGGGTTCATTTGTTCTTCCTTTTCTAGTTGTTTAAGATGAAGTATTATGTTGTTTATTTGGGCTCATTCTTGTTTTTGAAGATAGGCCTCTTCAAAACTTTCCTCTTATGACCATTTTTGCCATGTCCCAAAAGTTTTTGTATGTTCTACTATCATTATCATTCATTTCTATGTATCTCTTGATCTCTCTTTTTATTTCTTGTCTGACCCAGTCATTCTTTAGTAGCATGCTGTTTAATCTCTATGTATTTGTGGTTCTTCCTGCTTTCTTTTTACAGTTGATCTCCAAATTCAAAGCATTATGATCAGAGAATATGATTGGTATAATTTCAACCCTCTTATGTTTGTTGAAGCTATCTCTGAGTCCTAATATGTGGCCAATCTTTCTGAATGTTCCATGCACACTAGAGAAGCATGTATAAGCAACTGCTTTAGGTTGAAACACTCTGTAAATGTCAATTTCGTCCAGTTGGTCTAATGTGTTATTTAAGGATGTTGCTTCCTTATTTATTGTCTATTTGGATGATCTGTTCATATCCAATAGTGGGGTAGTTAGGTCCTCTACTATGATAGTGTTTTGGTCTGTTTCTTTAGTTCTGTTAGTAATTGCTTTATATATTTTGGGGCTCCCTGATTGGGAGCTTAGATATTAATAAGTGTTATGTCTTCTTGGTGCATGATTCCCTTAATCATTATGAAGTGTCCCTCAATATTTTTCTTTACCTTTTTTATTTTGAAGTCTATTTTGTCTGATTTTAGTATTACTACTCCTGCTTTTCTCTGAATGCCATTTGCATGAGATATCATTTTCCACCCACTCACTTTGTCTATATTTGTTTTTGAAACTGAGTTGTGTCTCCTGGAGGCAGCATATGGTTGGGTTTTGCTCTTTAATCCATTCTGCAACTCTGTGCCATTTTATTAGTGAGTTCAATCCATTTACATTTAGGGTGGTTATTAAAATACGAAGTCTTCTTATAGCCATTTTTTCTTTTACATTCTAGTAGATCAATGTTTCCATTGCTTTCTTGTCCTTGTGTTTTCTTTATTTTGGTTGGTTTTAATGGGTTTTCCCTCTTGTCCTTCTTTTTTTATGTTATATGCTTTAGTTCTGAATCTTTGGTGGTGGTTACCATTAAGAATATGTAAAGTATACTTATATATATATGTGTGTGTATGTATATATGTATATATACATATATATGTATACATATATACATATATATGTACATATTATATTTATATATATATTGGGAGCCAAGACCCTCATCCTGACCGCCCAGCCCTCCAGCATAGAACCTGGCCGTTAACAAACCTGTATGCTATCTAAAGAATGCAGGAGCAGATAATGCTCCAGGGAATAGTTAATCACAGAATGTATTAACATACCCGCCGGATAAGGAAGGACCTACTGAAAGGCTGTGGACCTGCCCAAGGAGCCCCTCTCCTCCTTGTTCCTCTTTTCACTTCTTCTAACCTTTGTACCCCCTCACCCCTTCAACCAAGGACCAATGAAATTGTAACAAGTATACCCCTGCCTAGTCAGTCCTGCCCCCCTTTGTTCTTCTGTATAAATATACCTGCTCTAAAATAAAAAAATTTGAGGCTTGATCAGAATACTGTCTTGCCTCCGCTCCTTTTTCTCGGCCCGTTTCTCTTTCAGGCTGGACCCTCTTCGAGCCCGCGAATAACTAGGTCCCGCGGGTCGGGACATATATATAGTCATCCCTTTACTTCTGTGTGTGCCTTATCTTCATTCCTTTTCGAATCCTCCCCTTTTCAGTCATTGTTATCTCAATTTTTCCCTTTGTATGCTGAATGTCATTACTATCTTACTAGAGCAAATCTCTTCTTATCATTTAAGCTTATCATGCCCTGTTTAATAAGTGTCTTCACTCCTCTGCTATCTGCCTGCTAGTTGCCTTACTTTTAGTTATGTAAATTTTTTTTTTTTTACCATTTTGTTTTATGTGAACTGACCCCTTTCAGTATTTCCTGTAGTGCAGGCCTCAGTGGAGAATTCCTTCAGTTTTTCTATGTCTGGAAAGGTCTTTATTTCTACTTCATATCTAAAGGAGAGCTTAGCTGAGTACATTATTCTTGACTGGTAGTTTATTTTACTTAATAGTTTAAATATTAGATTCTACTCCTTTCTGATTTGTAAGGTTTGTGCTGAGAAGTCCAAGATAAACAAAGAAGTTTACCCGTATAGGCTAACGTCTTCTTTTCCCTGGTTACCCTGAGAATTCTTTTTTTGTTATTGACTTTTGATAACTTTAACACAATGTGTCTCGGAGAAGGCGTTTTTGGGTTGAGATAATTGGATGTTCTGCTGACTTTGAATTTCAAGCTCCAGTTCATTCCTTAGATTTGGGAAATTCTCGTCCACTATTTTTCTGAAAAATGCTTTCAAGTCCCTGCAACTTTTCTTCTTCTTCAAGAATGCCTATTATTTTTATGTTTTCTCTCCTGATGGCATAAGCTAGTTCTTGTATTTCTCTTTCACTGTTTTTTTTTCATTCTTTGGTTTCTCTCTTCTTCCTCCTGTTTTATTTCTGGATTTCTGTCTTTGACTTCATGGATCCTTTCCTCTAGCTGGTTGGCTATTTTCCCCAAACTTGCTATTTCATTTTTTCATCTCTTTCAGTGTGTTCTTCATTTCCAAAAATTCTATTTGGTTCTTTTTGAGGATTCCAATCTCCTTGCTAAAGAACTCATTCTGCTCATCTAGTTGTTTTTTTCAGTTCTTGAAATTATTGATATGATTGTTTTGGATCTCACTGAGTTTTTTCAGAAGTATCATCCGGATTTTTTTGTCATTTAAGTCACACATTTCTATGACTTTAAGCTGATTTTCTGGAGTTTTTTTTTTTTTTTTCTGAGTTGCCTAGTCACGGCTTTTTTCCAGAAAGATTTATTATATTAAGGTCTCTCTTTAGCCTGTTGCAAAGAATGCATTTTTCTTTTCATTCCAGGAGGTGGCATCTAAACCTCTTAGATCCCTGCTTTATACAAAGTTTTAATAATGCCTTTTTTGTTCCTGTAGGTGTTTAAATCACACTCTCTACCCTCAGTCTCAGTCCCTGTCAGTGTTAGCCGCAGTTCTGTAGCATTTGCTCAGATTCCACTGTATTCCATCTCAGAAGATATGGGGGGAGGGACTCTCTAAGTTGGGGGAGGGGGGCGCTGCTCAGCCTCACATTTTGCAACCGCAGCTGATAATAATCAACTATTGTTTCTCTGTGATCACCACTTGTCTGCTTTCTGCCCTCGTATCTGGGCACTGCCACCATCGTGTGGAGCTCACAGCTCTCCCAGGCAGGGCTATTCAGGGAAACTACCACACCTTCTCCCTCCCCACCCCACCCCCACCCCCCAGCCTCCAACTGCAGGGTGCTCTGGCTGTGAGAGGCAGCTTCTTTGTTTTTCCCAGTCTCAACTCCCCAGTTTCTGATCTGCATTAACTCTTACATGCAGATCACATGCTCAGATGTGCTGGTATGCAGTTTGGGTGTTTTTTGTTGAGTTTTAGATGTTCAGCTTTTTGTTGTTTCAAGGGGAGAGATGCAGGGACATCTCTCACTCTACCATGTTCCTGATGTCATCCAAATGTTATCTTTAGAGGCTTGTTATACACAAGATTGCTTTGAGATATCCAAGTAAAGATGTTAAGTAGTTAGGCATACAAGTCTAAAGATCAGAGGAAATGTTTCCTGGACAGGAAATTTGGGCATCATCAGTGAATTCAGATTTGACACCTCAGATTTGTTCAAATCTCTGACAGAAGATGCGCAAAGAAATAAAGTTAGAACTAAGAGCTGCCAACACTCTGAGGTAAAAATAGTTCGAAAGTAAATGACAGATATCATGACACTTTATCTCTAAATGTTTATAGTTTTATGTTCCAAGAATGGACAAATTCTCTTCTATTACCAAAGTATCATTATATATATATATATATATATATATATATATATATATATATATCCCTGAAACCCTTTTACAGCTGCTATTTCAAATGAGAATTCAGTCAAGATGTCTGCATTGTCTTTAATCATTATTTTTCTTTAGCCTCCTTTACTCTAGAACATTTCCTCATCTCTTGTGGGTGTGCATCACATTGATTTTTTTTTAAAAAAATTCAATAAGACTGTTGTCTTATAGAATTTCCCACATTTTAGATTTGTGTCATTGTTTCTTCATGGTATTTTTTTTTCCTATTCCTCTATTCCCAGTTTTTCTGTTAACTAGAACTTAGTCAAATGTTTGTTTAAGTTACAGTTAAACACATCACAGTGGTCTTATATATATCATACTGCATGGTGTGTGTGTGTGTGTGTACATGTGTGTATATATATGTGTATATATATGTATGTATGTATATATGTACATATATGTATATATACATATATGTACACATATATGCATAAATATATATGTTACTGTACATAGCACACAATGTCAGGTTGTCTTGTCATTAATTATACTAAATTGGGTTACTAGATGACCCAACCAGATTTCTCCTTTATGAAGGTAAATTTTTACTTTTGCAATTAGCAAACAATCTTTTGGGTGATATTTTGACACCATGAAAATGTTCTGTTCTCAATAAATCTTTTACTTAATATTTTTGGTACCCATTGATAAGCTGTGTTTGAATCAATATTACAGAGTCATTGATATTCTAACTGTAGAATGTTGATTTTTCTAATTCTGCCATTCCTTCTACATTTACTAGCTGGCATTCATCTGCAAAGAAAAGTTTAAGAAAGCTTTTTTTATTGTTGAAAATATTAGAATGCCAATAAATATTATGTAGTAGAAGGTAGATGAAGATAATTTAGGAGAGAATGAGGATAGCTGAAAGAAAAACGCTTTTGAGCAGGTGAGGGGATAAAGAGTGGGGAGCACATGCAATGTGGTTGCTGTTTAATTGGGGAGAGACTTCTCCATGTGACAGGAGGGAGATGGGGAAGATGAAAAGGCTTCAGACTTAGATGTGAGAAGTTGAGAGAGTAATTTCACTTCTAGCCATATCATATAGAAATGATAAAAATAAAATAAAGAAGAAACATGAATAAAGATGAAGATATTCATACAGTAATAAGAAAAAATATTTTAAGTAAGAATAATGAAGAAACAGCAGTAGAGAAATAACAAAGATTATTATATTTTCACTATGGAATAGTATGCTATTAGAAACAATTATTAGGAAACCTATAAAAATCAAGAACACAAGGGAAAAAAATAACTTTTTCTTGAATTTTTCTGAGTATATTATATATAATATATATATATATATAATATATATATATATTAAAGCTAGCAAAGCTGCAACTACAAAGCTTTATTTTTCTGCATAAGTCATTTGAAAGGTGGCAGGTAAGCCTAGTTTTTGTAAATGCCTTAAAGAGTAGGGAAAAAACCTAGCTCCTACAGACATTTTATCAATTTGGCTTCTCCTACTGAAATAACAAATAAAATTAATTAAACCAGTTCTCATTTTCACTTACTGAGCATAAAAACAATGTTTATTTTGAGGGTTATTTATATTTTCATATACTAATGGCAGGAAAATAATAGCTTTGAAACATCCCAGCAGGCCAAGAAATAATTCTTATATGATTAAAAAATAAATAAAAATAAATAAAAATAATAAAAGACCTACAATCAAGAGACACTTCTGCTCTGGGAAACCTAAGCAATCAATATTTTGATATTTTAGATACTATGATTAGTTACTTACATGATTCTAGTTTTTTATTACAAACTATAACTTAATGATTTAAACAATGATAAGGCGAAAGGGATGAAGAATACGAGGAGAAAGAGAATAAAAGAATGAATATACATTTCTCTTTAATCTCATTTGCTCCTCACATAAACTTGTGTGGTTAGGACTTACATATTTATACAGTTCTCAGTCCTGGAAGACAATACAATACGTAAAGAATTGAAACGAACTGGCCCAAGCTGTATGAGAGGTCCACGAGGACTGAAGGGTGTGGGGGTAACGACGTCCCCTGGAGAAGGGCGTGACGAGTAGCAAGCAGGCGGTGTAGAGTGCCAAGTGGCAGGTGCGCTCAACCACAAACGCAGTAATCCATTTCCCGACGCTTCTCCGCTGGGCAGCCGGCTCCGCAGGGGGGTGTGGGCACTAGAGCGCGCCTGGGCAACTCCGGTTCTTGGCTTTTCCTTGAGCGGAGCAAGCCGAGTCCCCTGCAGCCTAAGAGTCGTAGAGGATCTTAGGTGAGAGTAGGGGCAGGAAAGCGGAAAGACAGAGAAGGAAGGGGCTGGCACAGGAAGGAGGACGCATCTCTAGTCTTAACACTACTGTCGGGAGTCACGGCCAATCCCAGCCTCCCTCACCCCACGCCTCTGCTAGACACACACACGCGCACACACACCCCTGCCAGGCTGCCGGGAAGAGGCCGGGGCGGTCGCATCAGCCATCCCCGCGCACCTCGGAGGACTGGGCGCGGAACGCAGGCGCCTTGGCCCTCTCTCTTCTCCGGCTGGTAGTGCACTCTGAGCAGGGCTAGGGGATCCGGCGTGCTGTTCGCCGGCTTGAGCCAAGCACGGTCAGTTGCTACTGAAAACCGAAACAGCCAAGTGCGGAGGCGAGCTCCGAGCGGACGCCGCGGGCGCCTGCAGCATCCTCGGGTCTCACTCCATCAGAGCGCCGAGGGCTCCACCTGGAGGGGCCGGGTGCGCACAGCTTGGGAAGGAGGGAAGTGGGGGAACCGTAAGGGGGTTCTCGGCAGTTTTGTCTTCCTCCTCTCTTCTCACTTCACTCCCGTGTCCAGTTCAGGGGTCGACTCGGTGGCCTTCGGCATCAGGACGCTGTCAGTGTACGCTCTCGGCTGCATTGATCCCCACACTCGGCGTGCTCCTGCATCACCTGGAAGGCCTGGCAAATGCAAATTGCGAGCGCGGCCACAGGGCGTCCGAGTCACTAGGTCTGAGGCAGTCTCAGAATCTGCTTCTCTAGCAAATCTGGGAGCGGGGTGGGGAAGACTGTGGTCGGGGACTGCAGTCTGAGCGGCGCCAGGGTGGGAGAGCAGGGCGTGCGGGGCGGTCCGGCGGCGGCGGGGGGGGGGGGGGGGCGGCACGCTAGCATCTGGCGGAGGCTCCTGCGGAAGCTGTGGTCCAGGAAGGCGTACAGGAAGGGGCTGAGGCAGCTGTTGGCATAGCTCGGGCTGGTGATGAAGTAGGGGACCGCGATGACCAGCGGCGTCTGCGGGAGGTCGGTGGTGAGGGCCACCACGGTGCTCACGTAGTAGGGCGTCCAGCAGAGGAGGCACACGGCCAGGATCGCCACCACCAAAAGAGTCACCCGCTTCTTGGCGCGGTCTAGGGCCTTGGCGTGACTGTCGAGGCGTATGGCTCGCAGCCTGCACAGCAGGGTGATGTAGAGCACGCAGATGGGGACACCGGGATGAGGAAGCCGAGCACCAGCGTGTAGAGGCGGCTCGCCCGCCACCAGAAGGGAAGACAAGCAGGCACTCTCGCTGACCCTGCTCGTCGTCGAGCCCCGCGAAGACCACGAAAGGCAGCACGACCAGAGTCACGAGCCCCCACACCGCTAGGCTCACGGCGCACGCAGCGCCAGAGGTGCGGCGCGTTACCCGGCGCGCTTCTGCGGTGGCCAGCACCACCAGGTAGCGTTCGGCGCTCACGACGGTGAGGAAGTAGAGGCTGGAGAAGGTGTTGTACTGGTCGCTGGCCACGATGAGCTTGCACATGAGCTCCCTGAAGGGCCACTGCCGCAGCAGGAAGTCGGCGATATTAATGGGCAGCACGAGCGTGAAGAGTTAGTTCGTCAGCGATGGCCAGACTGAGGATAAACAGGTTGGTGACAGTCTTCCTGCGGGGCGCCCGCAGCAGCACGAAAAGCACCGCAGAGTTACCCGTCAGCCCCACGGTGCAGATCATCGCGTAGACCACTGGCACGGCCAAGGCCAGTGGCGGCGGCGACGGCGATGGTGGAGATAGTCGGCTCGACACACTGAGGCAGACGAGCGCGGGACCGGAGCACGACGTGTTGGAAGGCCCCAGCTCCGAGTATGACACGTTGTGCATATCCGCGAAGGATGGAGGGCGAGCGATTCCGCGTCCTCCACCGCGACCCTACCGGGCTCTGCGATCCCGAACCCCGCGTCGGCGCTCAAAGCTCTTTTCTGGCCTTTCTAGGGGTAGAGCATCCCTATCCGCCTTCCTAGCCCACTGTCACTGTGGATTCCGGGGGCTGAAAAGAGGAATTGAAAGCATAGGTTAGGCTAGTAGACTTGCAGCTTTGCGGGGCGGGAGGGATGGCATCCCAAATCTGCCCCCACGTGATCTCTCTCTGCTACCTGTTGAAATCTTATTCTGACCAGTTGAATACATCAAACGAAACGGCAGAGAGGAAAAAGCCCTTACTTTTCTAGGATAAACACCTATCTCCCCTGTTTTAGGACACCCCTGTCAGACCCGTGTCACCCCAGCGAATTCTGCAGTGGCAAGCAAGCGTCGGTCCCTCTAGGTGCCCGGCGCCCTCGTGAACTGCAAGCTCAAGGACAGTCTCGACCTCACCTGGCTGGGAAAGGGTCTACCTTTTCTGGAGCCGTCTGGAGGGCCGGGTGCGGGCTGCCGGAGGTGCTGCAGCACCAGCCAGCTGAGTGTCGGCCTCCGGGAATAAGCCGGGAGGCGCCAACTCGAGCCTCGCTGTCCCTTAGGTGCGCCTTGAAGCTTAGGGATGGCGCAGCCGCATAA
The DNA here is from genome assembly GCA_030015415.1 of Cynopterus sphinx. Lineage (NCBI taxonomy): Eukaryota > Metazoa > Chordata > Mammalia > Chiroptera > Pteropodidae > Cynopterus > Cynopterus sphinx. Next base: position 36,015,156 of record CM057389.1, on the reverse strand, counting down.
GACGCACCACTGCCCGGACCGCCGCCCCACCCCCACCCTAACTCCAATGGAAGCAGCGGTGGGACAGAGAACAGCTTTACTCGAAAATTACTAAATTCTTTTCCATTTGAAATAATAAGCTCTCCTGTTAAGAATTAAATTTAAAAAAACCAAAGTTAAAGTGTAATTTTAAAAGAATAATGCAGTTGGCTCTCCCATCCATTTTTTAAACACCATATCCCAAATGGGTAATGTAATTTTAAATTTCAAATTACATTTATGCTACATATTTATACAGAAGGGAAAAGTGAGTGAAATTTTAAAAATGCAAATTAGCCGTTTTCTGACACTCCGGTGTGTTATTGTACCGACAGAATTACAAGATTGTTTGTTATTAACAAACAATTTGAGATACTTCAGGTTTTCTAAAAATATATGTCAGTAATGACCTTATTAACAAACTGCTTCTGAAAGGCTTTTACGGTATGTTTCATAAATGTAAGTTTTCAACACAGTCCTGATTCTCCCCCTAAGGAGAACTGACTACCTTGCACCTCCACGCTGTTGCAAAGCAAGGCAGAGCAAGGACAGACCTACCTCCAATATCGCTCAGTCACTGAGCTTTCAATTCTTCCTCTCTAAAGAGAAACCTTTGAGGATCGAATATTAGGCCTCTCCAATTTCTATTTTCTCCCTCCACTTTCTCTTTAAGAAAGTCAGTGAATTAAAACACAGGATTCTATCCTACTTTCCTCTAATTAATTTCTCTTCCACAAGAGCAGAAAAAAAGCCCAAATAATGTGCATTTTTGGTCCTGGATAGTGCATTTTTTGGAGGAGAGGTACTGAGATACTGAGAGGAAGACTGGAAGTAGCCAGTGGAAGAAGTCTCTGGGGGCAGAAATACAACCGTTTTCCTTTACCCACTCAATTCATTCTTTAATTAGGAATCTATGTACATCTGGCTTCTCTGCAGCCTCATGCTTTGTATGAAGAAAATGACAGGAAAGGCTAAGCTATATCTATGAGGAAAAAGGTGAAAAACACCATATAATGTTAAGTGAAACCAAAAAGGAGTATGTATTACATATATAATATACACACATAGATAAATGCATACACACATACGTGTGTGTATGTATGCATGTGTATGTGTATATATATATACACACATACACACATGCACATATATAATATAGTTGCTTAATTTTCAAATACTTGGAGAGTTTCTAGCTTTTTAATTATTAATTTCTAGCTTAATTATACTATGGACCAAGAATATATTCAATATGATTTCAATTCATTGGCATTTGTTGAGACATTACCCAATATATAGTTATTTTTCCAATGACTTTCATGTATACATGAAAATGATGTGTATTCTACATTCATTAGGTGCATAACTACATGTGTCAACTAGTCAAATATATTGTGTTGTTTAAATCTTCTACTAGTATTGATATCTGATTATTTTATCAGTACTGAGAGGGATATTTAAAACTGTCGATCAATAATAGCTGATTTCTCTAATTATACTTATAATTCTGTCAGCTTTACTGAATAATTTGATGCTGTTTTATTAGGCACACGCAAAAAAAAGACTTATATTTTTCGGTGGAATGAACTCTTTTATCATTATAAAATATCCTTCTTTCTGTATTTAGGCTCCTTTAATATTACTACAGCTACTCCAACTGTATGTCTCTCATATTATCATGGAATATCATTTGTTAAATCTTTTTATTTTAAAACTTTCTGTGTCCTTATATTTAAAATATGTCCCATATAAGCATAGTAGTTTTTTAAATCCAGTCTGACAATTATTTGTCTTCAAATTGGAGTATTTAGCTCATAATAAATTTAATGTAGTTATAGATAATATTAAGGTATACCTAATATATTATCCTTTGTTTTCTTTTTCTCATTTGTCTCTTTTTACCTTTCTTATATTGCTTTTGATTAAAATGTAATTTTTTATTAGTCTTAGTCTTTTTCACTTCATTAACTTATTATTTCTCCACGTTTTTATTATGGTTAGAGACATCCTAAAGATTATGTGTTCTTGACTTTTTAATGTCTCTCCTAAATTATTACTTTTACAACTGTCTTAACAATGGAAGGACTTTTTAACAGTTAAACTCCATCTACTTCCTCCCTCTTTTTGCGCTACTGTTAATTTATATTCTAAATCTATATATGTACTTTAAACCCTACAGTCCATTATTATTATTGTTTTAAATAATAAATATGCCATTATATGTACCCACATACTATTTCTGGTCCTCTTCTTTCCTGTTCATTATAATCAAGAAATCCCTTATATTTTAAATGCTGTTCTGCAGGTAATAAACTCTTAACGCTGTTTTTTTGGCCTGAAATTTCTTTATTTCTTCTTCATTTTTGGATATGAAATTCTAGGTTTTCAATTGTATAATTACTACAGTTTTAATGTTTCTTTTCTTTTTTTTTTTTTTGCTTTCACTGTTTTTATTGGAATCATTTTTTTCCTGTCCCAGTGTAGCTCTTTTGAAGGTAATTTGCCTTTTTTTTTCTGTAATTGTTCTTTAATTACGTTTTTGATTTTGCATTTCAGTTTCTGTACTATGATGGCTTAAGAGTAATTGTTTTTTCCCCACTAATTCAGGTTAGAATTTTAGAGCTGCTAAAACTTGATTTTATTTCAATTTTGGAAAATTCTCAGCATTCTCTCAAGTTTTGATTCTGCCCCATTCTCTCTCTTCTCTCCTACTGGGACTCTTATTACATATATTAAACCTTCATTTTCTTTTATGTGTATTTCCCATCCTTTTTCTCTCTGTATTTCAATCTGATCCCCTAAATCTTGGCTTTTTTGGTTGTTCCTCAGTGCCTTCAAACAGTTATTTCAGTCTTTTCTCAATTTGTAAGGTAGTCCATAGGAGGTTTTGTGTGATACAAGCTACTTTATTATAACTAGAAACAGAAGTTAATAAAGTTTTCTACACAGCTGGTCCTCAAGTAATGCTGTTTTGTTCAACATTAATGAGATGCCATAGGAACTTAACTCTTGTTTCTATCAGATAGCCTATGGTAAAATTGGCTTCACTATATGTTGTTCTATTAAAGTCACAGAACCTTTTAATGACCTTAAGTGAGGACTTTACAACATCATTAAAAAGTATATACAGCGAAGAATCACTTCATAAGTTATATAAATATCTAACTATTATGCTGTACACCTGAGCTAAATATATTGAATGTTAACTGTAATTAAAGAATTAATAAAATAATGTGTGTGTGTGTGTGTGTGTGTGTGTGTGTGTGTGTCTTGGGAACATTTGCTATCTTCTCTCTGGCATATGTTGTCAGTTTTGGCTCAAATAAACTCATAAAAATTCTCAAAAAACCTATATGTGTATATGTATGTTTCCATATGTATAATTACATGTATGTATAGTTATGAAAGATATATGACAAAATGTTAAAAATATTTCATCAAGATATGGATTTATCAGTAACTTTCATTTTCTTTGCACTTTTCTCACTTTCCAAAACTTTTTATGATGAAGGTATAGTACTTTTAAAATAGTAATTGCCATATTTATAAAAATCGTGGCCATGAAATACTACAGAGAAGAAACTGACAATACATAAGAAAGGTGGTTTTTCCAGCACTTATGAAATTACTATAATCATAAAAAATAGTGAATAAATAGGTATGAAAAATATGTTTATACAGATAACATATTTTATATATCCTGAAGCCCATCCACAATATTGCCAAAACAGAGATTTCTAATAGCATACTGAATTGCTTAAAACAATATTTTTTACTAATACAAAATGTTTAACTCCAACCATCTCTTATTTTGAAAATTATATAATTAAATATTTGAATATTGATATCACAAATATTAATATCTAATGTAATCATTGTGTCTTAGTTTAGTACTGCTGTAACTTCCAAAATTTTCCTAGGACTTTCTTGAGGGAATGGGGAAAAACAACAATTTCAAAATATATCCAGAGCTTCTGTTCTCCTTAATACAGGCCTGCCCTCAAATAAAACTATTTACCAGTGTCTTACCCATGTAAAGGGAATACCCAACTCCAGCGCCCTCTAATCTTTCACACCAGGGGAAGGAAAACACCAGGGGAAGGCAAACACCCAACCTCCTCTAGCATTTCTATCTCACCTGAGTAGGAAGGTGTGGAGGAGAAGCAGAGAAGCTCTTGTGAAGGTCACAGCCCAGGGGCACTGGCTTACTGAAAGACTGAGAATCTGGCAAATTTCCCCTCTCTCTACACCTTAACACCACATCCATAGGGCTTTGGTATAATAACAAGGGAAAGAGCTGCACATCTCAGACACTATTTAAGATAAGGAAACCCCAGAGACAACAGGGAAGACAAAACTAGGGCACTAGAAGAAATATTAACCTCTGACACCTATAGCTACACCAAACAGTAAATGTAGCAAATAACTTCTGACCAGATGACCATAAAACTTCTCACAAAATGCTTATTAAATGCTTACTTACCAAAGTTCCTTTTATCCAATTCATCCTGTCTGGATTTTAACAAAATAAATTACAAGACATGTTAAAAGGCAAAACACAGTTAAGAGATAAAACAAGCATCAGAACCAGCTTAGTTATGGTAGATATTTTGAAACTATTAGCTTGGAAATTTAAAATAACTATGATTAGTTTGCTACCTTTGTCAGTTTGGGTTGTAGTAACAACCTGCCACAGACTGAGTGACTTAAACAGAAATTTATATTATTTCTGGAGGCTGGAAGTTCAAGATAAGGGTACCAGTGTGGTATGGTTCTTGGTCACAGCCCTCTTCCCAGTTTGTAGATGGATAATTTATCTCTGTATCCTTACATGGCAGAAAAAGAGGACATCTCTCTCATGTCTCTTCTTATAAGGCCACTAATCCCATTTGTGAAGGTTCCACCTGCATAATCTAGTTATTCCGTAAAGGTCCCACTTCCAAATGCCATTATTTTGGGATTGACTTTAACATATACATGTTGGGGGACATGCAAACATTCATTACATAGAATTCTACTGCTGGCCCTTTCAAAATCTTGTTTTTCTTACATACAAAATACATTTATTCCTTCCAAACAGCCCCCAAATGTTAACTCATTAACATCAACTGTAAAGTCTAAAATCTAGTTTTATCTAAATATCATCTAAGTCAGAAGTAGGTGAGATTCAAAGTAATATTCACCCTGAGGCATAATTTTCATCTAGATGTGAATCTGTGAAATCAAGTTATGTGCTTCCAAAATACAATGGTGAGACAGACATAAAACAGACATTTTCATTCTAAAAAAGAGAAATGGAAAAGAAGGAGTGACAGAGTCTAAACTAGCAAGGCTTATTCTGTGAGATCTTAAGTCTCAAGAATAATCCTCTTTGGCTTGATGCTTTACCATATTATCCACTGGGACAGAAGTATTGCCTTCTAAACCCACTGGAGTAGAGCTTCTGTCCCCATAGCTCTGCTAGGTGGGAATCTGCCAGAGCCTGCCAGCAAAGATCGAACAGTCCTGAGAGGGGGAGTGAGGATTAAGGAAAAAAGAAAAGAAAGAGTCGGGAGGACTGACAGTCAATACTGCAGTCCCGAGTTTATTCAGCACACCATATTTATACCTCATGACTACTCGGGAATCCCACCGAGGGAATCTGAAAATCCCTAATCTGAAAATCCCAAGTATACACAAACAATTGCTGACGTTTACATAAGAAACCTGTTGCTAATCCTATCTTCCTCCTTAAAACCATCAGCTCACTCCTGAAGCCACAAAGGTACTTTTCAGATGAAAAGATTAACAAAGTATTTGCCAGCTATGAAGACATCCTGCTGAGTAAATAATCCCTTATCTGCCCCAAGGGCAGCCATCAGGCAAACAGTTCCCAACAGGAATTCTGCTCCCAGGATCTTCCCAGCAGGAGGTCTCACCCTCATGGTTCTAGATGGCCCAATACCCACATCTCCAAACCACCCTACCCCAAAGTCTGTGTGGAGGCCTGCTGGCCTGTTGAAATCAAGACAAAGAATCCCATTTGGAAACCAAGGAGGCAGATCAGATGATCTCTGAAGTTCCTCTGGGGTCTTCTTCCCTTGTCTTGAAGACTAGTGCATGTTCACAGCGAAATAATTCTATGGTCCCATCCTATAAAATCCAAGAATTCTAAAAGCCTTCTATCATTCTGTCCCATCTCCATCCTTTTCAGTTCAAACTAGCAGTGTTTCTTCTGCAGTTGCTGTTTAGATTCCTGGTTAATCTAAATATTCATCATCCACATTAATCTTATGAAATGGTTGGTCAACAACACCCTTAGTGTTCTCTCTCGAACATTTTTTTTTCTTCCTTCCTTCCTTCCTTCCTTCCTTCCTTCCTTCCTTCCTTCCTTCCTTTCTTTCTTTCTTTCTTTCTTTCTTTCTTTCTTTCTTTCTTTCTTTCTTTCTTTCTTTCTTTTTCTTCTTACTTTCTTATAATATGGACAGGCTGAGAATTTTTTGAGTCTTCAAGTTATGGTTCCTTTTTGCAAACAATTCTGCCTCCAAACCATTTCTCTCCTTGCATTTTACTATAAGCAGTCAGGAGCAACTTGAGAATACCTTTAGTAGACTAATCAGTAGACAGATATGGCCAAGGAAAGAGCCAGTGAGCTTGTATATATGTTGACAGAAACTTTCCAAATTGAAATGCAAAGAGAAAAAGTAGTTATTAAAATAGAACAATATCCCAAAACTGTAAGATAATGACAAAGTGTGTAAATCTTTGCACAATGGAAATGTCAGGAAGAGAAGAATGAGAGAAAATAAATACTTGAAGTAATAATGGCTGAGTATTTTCCAAAATTAATGACAGACACCAAATTACAGGTCCAGGAAGTTCGAAGAACATCACGCAAGAAATATACTAAAAAAAGCCCCTAAGAATATTACGTTCGAATTGCAGAAAATAAAAGAAAAACAGAAGACCTTCAAAGAAGCCAGAGGATAAAACACCTTATACATAGAACAAGAATAAGAATTACATCGGCTTTCTGGTCAATAACCATACATGCAAGAAGAGAGTGAAGTGAAATATCTGAAGTATTAAAAGTAAAAAAACCACTAACCTATAATTTTGTATCTAGCAAAATTATATGTCATAAGGGAAGAAAAAAATAAAGACTTTCTCAGACAAACAAAAATTGAGAGGATTTGTTTCTAGTAGACCTGCCTTGCAAGCATTATTAAAGAAAGTTCTTCAGTGAGAAGAAAAAAATTACGTCAGAAACTTGAATCTTTATTTTTTTTTAAAGAATATTTTTAGAGGAGGAATAAATAAAGGTAAAAATCCTTTATTTTTTCTATGCTCAATTTAACAGATAACTATTCAAAACAATACTAGCAACTATTTGGAGACTGTGGCTTATGGATAAGTACAATTAATGACAAAATATAAAGAATGAGAAGGAAAAATTAGAAGTATTCTGTTATAAGGCATCTATACTACCCATGAGTGGGTATAGTGTTAGCATTGTGGTGGCATAAAACATCTTATTTTTTTTGTTCTTTGTTTCAACAACAGAAATTTGGCATCCATCTATGAACAGAAGTGCCTCTGTTGGATTTGTGGGACCAAGCACCATACACCAAGGAACTCAGAATGAGTCTTGTACATTGGTATATCAGATAATAGGCAGATAGACTGTGGCACTATGGAACCTACAAGAGACAGTAAATTGGTTCTAGCCTCTCCTATCCACTGTCTAGGAGGATCTACAGAACATTGAAATGGGTTATCTCCTATGTGGAAATCCAGGTTTCCAGAGAAGTTCAAGTATTCCATTAGAGAATTATATACACATAGTCTCTCTCTCTCTCTCTCTCTCTCTCTCTCTCTCTGTCTTTGTCTCTCTCTCTGTCCGGACCCGCGGGACCTAGTTATTCGCGGGCTCGAAGAGGGTCCAGCCTGAAAGAGAAACGGGCGAGAAAAAGGAGCGGAGGCAAGACAGTATTCTGATCAAGCCTCAAATTTTTTATTTTAGAGCGGGTATATTTATACAGAAGAACAAAGGGGGGCAGGACTGACTAGGCAGGGGGATACTTGTTACAATTTCATTGGTCCTTGAAGGGGTGAGGGGGTACAAAGTGAAAAGAGGAACAAGGAGGAGAGGGGCTCCTTGGGCAGGTCCAGAGCCATTCAGTAGGTCCTTCCTTATCCGGCGGGTATGTTAATACATTCTGTGGTTAACTATTCCCTGGAGCACTATCTGCTCCTGCATTCTTTAGATTGTTAACGGCCAGGTTCTATGCGGGGGGGCTGGGCGGTCAGGATGAGGGTCTTTTGGCTCCCAACATATCCTCCCTTTCTGTTTTAGAAAAGGTGGGCCTTAACCGAGTGGGGGAACATTGACCTGGTTCCTCCCGCGGGCTATGTGGGCCCGCCTAGTATTTGGCTCTTGGTATCTTTTGGGGAGGAGAGGCAGAGCCGTTTTGAAATAGTAGTTTTTGGATACCAACCTCTATGCAAACCAGGTGTGTTCTCAGGGAAATACAGAGGGGGTCTCTTTATTGTGACCTTCCCTTGCAGATGCTTTGCTCTTGCACCCATCTCGGTGCCCATACCCCCCCTCGAGTTTTCGATGGGCGAGGGTAGACATACCTCTGTTCTATATGTCGTCCCCGTAGGGAGGGAGCCAGGCAAAGTTATATTTCTCCTTTTACAGTGGAACCAGTGGTTAGGGTTTTGTATATAACCTGAAAGGGATTTTAAAGAAGCCGATGTAAATTTAAAGGTGAGATAGGGGCCAGTGGGGATCTTGGGTCTTCGGGGTTTTCATTATTATAGTCAGTGGTGTCATCGCTCTGGTAGCCAAACGGTGATAGTGAATGTGGACAGGTTTGGTCAGCAAGGCATCTACCTGTTGTTTAATGAGATCAGTTATGCGCCAGAAAGCCCAGGGCCCAAAGGTTATAAGTAAAAGAACACAAGAAAGGGGGCCGAGGATGGGAAGGAGGTAAGGAAGGAGCCCATTCAACCCAGTTAGAAAGGGGTTCTCTTGGAGCTCTCTGCGTCTTTTGACGAGGTCTTCTTGAAGTTTCTTGATCTTATCTCGTACGATCCCAGATCTGTTGGCGTAGAAGCAGCAGCGTTCCTGTAAAGCCAAACAAATCCCTCCCTGCTCTGCTGTAAGAAGGTCTAAGCCTCTGCGCTTTTGTAAGACTACTTCAGCAAGGGAATCAATTTGATCTTGTATGTCGCTTATGGTTCCTGAAAGGGCTCGAACGTCATTAATTAATTGATGGGACAATTTGTTGTAGGAGTGGACTGCAATGCCAACTCCAGCTGAACCAGAGGCGAGTGCCCCAGTGATACCTAAACTGACAAGGAGGGGGATGGCTTGGATGGCTCGTTTGTGTCGTCCTGCTATGTAATCTAGGCTAGGGAGGGGGACCGGTTTGTCTCCCGGTATGATGGAGATGTCTGGGAAAACATTAGATAATACACAGAGTCCAGCCCAATTTTGTGGTAAGGCAGTATATGCGAGATTATTTCCACATAAGAACACTTTTCCGGGAGCAGGGCATAAGGGCCCAGTGCGATTAAAAAGACTAGAGCAATTGGTAAAGGTGACAAACCCTACATCAATGTCGAAAGAGTTATTTTGAAATGGACCTTGGTAGCAAGTAGAGGAGTTGAAACCTACAGGCTGAACTCTAAAAGGAGGGCTGAGACTGCAATTAAGGGTATGGTCAATAGACGAGTTTAAGACTGGGATAGCAGTGGGCATAGGGATGCCTATAGTCATGCATAGCCAGCAATCTTGAGCAAGTTGGGGATTAGAATTATTTAAGGCCCATAGAGTAGTTTCCAGGATACTATTGGTTTGGGTGTCAATGTCAATATTTCCTCGGGATCTAGGAATAGCTAGGGGATAAGAAGGGGGGCGTAAAGCCTTTTGGAATTCCTCAAATTTTTGTTATAATTTTATATAATGAAGAGCATCAGCAGGACCATAACCGTCTGACACATAAGGCAGAGGATCGGTTGGCCAGCAAATTGTTTTTCCAATATCCTTAGATGCACCACAAGGGGCTATTGGGAAGCTTCCAGGGCCTACAGCTGACATGGTATTGGCCCAGTTGCCAGTGTTAGGGGCATAAGGCGCCCATCTTGTTAATTTAGCGGTGTAATATGTCTTATTACCCTTGGTGCATTCAAAACAAAAATCCTACTTAGATTTTGTTGGAAAATTTGTCACTATGTTATAAGGTTTGATCACCTGGTTAAATAGGATTACAGGTCATTATGAAACAATACTTAGTTATCTATTTAACCAATGCAACAATAAAAGATTTCAAAGGGAAATACGACTATAAAAAACCTTAGCATTCTTAATGTTAAGACTGTTTTTAAGTATCAGCATTTAATAGATTAGCAAATTTATGAATATACCAATCTTATAATTTTGTAATCTTGAACAACTAGTAGAATTAGCATACGCACGACCTGACGAATACAGGTAGAATAAAATTGTGTTTCTGATAACTTGAAGATACAACTACTTTTCCTTAACTTAATATTAAACTATTCTTATTACCAAAGATTATCTCAGATCATGTAGATTTGATAAAACAAAAACAAAACATTTGAATTAGTTTCTATTTTTCTGACAATTTTAGGAAGACGTAATTTATCTATGAGATTCCTATTTCTTTCTAAACCAATTAAAGCAGAGATCTTTTATTAATTTATTTTCCAATAAAAATAAATTCCAACCTAAACTGAAGAACCAGCCAGAGGGAGACTTGACTATTCAGGACTCCGCCCCACAGACACTCTGTAAACACTTAATCAGTTTTATGTTTAGCCGTTCTTCAGACCTAAATCTCTAACACAAATGCACATTCTCTGCATTGTTTTAAAAGAAACCTATGATTACCACAGATGATATCTCGCAGCTCAAAGGCTGGTTTCAGGTCGAGTGGCCCCTCTGATGGTTACTCTGTTCCAAACGTGGGCTAATTTAGCTGGCAGAATCTTTGAAGGTTGAAGGGATTGACGACGCTCTAGCTCCGTAGTCTTGGGCTTGTTTCCTGAAATCCTTAAAATGGTTAAAGAAGTATTGAAACGGGGGAGAACATAGGACGATTTGAGAAGGAAGCCTGACCCATGTTAGTGAAAACAGGTAAGAGAAGAGAAAATCCCCACAAGAGCCAACGAAGCCAGGGCTAGGATCAGCCTTTCACCTAGCATCCAGTCGGGTGGGGCCACGGAGGCCAGACCTAAGGAAGGAATCAAAATAAGTATAGGAGGGTAGCAGTACATACGGTCAGCCCAGACAGACAAGACAGACAAGACAAAATACAGATAACACAAAACGCTAGCGCATCAGAAACCAGAACCAGAACATGTACAGGGTCAGAGTCTGACATCTCAGACCGACCGAACTAGGGAAGTATTGCTGCGTCCAGCCTTCCGCTAGTCAACCAAGGGCCCAATTAGACAGGAACAGAACTGAGGCATCTAGGCAGATGTTAACGCAGTCTTATTCACCGGTGAAGCTGGTTTAGGTGGCTCGTGCCCGATTACAGTTAAAGTGAGACTTCTTTTCCTCCTGCCCTCCTGAGCAAGGCTGCTTGGTGTCTGGGGCTGAGAAACATCTCTCAGCGGTCGCCCCCTGGACGAAGCAAGTCCTTACTCAAGTTTTAGGAGATCCAGAACAGAAGTTAAAAAGAGAACAGAAGTTAATCTTCTACAAAGCTAGCAGAAACTGGTCATCACAAAGACAAATGTAGCCAGGGAATTTGCTAGTTTTAAACATGGCCTTGCAGATGTTCTTGTTATCTGTGCCCTGGAATGTTGCGCTCTTAGCATATGAGAGAGCTCTTTGTCACAAGTTTCACAGCAGACACTAAGCAGTTAAAAGTTCTAGGAACTAGGCATTCTTGTCCCAATTAAAAATTGCTAAGGTAAAGATTTCTTTTGTCTAGTTTTGGGACTTTTAATTAACTTTTACCTTTTCCACATTTTAGTAGGCTGTCACATTTCCCACTGGTTTTTAGGCACATATCAAATCTTTGATGTCCTATAAATTGCGGAAACTGAGATACCCCTGTTACTTGAGTAGAAAATACTATAAATTTAACAGCCTGGACTCTCTGTTAATGTACTTTATAAGGCAATTTACTATATATGGCCTAAATAGCAGTCCTAGAAAAGCTAATATTAAAGGTCTTTGTTTTACTAAGGCTAGACTATCTCGAATTATGCCAGAGTGGTTGGTATAAAAACAGCAGTCTTAAAGTTATACAATCAAAGTAAGATCTATGCTTTATAAACACATTAGTCTTATATGCATGAATTAATACTCAAGATTCTTAGTTCATTTTACAGATTTTGAAACTAAGCTGTTTAAAAGGTAAAATTTGAGACTGGTTGATGCAGTAAATGAATATTGAAACAAACAAAAACTTTATCTAAATATTTACATTTGAAATAATGTTCTCAACTATTCAATATACTGTTTTTCTAAGTATAATAAGTACAATTACCTATTTATCATTGGCTTTTAACAATATTGTACACTAGTAAACAACACTTTACAGCAATTATCTTACGTGAAATTACAAGTGAAAAACAAATTTCTCAATAACAGTGAGTTATTAAATTCCTTTATCCAATAGTTGTTACAAAATTTTTTTTAAAAAGCCTAAACACACAAACCTGATTTCTTTGATAGTAGGCGGGTGCATTGTGCTCTTAAAAGAGCTAAGGGAAGGAAGCTTACCTAGTTTTCACTAATTTCTAATTCGAATTTAGTCAACGTTTTCTTAAAAGTCCTATTTATCCTTTTTTCCTGACCTGAATTCCGTGGTCTATAAGCACAATGCAATTTCTACTCTATTCCTGGTACAAATTTGGGGAGCATAGGGAGGGGGCCTCTTTGGGGGCGCTGAGAGGAGCAGGGGCAAATCGGGGTTGTGGTAGCGTGCCACCTCATTTTCCAGGACAGTTGTATCTCTAGAATCTAAAGGGTCATTATTTACGGTCTTGGAGAAAATTGGGAAGTTCATTGGGGCCTCTAAAGACGAGGCTTCTTTAGGGAGAGGGGGATAGAGAGAGTTTGAAGGGAGGTAGTCTGTAGGGGCGGCTGGCGGGGCCCCTGTAATGTCTATAACGACTGAGGGAGACTTGGAAGGGATTCTATCAGAGGAAGCAGAAACCACCGAGGCCGCTCGAGACAGGGGACGGAGACAATACTCCGCAACTGACAAAAGCTGTTGTTTATCCGGGTCATCAGATGCTGCCTCTACAATGTCACGGATAAGCCCCCAATAAGAGAAGACGGCTGCAGGGACACTATCCGGGCCTTCCCAATTTAGTTTATCATTTAAGTCTCTACCGACCTCTTGCCATTTTTTCCTGTGTATTTCTGGCCCATTTACAATAAACCAAGGACAGACGTTATCAACAAACAAGGAATTTTATCAGGTCTTTCTTTTTGACTCTAACCCCTCTTTCCCTGAGGGATGCCTTGAGGTCCTTAATAAAGAGCGCCTCCTTAGAGAGTCCGCTGCCCATTTTTATTTTCTAATATTAGGATGTTAAGTAGCAGAATGAATTACAATTTTTTAGGGTCTTAATTGAAGAACTAACATAAAACAAAGACAAAACGAAAACAAGGATGGCCTTGGGCACCACCCGACTATCCGCGGCAATTCATGAGGTCTCTTTCAACGACCCGAATATCCGCGACAACTCACCGGTCTCTTTCAACGACCGATTTGCTCAGGTCTCTTTCAACGACCGAGACTTTCTTTTATGTTACTCAACTCCTTTTACCCTGAACTTCTACCGGGGGTCTCTTTCAACGACCGAAAAACGTCCCCGTTTCTTAGACGGGCGAAACTCACCGAGGACTTTCGACTTCCATGAGCGGTGAAAGCAGTCCTCACTTCTTTGGGTGCCTGGCCAGGCCTTCTTCAATTACGTCGTCCCGGGCTGAGGCCCGGGACCTCCCGTCCGGCAAGGACCCGCGCTTCGAGCCCCACGTTGGGCGCCACTTGTCCCGACCCGCGGGACCTAGTTATTCGTGGGCTCGAAGAGGGTCCAGCCTGAAAGAGAAACGGGCGAGAAAAAGGAGCGGAGGCAAGACAGTATTCTGATCAAGCCTCAAATTTTTTATTTTAGAGCGGGTATATTTATACAAAAGAACAAAGGGGGGCAGGACTGACTAGGCAGGGGGATACTTGTTACAATTTCATTGGTCCTTGGTTGATGGGGTTAGGGGGTACAAAGGTTAGAAGTGAAAAGAGGAACAAGGAGGAGAGGGGCTCCTTGAGCAGGTCCACAGCCATTCAGTAGGTCCTTCCCTATCCGGCGGGTATGTTAATACATTCTGTGGTTAACTATTCCCTGGAGCATTATCTGCTCCTGCATTCTTTAGATTGTTAACGGCCAGGTTCTATGCTGGGGGGCTGGGTGGTCAGGATGAGGGTCTTTTGGCTCCCAACATCTCTCTCTCTGTCTGTCTCCCTCTCTCTCTTTCCTTCTCTCCCCTCTCTCATATATATATATATATATATATATATATATATATATATATATATATATATATATATATATATATATAAAATGTTTGGATGCATTGGAGTGAATAAGAAGAACTTGTCTTTTTCTATATTACCCCACACCCAAGCCAACAAAGCTTAGGCTATACTAGATGGCTTGTGATTTGTCCCATGAGGGAAAGAGAGCTGGCGATTGAACACCCAGCTTTCTCAACTGTGTGCAATGCTGCTGAAGAGACTCATTTCTCTCTTGCAGCATCCAGAGCATTAAAGAAGGAGCTCTATGATGATGAGGAAGCAGATAGGGAGAGTGGCATATAAGCATCTTGGAGGGAATTAAAGGGACATGGTTCCTGTTGACTGCTTTCTGGACTCAGAAAAATGACTTACCTGCAGGTCACCCCAATTGACTCACAGGCATCCCAAGCTCACTGCATGCCAAACACATAACCCGTACCATCCTACAGCTGGCTCCCTGTGCATACTCCTTAAGATAGCAGAGAAAGCAAGCTCTAGTAGATAGAGCGGACAGGCAGATGGCAGGCCAGTCTCTTCAGGATGAGGAGAAACCACAAGCTTGAGCTATAGTCTTACCTGCAGGAAAACATAACAGAAACTATCAGCAGCTGGTTTGGTGGTTTGTAGGATCAAAGAAGACTTCCAAGCTTAAGAATTCTGCCATAAGAGGGAGCAAGAAGTGAAAAACCAGGTGTATCCATACAAGGTCCAAGAAAACCTCAGAATCTATAGCAGGACTGATGAAAGTTTTTTCTGTCCTGAAGGCAGTGAGTAAAAATTGGAAAAGATAATTGCTACTTCAAATCTGAATATACTTCAAAACTCCAAAGAACATGAAAACATTTTTTAAAAAACACATCACGAAAGATCATGATAATTTTTCAATAACTGAATACAAAAAATGGAAATCTGAGATTTATATTCTCCCCACAAAAAATTCAAAATAGCTGTTTTAAGGAACTCAGTAAGCCACAAGGAAACACAGAAATAGAACTGAGCAAAATCAGGTAAACAACACATAATCAACATTTAATAATAGGTTGAAATTTAACAAAGGAATAGAAACCATAAAAAAAAAAGAATCAACAGAAATTCTGGAGCTGAAGACTTCAATGAGGAAGTAAAAAATTCAATAGAGAACATCACTAGAAGAATAAGCCAAAGAGAAAAAAGAATCAGTGAGATAGAGGATAGGCATTTTGAAATAAGCCAGTCTGAAGAGAAAAAAAAAGAATTAAAAAAAAAGTAAAGAAAGCTTACACAATCTATAGAGCGCCACCAGTAAAAATAATATCTGAATCACTGGAGTTTCAGAAGAATAGAGGGTGAAGGGGACAGAAAGCTGATTCAGAAAAGTAATATCTGAGAACTTCCCAAATCTGGAAAGAGATTTGGACATCCAAGTCCATAAAACTAATACATCACCCCGTTATTTCAATCCAAAATTATCATATATATTCAAAACATTTTCTAGTAAAACTGAAAACTCAAAGACAAATAATTTATCTAAAGAAATAAAAGATACCTACACGAAAACTACAAGCCACTGATGAAAAGAATTGAAGATGACTGAAATCAACAGAAAGATATCCAGTGTTCCTATAATGGAAAAATTAATATTGTTAAGATGTTCATACTACCCAAAACCATCTATAGAGTCAATGTAATCACTATCAAGAGTCCAATGACATTTTTCACAGATGGAAAAAACAATCACATAATGTATATGAAGCCACAAAAGACCCTGAATAACCAAGACAACCTGAACCAGAAGAACAAAGAAGCATCATACTTCTTGATTTCAAGCTATATTACAAAGCTATAGAAATGAAAACGGTATAGTACTGGCATAAAAACAGACTCATAAACCAGTGGAACATAATGGCAAGCCCAAATATAAGCCCACACATATATGGTCAACTAATATTTGACAAGGGAGCCAAGAATATTTGATGGAGAAAAGACAATCTCTTCAGTATTAGTGCTGGAAAAAATTACATAATCACATGTAAAAGAATGAAACTAGACCCCTATCTCACACCACTCACAAAAATTAACTGAAAATAGATTAAAGACTTAAATAGAAGACTTGAAACCATAGAACTCATAGAAAAAATATAGGAAACAATTTCTTAGACATAGATTTTTGCAGCGAGTTTTGGATATGATATCAACAGCATAAACAACAAAAGCATAAATAAATAAATAAATAGCCACGTGGAACTACATCAAACAAAAAAAACTTCTGCCCATGAAAGGAAATCAACAAAATAAAAAGGGAATATATAAAATGGGAGAAAATATTTGCTAATCAGATGTCTAATAAGAGATTTAAAATATGTAACATCAAAAATATATGCAGAACTCATATAAATCAAAAACAAAAAAAATCACATTAAAAATAGGCAGACTGACTGAATAAACCTTTTTCCATAGAAGACATACAAATGGCCAATAGCCACATGAAAAGATACTCAACATCACTAATCATCAGGAAAATGCAGATCAAAACTACAATGAGATATTACCTCATATCTTTAGAATGACTATCATCAAAATACAAGAGATAACAAGTGTCAATGAGGATATTGATAAAAGGGAACACTTGTGCTCTGTAGGTGAGAATGTAAATGACAAAGACACTATGGAAAACAGAACTATCCAATAATCCTTCTGGATTATATATCCAAAGGAAATAAAAACAATATTAAAGAGATATCTGTACTCCCATATTTATTGTAACAAGATTTAGAATAAACAAGATATGGTAACAATCTAAGTGTCCATCAATAAAAGATAAGATGTGTCACAAACACACACACACGCACGCACACATACACACACACATAATCGAATATTAGCCATATGAAAGAACAAAATTCTATAATCTACAACAAACATGGATTGACTTTGAGAGCACTGTACTAAGTGAAATAAATCAAACTCAAACACCATGTGTTCTCAATTTTATGTGGAATTTTAAAAAGTTGAACTCAGAAACAGAGTAGAATGGTTGATTACCAGGAGGCCTAAAAATGGGCAGTCAGTTGGAGAGATGACAAGGAATCTGAGAATATTAGCATTTTGATAATGATTAGATATAGATTGGGGCAGTGAAGTAAATAATGGTCATTTAGATTAGTGATCCCCAGCCTTTCTGGCACCAGGGACAGGTGCTCCTGTGAGAATCTAATGCCTAATGATCTGAGATGGAGCTGAGGTATTGATGAGCCCTGGAGAGCAGCTTCATATACAGATGAGTCTTTTACTGACTCACCTGCTGCTTACCTCTTACTGTGCGGCCCAGTTCCTAAAAGGGCATGGACTGGTTCTGGTCTATGGCCCAGGGGCTGGGGACCCCTGATTTAAATAGCGGTTTCATTAAGTTAAGAATATAGAAAAGAAAAGCATTTTTTATGGGGATAGAGTTGAGCTTGCCTGTTGGAATACATAGAGGGAGATGATGAAAGTTGCTAAGAAAGTAGATCTTAAAAGTTTTCATTACAAAGAAAAAAAATTTGTAACTATTCATGGTGATGGACATTAGCTAGATTTATTGTGATCATTTCGTAGCATATACATATATTGAATCATTATATTATGTATACACCTTAAACTAAGACAATATTATATGTTAATTATATCTAAATTAAAAAGAGACCTACCATAGCTAGCAACTATAGTATAATGAGTGAGTACTCTGTAAATGATTGCTGACTTCAATTAAATTATAAAGGAAAAACCAATTTTTCTTCACCTTTGTTTTCATCTGATATTCATTTGAAATAGTTAAGTGTTGGGGAAGAAGGCCAAAATGTGCCCATTAAAAAAAGTACTTTAATGCAGATTTTGATCAAATTAATGACAGGATGTTGTATCTGACATTCTTCAAGTAAATGTCAAGATATATGTTTAAATATAGTCACTTAAATGATCAGAGATGAAAATATCACTTGATAGACTCTCCCTGATTGCTTCAAACCTATTCAGGTCAGTAGATAACCAGCCAAAAGCCTGCTTGATAAAGAGAGCACATTACCTTTAACTATCCTTTTATAAGGCAGATAAATTGTCAATTTCTTTTTGGAGGTCCAGAAAGTAGACTCATTAACTTTATTTTAAAGAACTTTTTCTTCTGTAACCTTCAGAGAAATGCCAGCAATTATAGAAAAGGTGAACCCACGATCACCAAATGATCTGAAGACTATTATACACTGCACCCTCAAGATCCTTTGGTGGCATAGAATATATTGTAACTTAATATAGAAATTTAAGTATATTTCAATTATGTCATATTATACATATTTTAATAATTATATAAATTATATGCATTTTGCTAACTTTCAAAATCAAGATGTTAACTTCGCCTGCCTTTCTATAAATTCACATTTAAATTCACATTTAAAAATTTTAATTCTACAATTATTTGATCATAATTGAATACACAGAAATACATACATTGCTAATCATTTCATAAATACTAAGCTTTTTTTTACCATTTAATAATTAAATAAAGCACATTTTCAGGTCATTAGAAATTTATGCAATTTTGCAAACGTGATTTGCATTACTTACCTGCACCACTCTTAGATTAAGCACATGAAAGCAAGTATTTTGGATAACATTTTATATTTCCGCAGGTTTCATAGTTAAAATTAGCCCTCTCACAATAATTTTATTTCTTTTTACCATTTTAAGAAAACATTAAAAGGAACAAGAATGAAGCACTAAATGACCTAGACTATGTTCATTTAAATAATTTATTAGAAAAATACAATTTTATGTTTTGCAAAAATATATAAAGACATTAATGTCCAACAATTTTTTGGGAATCATCTATCTATATTCTCTCCTCACTTCATTAGGAAATTAAAAACTCAATTCACACAATTGGTTAGTGTATAAACCATGACAAAAAAAAACTGAATCTCTTATTCTCTAACTCCACTGTATTTCCCCAATGGCTTTTAATCGCAATATGATGACCCCTGCAACTCATTCTAAAACACATGTCTAAATAGTTATGTCTTTAAAAGCTATAAATTTCTTAATTTTGCCTACTGACTCCTCACTGCCTAAGGGATCCAATCAAAATGTAGTGCTGCACAAAGACCCTTCACCTCTGGTCTCGTTCTACTTATCTGGCATCTCTCCCGTTGGTGTTCTTACTCTCAACCAAATTCTTTCCAATCCCCTGCATATCCAAGCTTTTTCTTGCTTTAGCTCATTTTGCTCCTTATTGCAGAATGCCTTTTCTCCTTCAGTTCCATCAACAGCTCCAAGTAGATTTTCCAGCCCCTCCAGTTTTTCCCCACTCATCTCAGTTCTGTTCTAACTGTTCCCTTGTTCTATTACAGCACTCACCACCACACTTTGTAGATATATGTTTGTCCAGGTCCTTTACAAGACTGTGAGCTCCTTCAGCATCTGACAGTGGTGGCTGAATGAATGAATGAAGGAAGGAATAAACAAGCACCAACACTGTACACTACTTTCATCTTAGTCAGTTAATTATGTGTGTGTGGGCATATGAATGATTATGCATAACCATCTTTGTGTGAGTAAAATTCACAATACAGCTAGCTGTTTCTAGTCATTGTCTATCAGGAACTGATAGCACTGAGAAGTTACACAATCTCATTTAGTCTGCACAGTTCTCTAATGCGATTGGCATTCTGATTATGCCCATTTTAAAGATGAGGAAGCTGAGGCTTAAAAATTTTCTGTGACTTACTCAAGGTCACATCTAGTGAAGGCAGTGCTGAGACTGGCTCCCAAGTCACCTCATCACTGAATCACTCTTTGAGCCATGACATTTCACTGATGCTTCTACTTTTAGTTCATTCTCTTACAACCATGTTACTATTTTCTTTCTAATGTAGTTGAAGAATTGTATTAAGCTGATTGAAAGAAAAAAGCAGCTGATTTCAAAATCAAAAAGTAGATTATAGATCATAAAAGTCAAATGATAAGAAAGAGGCATTAAATTATTTTGTTTTTCAATTTGATATTTCCTGTGCATGTAGTTTTTAGTGTTGATAACCATAAGTCATTTCCACATTTGAGAGAGTAAAACGTTTTCTTAAAGTCACTCACAATTTGTGGTGTCACTATATGGCACATCACGGACCTGTTCCAGAGTGTGATAAAATACTCTGAGTTTCAGATAGTCTGTTTGCTTGGTTTTCACCAAAGCATTGGAAAGAGAAATTACACAGTTGTAACTAGAGGGGCCATTCCCTTCCCTGCTTCCTAGGCTGGAGAGTTGCTCTTGAATTTCTGGCAGAGCTTGTCTTAAAGTTGCTGGGAGTTGATGAAAGAAAAGAGCAGGAATGAAATA
This sequence comes from Cynopterus sphinx, assembly GCA_030015415.1. NCBI lineage: Eukaryota > Metazoa > Chordata > Mammalia > Chiroptera > Pteropodidae > Cynopterus > Cynopterus sphinx. Next base: position 35,994,252 of record CM057389.1, on the reverse strand, counting down.
CAAGTTCTTATCTTTTCTATTTAAAGTCTACATTTGAAGATATTGCCTTTCTGTCTCCCTAACACTCTGTTTTTCATATTTATCACAATGAACCCTGGAGAGATTTCTGGATGCCATTTTCAAATGGCTGAGTCTCCATTGAAGACAACTATAACTGCCTAGGAAAGAGTTCTTATTCTTTACAGAAGAGTAGCCATGTTCTATCCTAGAATGGTCAGAGCACAATTTGAAGAATCATGCCTGGGTACCATGCTAGAAGACATATATGTTCAATAGGCTCTTATCGGCATGACAGTTATCTGCATGGTGAAAGACATAAAATCTATATTTTAGTAGTTGAAGAAATTTGAGATGCTTGGTCTGGAAAGGAAATGACTCATGAGGTGGGGACCTGTCCTCTTTAAGTATTTAAGGTATTTGTTACTACAGTATAAAATATTAGAAACATGATAGAGAAAGGTTTTAATTTAATACAAGAAAAATCTATTGAAGTTAGCCATTTCCAAAGATGGAATGAACTGATAGGGAATAATGAGTTCCTTATCATTGTTGGTGACCAAACAGAGGACAGCTGACCATCTGTAGGAGAAGTTGGAGAAAAGATGTATCCATCAGGAAAAAAAGAATTTCTGTTAGAGGGAATTCAACACAGAGGATTAGTTAAAAGCCTGCTGGAAAGCAAAGATAAGGCTATTCAAAGATTAGACATTCCAGGGCTACCCTATTGGGGGACTTGAAGGCCAAACTAGAAAGTGGAGTGACCTGGTGATCAAAATAGCTGGTCCTGGAGGCTGCTGCTATTGGCAACAGCACCTGGATATGGCTCAGAGCCTGGGCTCAGAGATACCGTCCTTGCATCGCTGCCTGAGGCTCACCTTCCTCTCCTCCTGACTCCTACTGGAGCCCCTACTGACAAATGTAACGGGAAGCCAGCTGACACAGGAGTGTGGGACACAAGCCCTGTGCACATTGAGCTCTAGTGCTGGTGAGAAGATAGAAAAGGATTAGCCCCCAGGCAAGACAGGGAGACATGCAAGCACAGGAGTTTCAGGTCTTTTTCATCACTGGAGGGCTTTGTGTTTGTGAAGCTGAGTTAATGCTTTTACCCCCAGTTGGCCAAATCTAAACTCAGTAGCTGCTTTCCTTACATCTTGGAAAGTCTGTGACCGAGGCCCATGCACTTAATGAGGAGTTGGGCAAACACTCACACAGTTATAATTCTTAGTTTTAAGGTTTTTAAGTTAAAATAATAGACTAATTATAATGAGCAAGTCTATGTCCTTAGAAATATGGTCTCATTACAAATTCATGTACCAGAGTTCATATTATAATTTCATTTTAATTTGAAATAGCTTTAATTATTTAAAAGCTTTGCTAGGAAGATTATAAAATACATATGTAAAAAGTTATTTCACATAATGCTAACATTCATAAGTACAATTGACCCACATCAGAATGTCTAGCATTCAATAAAAAGTTATTATTAAATAAATAAATCATTTACAATACAAAAATACATATTCTAACTTAAGTGAATATTTTTACAAAGAAAAATCTTTAGAAAATTAAACTACCAGAGAATGAAAATAAACATAAGTTTTTAGATAGGCTTCCTTACACTTGCAAGATAGCAAAAGTTATTTCTGGCCTGATAAATGAGAAGAAAATGAACAGCTTCATTGAGAAAAGAATGGTTGTCGATTAGCCCATAGTTTTCTATGATGTCATCCCTAAGGTTTAACAGAAATTGACTTGAAGCAATCTAGAAGAAAGATGGTATGTTACTGACTCACCATCAAGGACAATCAAGCACTAACAATAACTAAAATTTGAAATAACATTTTAACTGATAAACATAAGTGTTTGCAATTTGTAAAAATATTAGGCCAGTTCTATTGAATCTAATTTCAATGACTTACTAGATGATCGATAATGTTTAATACCCCAAATTTCCCCTTATGTTACTTATTTATAAGGGTCTTTGGATATCTATTTTTGTTTCCTGGTCTCCCATCCAATAACACAAGGGGAAATGCAGTTTGGAAGAGTAATTAAGAGCCAGGGCTCTGGCACCAAATGGTCTGGTTGTGAACTCTCACTCATCTGCTTTGTGACCCTCAGCAAGTGACTCTGTGTTGGTTTCCTCAGCTGAAGGATAGGGTTGATAATAACAACACTAACCTAAGAATTAGATGAGTTGAGATAGATAAACCACTTAAAACAATGCCTGGCACTTCACAAATATTCAATAAATGTAAGTTATCTTTCCCAAAGGTGATTTTTTTTTGTTTCTCTTTTGTTTTTGTTTTTGTTCTACTTTCAAGCATGTCAGCTTTCCTTCTGGCTACAACAGGAAGTAAAATAAAAATACCCATCTTGGTTTCAATCATCAAAAATGTAAGCATTCATGACTATTTTTTAAAACATAAGTTAGTCTTGAAATGAGTAGAAAAAAATATTTCACAGGATATTTAATTCAGTCTCCCTAGGACACATATAATGTGGGTGGGAGATGATGGGAGTCCTCCACTCAAACGGTTTCCTAATGACATCATTAAAAGTGCTTTGGATTTTCAGAGTACTCTTGCATACCTCTAGCACAGTGTTGTCTTATGACCACATGTTGTGGTGCCCAAAGCTCTTCAGGGCCAATCAAGGTCCTGTTTTCTGACACCATCTTTGATTCTTTGGTGCCTGTGCATTATTTTGAAATGTGAAGGTCATCTGTGAAGAGCTTAATCAGGGAGTAAAGTAGCAGGACTCTTTCAAAGCACAGAAAGGAGGAGAGAAAAAAAAACCCCACTTTCTTTAGAAATGGTAAATTCTGGGTGATAAATTACCATACACATAGAAGGATTATTTTGCCATTTTATACCTTTTTCAGTTCTCAGTATTATATTCTAAGTACCTAAATAAGAACCTACACGAATTAGAAATATTGCCTCTGTGTTTCTCACATAGGGCCATAAAAGAAAGCAGATTAATGATAACAGCCTTTAGTCCTTTATTAAATTTCTGTGACCTTTAAGATACAGAAACTTGAGCCATACATAAATTGCTTGCAAGTCAAGCTGACAGAGTTAAGTTGTAAAAATGGTCATTCTTACAGGTAACATTACAGATTGATAGGCTGGCCAAGAATAATAATGAAGAAACCATAAATGATGATGCGCCAGGATCACTTCTAAGTGTGTACAATGTAAGCAGCACATAAATCGTTTGCTTTGAAAGCCGTCAGAGGCATCCTTGCTTGCAAATATTTCTCTACTAGCCAACTCAGTAATGTAAAATCTGAAGACCTTTCTTGGGTTGAAACATCTTCTTTGAAATACTTTAAACAAGCATTACTTGAGTAGGTTCATGATTAACTCAGTAGCATCCTTTGATATATAGTAATTTGAGCTTATTAATTCATCCATTTATTGAACCTTTACCGTGTGCATGGCATTGAAAATGAGAGACAAAGAATGAATCCATCTCATTCAGTCAGTACCAAGTCTAGTCCGAAATTCAAAGAGTAATCAAATGTCAGAGTCTAAAGTGAAGAAGGGTGTGGAAAATGTTCAAATGTCACGGGGGCATAGAAGAGGGATCCCGAGACCTGTAAGGAATTAAGTATGGCTGGTGGGTTATGGTGTTTAAATTCTGTGTTAAGTAATATAATTCAGTTGAAAGATTTTAACCAAGATACAGTAAAACTATATTTGGATTTGCGAGCTATTACCCAAACAACAATATAAAACAGTGATTGAGACCAGTGGGCCGGTGAAGTAGACATTTGGAATCCAGGGAATAATTGCTAATCTGTAGGCAAGATATGATGAAAGCCTGAACTTGGGCTGGATTAGTAGGAATTTAAGAGAGTATTTGGATTCAAGAGGTATTTAGAAGAGAGGATCAGCAGGAGTTCTGATCAGAGATTTGGGTAAGAGAAAAGATTTCTGACTAGGGTGACTGGGTATGCATGTTGGTGCTATCACAAGAGAATATGACAATTAGGTTTGAGGGATGGGGAAGGTGACCAGTTAGGCTGTGGAAAGATGGGTTACAGATGCCTATGCAAAAGAAGGTGGACAGTAAGCCCCTGGACATAGACATATGGACTTCGCAGGAGAGAATTGGGCTGAATGGCAGACCTGACTGCATCACCAATACAGAGAAGTAGCTGGGGCCATGAGTATTGAGTCAGTTTAGCTTTATTTTACCAAAAAGTGATTAAATCTGAATAGCAAATTACAAGTTATAAGTGCAATCACAAACAACCACGTATTTGCATAGACAAAATCATTTTATGAAAATACAAGCACATTTGTGTTATAATATTGAATTAATGGGAAGTTACATTTTCAATTTAAAAAACTGTAATAGAGTTAAAGCACATAAAAATCAAAATTTTGAGCAAATAATATATGTACATTCTCCAGTGTTTAGCAAAAACGTTTTCTGACAATTTTGCTAATGACATCTAGGATTCTTGGAGTTCAAATGCTGAATTTTAAAGCTTCATGTTTCTCCACTTTTACTTCTAAAATGTCACTTACAGCCAGTTTCCTTGTTGATTGTCTTTCTGAATGATCTATCTATTCATGTACATGGGGCATTATTGTATTATTGCTGATCTCTCCCTTCATATGCTGTATGTGTTTAGGTGTTCTTATGTGGGTATATAGAATTTTAGAATTGTTATATCTTGTTGGATTGATCCCTTTATCATTATGTAATTTCCTTCTTTATCTCTTGTCACAATCTTTGTTTTAAAGTCATTTTGCCTGATATAAGTATTAATATCCCATTTTTAAACTTGTTTTCATGGGGTATCTTTTTCCATCCCTTGACTTTCAGTCTGCGCATGTTTTGGGTTTTAAGTAAGTCTCTTGTGAGGCAATGAAATGAGATAGTATATGTACAGATCTTGTGAATTTATTCATTCAATCACGTTCTTTAGAATAGATAATTTAGTCCACTTACATTTGAAGTAATTATTGATAAATACGTGCTTACTGCCATTTTGTTAATTGTTTCTGGTTGTTTTAGTAGTTCTTCTTTGTTCCTTTTTTTTTTTTTTACTTCCTTCACTTGTGATCTGATGACTTTTTAAAATGTTATGTTTAAATTTATTGGTCTTTATTTTTTGTGTATCTATTATATGTTTTTGGTTTGTGGTTACCATAGATTTATATATAACCACCTATGTATATAACAGTCTATTTTTAGTTGATGTTTACTTATGTTCAGATACATTTTAAAAGTACTACATTTTTACACCCCCCACCCCACATACATATGTTTTATCTTTTGACTTTATATTTTACATTTTGTATGTGTATCCCTTAACTAATTATTGTAGATATATATGGTTTTATTATTTTTGTCTGTTAACCCTCATACTAGCCTTATAAGGGTTGATCAATTCCCTTTATTATATATTTACCTTTACTGGTGAGATTTTCTTTCCTTTACATATTTTCTATTTACAGTTTTGGCCTTTTCTTTTCTGCTTAAAGAGGACCTTTGACATTTCTTGTAATGCCCATTTAGTGGCGGTAAACACCTTAGATTTTGTTTGGGAAACTTGATCTCTCCTTGGTTCTTGAACGATCACCTTACCAGGTCAAGTATTCTTGGTTGTATCTTTCCCGTTGTCACTTTGAATATATTATGCCACTTTCTTCTGGCATGCAAAATTTTTCCTGAGTAATTAGTTTACAGTCTTAAGGAGATTCCATTATACATAACTAGTTGTTTTTCTCTTGCTGCTTTTAAGATTCTTTCTTTAACTTTTGACATTTTAATTATGATGTATCTTGGTGTGGGTCTCTTTGAGTTCATTTAGTTAGGGACTCTGTGCTTCCTGGACTGGATTTGTTTCTTTCACCAGGTTAAGGGTGTTTTCAGCTATTATTTCTTTAAATGGGTTTTTTGTGCCTTTCTCTCTTCTTTTCTGGGAGTCACAAAATGTAAATTTTAATACACTAGATGTTGTCCCAGAGGTCCCTTAAATTGCCCTCTTTCAAAAATTTTTTTTTCTTATAACTGTTTCAATTGGGTGATTTTTTTTTCTATTCTGCCTTCCAGATTGCATCATCTAACTTACAGTTGATTTCTTCTATTTTTTTTTTATTTTAGTTTTTGTATTATTTAGTTCTGATGGATTCTTTTTTATATTTTCTATCTCTGTTGAAATCCAACTGTGTTCATTTCTTGTTCTCCCAAGTTCAGTAAGCATTTTTATAACCATTACTTTGAACTTTTTATCTGGTAGACTCTTTATCTCTGTTACATTTAGCTTTTTTTTCTGGGGTTTTATCCTGTTTCATTTGGAACATATTTTTTTAACCCTCATTTTATTTAACTCTCTGTGTTTGTTTCTGTGTATAAGTAGATCAACCATATCTTCCAGACTTGAAAGGGTGACCTTAAAATAATAGATATCTTGTGGGTCACTTGTGAGTCATTGCACCAGGGGTTTGAATCCAGAGGTACAATCCACTACCCCCACCCCATCACCAAAGCCAGGTGCTCCAGGGGTGTCCACTGTGTGGGCTGCATGTACCCTCCTGTTGTGGTTGAGCTTCAATTGCTGTGTGCATATTAATGGATGGGGCCTTAGGCTGGTTGACTGTGAGGCCTGGCTGCACCGGTTGAAGATATTCTAGTGAGTAGGGCTGGTCTCTGGTATGGCTGACTGGAAGGTCTGGTGGCAACTGCTGTAGGTACATTGATGTGTGAGATGCCCCCTTCACCTGCCACTGCCCTGCGAGTCTGCTTTTAGGATGTGGCAGCAACTGCAGCTGGCACTGGAATGTGAGGCAGATTTTCGATGTGGCCAACTGCAAGGCCTGGCCTCAGCTGTTTCAGGCACTAGTGGGTGGTAACCTTCCAGAGTAGGAGCTGCTTTAGAGGAGTTTTGGTGCTGGTCAAAGCTGCTGGGTGTGGTGTGGTGGGGACCGCTTTGGAGGGCTGTTAATGCTGACTGAGGCTGCTGCCAGGTGTGCTTGGGGAAAGCTACTTTGGAGTATTGCCAGCTGGAGCAGACAGGTTGGGCAGGGTGGTCCTCAAGGGAATAGTAGGGCAAGGCAGTGGTGTTAAAAAGGTTAATAAAGAACGTCAGAAATGGTGACCTCTATTTTTAGATGAGTCAGTGGGCTGCTGATCTGCCTTTTAATATGGTGATAAAGAATCGTACTACTAACATCTTGAATCAGTGTGGTAGATTTGTTAAAATTAATGAACTGATATATTGAAGAGTGTCAGAAATGAGCCGCTAGGCAGAAGGAGAAAAAAGAAGAAAAAAAAAATGTCCAGCACTTTCATCCTTGGAGAAAGTTTCAACAGATTCCTTCCCCTCTGGTGCACACCCTAAGATTAGTCAGTGTATCTCCTTCATATACGACCCAAGTGGTTTTAAAACTGCGGCCTCTGCAGTGGGTCTCGGAGCAAGTGAGTTTGTGCAGAGCTCTTTTAAGAATAGCGATTTGGTTTCCTACAGACCTTCAGCTCTCCCAGAGGTAAACCTTGCTGTTTTTCAAAGCCAGATGTTATGTGGGTTCTTTTTCTCATTGCAGGTCTCCAGGGCTGGGAAGCTCAATGTGGGGCTTAGACCCCTAGCTCCTCACGGGGCATCTCTGCAGTTATGACATTCCTCCTGCTTGCGAGTCACCATATCAGGGGTATGGATCCTGACCAAATCACATCACTGTACTTCCTACTCATGGATTTTTCTTTATATCCTTAGTTGTAGAAAATATGTTGTGCTTGTTGTGCTAATTCTCGGTGACTAAAGTTGGTGCCTGCCATTTCATCTTCATGTCTGCCTCTTGTGCATTGTTCTAACTGGTGTCTCACCATTAAACCTTCCCTTCTTGATCAGCAACACCCCTGACACTTGGCTTAGCTGACATGATCCGCTCGGCCCTGACAAGGAGTGATCCTTGAAATTCTGCTAATAGAGCAAGTCAAATGAGGTTTGAGAATAAACCATTGCACTTAGAATCATGAAGATCATTTTTTATGTGAAAAAGAGCAATTTAAAGTGAGTTCAGGAAATGATGACTTATGAGTTGAATACAATATAAACAGCCCTTATTAAGAGAGCAAAATGGGACAAAGAAATGGGCAACAAAGTGAAATATGTAAAATTAAGATTTGGTGAAGATGGTCTCTTAATTATGACACAGGTGTAGGCATGGGAACAAATAGAGAGGAAAATAAAATCTTGGAGTTTAAGGATAAGGAGGTCAGAGTATTGGAAGTATTTTATTTCTAAGATTGCTACACACGTGGATATCCAACTCAGGAAGAGAGGAAGATGGGGAGGAAGAATCCTTTCATAACAATTCTCAGGTAACACATTTTCCAGGTCACAGAAGGAACAAACAAGATTATGACTATATTAATGAGTCCTTCCCAGTCAATTCTATTTGAACTCCTGGTTGCACAGTTGTCTTAATTAACTCTAAGCATTAGGAATTTCAGAATTATGTTTCACTGAAAATTCCAGTGCCATGAAAAACTAGACACAAGAGCAGAAAAAGTCAGAGACAAATTTATGAATGCAGTTTTTGCATTACACCTTTGTGGACTGATTCTTAAAGCAAATATTCTGGTTATACTAAAGATATAGAAAGCAATGTGGTGAGAAGTGACAGAAGGATAAAATGACAAGAGGTGAGAGCAAAAAGAGCAGAGCAAATTGATGTTAAAGATGTTAAGGAGGGAGAGCTGACAAGACAGTGATTGACTAGATGTATGTGAAGAGAAAGGACAGGGAGGTCAAGAACAAGCAGATTAAATATGATGAAAAAAAGAAACACAATCAACCACAGAGTTTCAAATGTAGTAAAGGCTCCTAATATCAACATTATTTTTCTTCTTTGAAGCAATATCTCTATGCCAAGGAAGGCAACTTTGACTTACGGGGCTTTTCAAGTTAATGGATTCAGGTTAATCCTGGCCAGGTGTCTATTCCTGATATGTTTGGATTCTGGGAAAATTTATTTAATCTCATTATAATTTAAAGCTTGATGCTAGCTAACTAGATTTAAGGTCTTTCTAAAACCTAGATCAAGATCTCCATACCAAAAAGTAGAAAATCTATTTTGAAGGTTACAAAGAGTTAATGTGCTCTCATAAGAACTTTAATCATCTCTCATTTATGGAAATTATCTCTATGTGAACAAAATTAGATATTTTACCACAGAAGTTGAAAGTTCACTTGTCTGGTCCTCTTTGTCTTCTTTTTAAGAACATGAAGAAATAGTACAGGCACCTCCCACTGAATGACCCAAACTCTGTTACATGAGGCAAAACAAGTTAGAGGTGTAAAGCAGCACTGAGTGGACTAAAAATATAAATATCTTTTTCTGCACCATCTTGTTGAATAAATGAGAGATTAAAGAGAGAGAGAGGATATGTTGGAGTTCCAGGGTACTGAGAGAGAGAGAGCAGTCCCAGGAGGGTTGGCATGCTGATAGGTTCAGGACCACTCAGTTTTTCTTTGGGATTCTGGTCTAAAGGACCCAAGGAAGGAATGGGGTAACTGATGATAGAGACAGTGCCTAAAGGACACATGAAAGACATTCTTTTTATAAAGTTAGTTGTCAGCCTTGCTTTAGGTTTTAAGGAGTACTGATTTGTGTTTATCATTTTATGAATGAACTCATGGGTTATACATCTGTTTTTCTAATGGCATAACACAGCTATCGAATATAATGCTAAATACTTCTTGTGTATTTATTTGACAAAGAATAAGGGTCACAAAAAATGGTGTGTCTATAATGACTATAGAGAACTGCTAAGTACCAATAATTATATTCAACACATCAAACAAGAATGCTTTGGAAGAAGTCATTAAAACGGGACCATTAGTTAAAATATACTTCATAAATTTTGTCTGAGCAATATACTTGAGATGTGGTACATTTGGTGCAGTAAATAAAATCAAAGAATATTCCCTGAGAACAGAAAATGTTTCTCATAAAATCCTGATGATGCGTTTAGTAACTCTCTTCTGATTTTATTTTTCTCATTAAAATCCAATCTATGACACATTTGAAGTTCTCTTTCACCCAACAGTAAATGTAGAAAGTAATAAACTACACATATCCTGGAGGGACATACCAAGTAAAGATATTCTGGTTTCTAAACTCCTCAGTTGACAAGATCTAAGACAGTCACCAATTCCACAAGCTTGGCATACTGCCAGAGAGAGTGGGTGAAATATGTTGATAATAAATACGGGACTATTGGAATTGAGTCATACAATTGTTTCTTAGTTTAAACAAAAACAAACAATTCAAAAATTAGGCTTGAGGAAAATTACTTCTACCATTAGCCTCTAAAAGCATGGATGGCAGATTAGCCATCCTATTATAATTTTTCAATTAAATCTGCTTTGTTGACAGTGATACATTGAGCTTTTTAATTCAGCAATGGCCCATAGTAATCTAAACTTTTCTTAAACAGCTTCCCACCAACTTCTGGTAATCATATCATTGTTATTTTATTCTTCTAAAATATAAATATTTTAAATATTTTACTCTTCCTTTATAATAAATTTTTGTCTTATTTTTTTCTTCTTTGGAAATGCCTTATTTACCACTATCTGATAGGTCCCTCTCTATGTAAAATTATATCACTGGAATAGCTTTCTAGTCAGCTACCTTAATTCTAGATTGCCTCTATTATGCCAAAAAAAAAAAAGGATTCTACAACTCTACTTTATGAAAGTCATTTCTCTGACCCCAAATGATTTCCATTATTTATTGAATTAAATCCAAAACACTCTGCTTGACTTTGAAGAGCTTCCATAATTTCCCCACCCTTTTCTTCTGTCTATTGTTCTCACTGGCTTTTAGATCTCATCTTCTGATTTGTCAAGAAATGTTAATCATTTTTCAAGCATATATCAAAATCGATCTCATCTCAATGTTATTATTCACTATAATCCATTGCTTAGCAAGCTGCTTCTCCTTAAAGACGAGGTCAATTTGCACCTTCAAGAAACCTTTTATCATCATTATAAGCTGACCTGAATCTTATAGAGTTCTGAAAGTAATTTATAGATTGGACTACATGATTATAGCTCTAATTATTCTTATGTTCTAATAATTTAAATATTGGCTTTTTTGTGTGTTTAATTTGTAAGCCCTTGGAGATAGAACCATTTTTTAATGAGATGTAAGATAAACATGCAAAGAAAGTAATAACTTTTCTGTATAAGAGCAATAACTAATTATAAAATGTAATAGGAAAAGAAAAAGATTCAATTTTTAATAGCAAACAATAATATACTTAAGAATATAACTAAAAATAAACATACAAAGCCATTATAAAGACAACTTCATTGCAAAACAACAAGAAAAACAAAACATAGAGCAATACCATTGTATTGTAGCAGGTTCAGTACTCTAAAATCAGTGCTCCCCAAATTGATCTATCAACCCTAAAAAGATTCCATATTTTGAAAAGCGTTTTGAGTTCATTAAGAAAATAAAGCAAATGGCAACAATGACCTAAATACTTTTATAAAAAATTATAGATTAATTTAGCAGATAGTCAAACATTTTATAAATATTCCATAATTAAAACACTGTGGCTTCAGAATAGCAATAAGAAAATAAGAAAAATGAGTCAAGAAGCAGAATTATACATAATGTTGTAAAATATAATAAAGTAGCATTTCACATTGTTGAGAAAACATGGGCTGTTCAATGTATGGCTGAATAAGCATTTTATCTCAGTGAATATAAAAATAAACAGCAGATAGATTGAAATCTAAACATTAAAAAACAAAACTAACTTCTACTTTCTGTAATTGTGGTAATGGCTAAACATTTTGAAAAGGCTTGCATGTTTATCATGGTAGAAATAGTTAAAAAAATTATAGTGTGGATAAATCTAGAGGGTGTTATGTGAAGTGAAATAACTCAGACAGAGAAAGACAAATACCATACGATTTCACTTACATATGGAATCTAAAAAACAAAATAAATGAACAAACAAAACAGAAAAAAACTCATAAATAAAGAGAGCAAACTGATGATTGCCAGATAGTAGGAGGGTTTAGAGGACTGGGTGAAAAAGTTGAAGGATTATAAAGTATAAATTGCTAGTTACAAAATAGTCATGGGGATGTGAAGTACAGCATAGGGAATATAATCAATAATATTGCAATAACTTTGTATAGTGCCAGGTGGATACTAGACTAATCAAGGGGATCACTTCATAAATTATATAAATGTCTAACCACTATGCTATACACCTAATACTAATATAAAACAATACTTAATGTCAACTCTTAGTGAAAAATCAAAGTTAAAATAATATATATAGTGGAATACTGTCCAACAGCATTCAGCCACTGAAAGACATTTGTACTGACATGTAAAGTTTCCAAGATGTACTGCTACATTGGAAAAAGCAAGTGAACTGAGCAGACATAAATCTTGATCTCACTTATGTTTTTATGAGATATGCAGATGTGTGTAAATGCACTGTGAATGAATTAGGATGCTGGGTACTAAGTACTGCACATTGGGTGCCCTAGGGAAAAAATAAATAAAGGTAGGTGTGCAGCCAGGAGATGGAAAAGTAAAGTAGACTTTCATTCTTCACTCTAAGTTCTTCTGGATAGATTAAAACTATATTATGTGATAAAAAGGAAAAATACATTAATTAGATACCAAAGAAAATACAGGAAAATAGTGCCATTATCTTTTAGTAGAAATGGCATTAAAAAAAAAAACATAAAAATATTTAACAGGAAAATAAAGAAAGGTTTGATCACATAAAAGTGTAAAACCTCTCTAGGTCAAACTTAAATTTTAAGTCATATCAGAGAGAAGTATCTTAAAATGTATAATAGATGAAGGATAAATGTTTATAATATATGAAGAATATTATGAATAAGAAAAAGACCAACAACCCAAAAGAAAAATGGGCATCTGTTATAAAAAAATACACACACACACACACACACTCACAAAATTACATGTGGAACATATGAAAAGATACTTAACATTCATTTATAAGACAACTATATTAAAACTGTAAGTCCGTCCGTTATATATATAAATTTTTTCAAATATTGACAGTATTCAAAATTGGTGAAAATTGAGGTTAACGTTACTCAAGTATTTTTCATGTGAGTATAAATTAACTGAACTTTTGGGAACACAATTTGATAGTATGATTAAAATGTATAAATGAACTAAACTCTTACCCCAAAATCCCATTCCTATCAATTTCTAAAAAGAAAAAAAAATACATATATAAAACTTAAATGTTCATTGACAATATGATAGTTAAGTAGATTATGAATTACCCATGCTAAAGAACATTGTAGTCAAAAAAGAGAACAACTATCAGCATTGAAAGATCTTCACATTACTTTATTAAGTGAAAAACAAATCACAGAATAATGTGTGTACTATAATCCTACCTACATTGGGAAAAGATACTAATCTATACATAGTGTTACGGGCTAAATTCCACCCCCAGATGCATATGAAGCCCTGATCTTCAACACATCAGAAGATGTTTTAAATGTATTAAAGACAGTGCCTTTAAAGAGGTAATTAAGTTCAAATTAGACTCGTTAGTGTGGGTCCTAATACAATCTAACTAGTATCCTTATAAGAAAAGGTAATTTGGGTGCAAAAAGAAACACAGAGGAAAGAAAACCAAATGAAGACCCACCAAGAAGACCCATCTGTAAGCCAAGGAAAAAGGCTTAAGGGTAAACCAAACCTGCCAACACCTTGACCTTGGACTTCCAACCTCAGAACAGTGAGACAATAAATTATTGTTGTTTAAGCACCCAGTATATGTTACAGCGGCCCAGCAACCTCGTACACATAGTAAGGATTTTGGAAAGATGCACACCCAACTGAAACAGAGGTTTTCTCTGGAGCTATGGGCTGAGAGGAGAGAAAGGAAAGTGATCAAAAAGTAAATTTTACTCTATATGCTTTCATATAGCCAGAAATGTTTAATGCAGGCATTTACTTCTGTCACAATTTAAAAAGAAAAAGAAAAAAATATATCACTTAGATAAGTAAGGGAACATATGTAGATGGTTCACAAAGTAATATTTTAATCCATTATACAATTGTTAAAGAGAGTAGAGTGTAGACAGTATGTTTTGAGTTTAGTTATACAGAAATCTCGTAGACTTTATATATGGGGTACATACTTTTGAAAAGACTTAACATCATTTTTATTTTCGGAAGGTACATTTTCAAAAAAGAAAACTCACTAGCAAGTCTAATTTTAAATTAGAGGACTCTGAAAAGGATCGTTGTCTCAGATTCCTCTGCTCCATTTCCATTGCTACAATAAGCTAATGCCACCACATTTTGTAAAATCTGAGTTATTCAGAATTAAATAAACACAACACATAGGAAATAAGAAACATTTCCACCCTACAAAGGACAGTATAGTCTACATTGAGGCTCTCCTGGTGCAATCATATACAGCTTGTTTATATTACTGGCCAGAATGCAGATTCTGATAGGTTATCTTACTGGACGGTTGACTCCAAAATCTTGCTTTACTCTTATAACACTAAAGAAAAAATTCAAACAAATTTTAAAAAAATGAAATAGAGGAATGAGGAAATCACCACTTCCAATTCTACAATAGCTGGAAATTTCAAATTGCCAACTAGAAGCATATAAATTCTACCTATCAAAGTTTCAAAATAACTCAAGGCCACATTTTAACCAGGCCACCTGTTTACATTCACTGCCATCTCCGCAGCCATCCCACCCTACCCCTGTAATTATAGTTTTGGACCTAGTAAATGTTGCATATTTGTTCAATGGAATCTTATTATATTATTTTTGCCAAAATAAAATCTTGATCTCTTTAGGCTGATTGTTTCATATCACTTTAACATCCAAAATCATAAAATAAACAAAACAATAAAAAGTAAGGAGAAAAATGTGAACCATCTAAAACAAAACATTCTGTTGATATAAAATCAACTTATGTGTTTTTAACAGAACCTTTTATAGGTGATGATTTTATTTTTCTTTTCTACCATCTTTTTATGTAAAAGAATTAAGAATATATTTGACTTTAAAGCACTGAAAACATTTTTTAAAGCCTGCCATATATCAGACATTGCAAGGAAATAGAGTGAATAGCCTTTCCGGATCTTACTGATATGGAGTAAGGCTGTGGAAATCATGTTAACTGTAGAGCATAGGGCAGAATGAGGGAAGAGAGAGCAGTTTTAACCAGCTGAGTTGGTTATTTCTGCAGGCCCTTCCCTTTGCATCTTTTTTTTTTTTACTTTCAGTTGCCTCCTCTCCTCTCTCAATACAAACTCATTATTTAAATCATATATCTATTAATTTCTATTACTGATTTGCCTATTAAGCAAGTAAAGAGAAACAGGCTTGATCAATAAATTTCTTAAAGAGTAAAAATGACCTTTGGCCTAAAGTCCCCTGCCTTCTCAGACTCTAAGGACTCTATCTGGCCTAACACAATATCTGCTAACAATAGACCAATGACCTTTATCAATAGCCAGAGGATCCGAGTCACCAGTTTTGGAGCAATTATTGGGATTTGAGGAGGAAGGCCTTTTTCTCAAAGAAAGGAGGGAAGAAAACTAGGCTTACACAAAAGATTAAGAACTCTGCAAGAAATTTCCCTTATCATTTCCTGCTAAAAGATTAATTTTACAAGTGATGTCCCCTATCAATACTATCATAGAATCAGATTATTACCACATTTCTGGTAATATATTGATATTAATATCTGTTGATATCATTTTTAAAAAAGAGATATCTATCTACACATTAAAATATTTTTTAGAGAAAACTTTGGAGCCATAAATTTTTTGTTTATTTGTATGCTTAAAACTTATTAAATCTTTATCTAATCCTCTAAAGAGTACAAAATTGACTGGTTGAGGATTTATTTTTTTGCCCTATCAGATACAATCAGCAAACATTTTAAAATAGAAGCTGAGACTTTGGAAGAAAAGCAGTAGCCTTGGGTAATCTCCAGAGTGAATAATCAATAATTGTTAAAAAGCATCTGTAGTTCAGTTGTCAAGGTCTGTATTTCTGCATTGCCTTTGCCTCTAGCTAGCTGCCTGAACTTTGACAGGCTACTAGCTCCTCTGGGCCTCCATTTCTTTATAAGAGAATAAAAATAGAATCTCCACTTTTAAAACTCCATAATTGTATACCAGCATAACATTATTATCATTCAGAGCAATTTTCTGAGGTTATATATGAGTGAACTCTATTTTTACATGTATAATTTTAAACTCAGAATATCATTCTCACATTCAGACTTTACACTACCGAGAGTTTTATTTTCCAATACCCTTATTCTCTATGCAAATGGACTGACTGTTGGGGGTACTGAACAAATGTGACACTGCTGGATTGCTACATGCAGGGAATACTCAAATATTTACACCCTTCTCTTCCTTCCCAGAACCAGTAAGTTCAGAAGATTTAGTAATAACGAAGGACTATTGCACATAACAGTCATGAACATGTAAATAGTGACATTGTCCCCACAGGCCCTCCAGGGACTAGCACTAAATGAAATGTTTAGTTTGCTCATCCAAAAACGGGATCTTAAATATAATATTTCAAGCTTTGTCTACTGATGTAGCAGAACTAAAAGAAAATCAAATCAAGATGAAACAAAAACTCAGGTGAAAAGTAAAGATTAGATGATGTTATTTTTGCCTTTCAGAAATAAGTAACAAAATGCATATGTATGGTTTATAAACATTTACTTTTCTTATGAAATAGAATAAAAAAAAACATAAGAAAAATACAAATCACCACTCTAGGACAACAGAAGTCTGAAGAAAGAAGTATATTGGCTTTCAAGTTCTCATTAGCTGTCAGAAAATATTAGCAAAATTGTTAGCAAAAATAACAAATCACTACTTTGCCTTGTGTTTAAAAAAATAGCTTAACAAGACTAAAAGGCCGTTCACCATGCCCACTCCTTGACAGGCACTCATAAATTGTTCAGATTCAATCATGAACAAAATAGGATGGGCTTCAATTATGAGTCAGGACACTAATCACATCAACAATAACAAAAATATCATCTGTTTATAGATGAGTAGTTAAAACTCCCAACATCTTCATGCCACTTTAAAATTTATAATAAACTTAATAGACACCTTACTGAATCATTCAGTCAGTACATTCACTTTTGTTGAGTGTTTGCTGTGTTCTGGACGTTTATAAGACACTGGGGAAGCAGTGATGATTGAGATGAGCAGTCATTATCCTTGCAGAGCTAAAACAACAAACTCTCAGACTAGCTTTCTGAAGTTGGCAGTGAGTATTCTTGTCCACAGTTTCCTGAGGAGGAAATTGGTAAGCAGTAGTCAAGACTTAAATTCAGGCCTTCTGATTCCAAAGCCAGAGAAACTTATGTTAGATTATATTAACTTAAAATGCCAATCACATGTTGAAACAACATGATCAATAAGAACCAAGAAACAAATATTACACAATAAAGTTTATAGTATGACTTTGATGATTATACTTCATGTATATAGTAAGGGCTGAGTCTAGGCTGTAGAGAGTGACGAAAAAAAAAGATGGGGTAAGGTGTTCACAATAAGGGGAAACTGGCAAAGGATATATGAGAATTCTCTGTACTATCTTTGTAAATTTCCTGTAAATTTGAAAATATTCCAAAATAAAAAGTTTAATGTAAAAAGTTAATTTCTAATTGTGACATTCTGGGGAAAAAATCAGATGAAAAGCTTTGGAAATTGGTAGCTGCAAAATAGTCAGGGGGATGTGAAGTACAGCATAGGAAACATAGTCAATAATATTGTAATAATTATGTATAGTGCCAGGTGGGTGCTAGACTAATTAAGGGGATAACTTTATAAATGATTTAAATGTCTAACCACTATGATACTAATATAAAATAATACTGAATGTCAACTCTAATAGAAAAATTAAAATAAAAAAATATATAAAATGTTATACATTTGGCTGCTCTCAAACTGAAAAAGCTACAAATTCTTAAAAATAAAAATACTTGCTATAGTGAAGAGTAAGATCTCTGAGGTTTTTACACCTTTGTTACATACCTGGGCAGGTTCAGTAGAAATGGGAGCACAATGTTAATCATAGTTGGAACCATTGGTGTAAGTAAGTTTTAGCACAATGAGACACTACTAGGAGATTCATGAGTCCAGCTTTTCCCCAGTGACAGAGTCCTCAATTTAATTAGGTTTGTCCTAACAGAGCAGAAGTTAAAGATTAAAAACAATGAAGTCAAGTCAAGGAGGGTGTTGAAGACACAGAGAGAGTGAGTGAGGAGGCCCATGAAGCTAACCACAGTTAAGAAGCACCATAGGCCTACATGTCAATACACTCCTGAACACATCTCCCAAGACCAACCCCATTTTCAAGATTACTACCACTACTCAGCCAAGCTATCTTCCTTGTGGGCCCAGCATGGAAAAGATGGGGGTGGGGGGGAAATACAGTGTCTCCTCCATCAGGTACACAATGATCAAGTCTTAAGAGAGTACAGTGTAGTTCATTTACTCTGAGCTAAGCTGTGAGGATACAAATACAAGTAAAATGCAACCCTTGCTTTGGAAATTCCAGTCAGCCAAGGTGGGAGCTAGGGAGCATTGATTATCCAGGCTTCTACCCTTCTCCATCACACTTGCCAGTTCCAGGTGGCTAATCACCTAACTGGATAACTCATGTCATTTCCATTGTTTATGACTGACTAAAGAAAAAGATCATTTCCATTTCCCCAAAATTCCCCATTTATAAACTTGTTCTCAATGCCATAACTTAAAGACATAATTAGCATGCAAATTCCAGAGAGAAGGAAAGTATTTGGGAGCACAGAGGTGTTTACTGATCCTTGTATTCAGTCAGCATAGGATTTGCCTATTCTTAGAGTTGAGAAGTGCCACAATCTGCCATCTGCAAGATGGAGACTCAGGAAAGCCAATGATGTAATTCAGAGTCCAAAGTCCGGAGAACCAGAGAAGCCAACTGTATAAATTCCAATCCAAAGACAGAAGATGAGATGATGTGTCCCAGCTCATCAGTGAGACAGGGGAAAAAGGGATGAACTTCTGCTTTCACCTTTTGTTCTGGTCAGCCCTTCAATAGATTGGATGAGACTCACCTACATTGGAGATAGTGATCTACTTTACTGAGCCCATGTATTCAAATGCTAATCTTATCTGGAAACACCCTCACAAACACACCCAGAAATAATGTTTTATCTAAACATAGCCAGCAGGTTGATACATAAAATTAACCATTAAAGGGAAGGGTGGGAAGACTTCTGAACAAAAAAAAATCTTTTGTCACAATTCTATCTAGCTTTAGTTTTAGTGTCCAACCTATTGTGTCTAAAGAGTGTCAAAAGATTGAACGTAATTATTACCAGAGGACCTCATGCCATATCTACAAAACCTTTGGAAAATGTTTGGTAATACCACTTTTCTCATTGGTTTTGTTAAGGGTAAAAAGTTTTCAAGTGAGCCAACTTCTGCTTGCTTGTTTGATGTTAACCAGGGTGTGGTAATCTGCCCAAAAATATGCTAATGAATGTCTGCTTCTGTAATCTGCTTGCTTGTTTGTGGTTCTAGGCTTTATAAACTGCCTCTTTGGCGAACTCTGGGCTGATCTCCTCTAACCCTGCATGGTAGAGAGTCAGTAGCCGGCTGGCAATAAAGGCTCACAATTCATCTCAATTGGCTCATGGATCGCACCACAACAGTTTTTAAGGAATAAGATGACTCCAAAAAGAAAAGGTGAGATGTTTCAAAAGGAGTACTATACTTATAAAAATGTTGTTTCTCATAATTTTTTACAAAAAGGTTAATATTTGTATTTGCTACTTCAAAAAAAAAAAAGGCATGAGGATTAAGCAAGTTAACATCTCTAACCCTCAGTTTCCTCATCTGAAAAAAAGGATATCACTACTTTCTACTTTATAAAATTGCAGCAAGGGCTAAATTAAATACTTGTAAAGCATTAAGCATAGTGCCTAGAACACAATACAGACTTGTACATAAATCACTAACATCATGGTTTGAAGTAGGTTAGTACATTGCACATCCTGATAGACCTGTAGAGAGATTTGAGATTTATGTTAAAGATCTTTAGGAATGAGTTTCTAATTTTACTGATTCCTAAACTAGTGGGATGGTCCCAAAGTAAATTTACAGGGTAAATTGTGAATGGTACAGCAATTTTTTGGAGTGTAAATATTTTATTCTATATGAGCACAAGCCTGAAAAACAAAATTTCCTTAGGTTTGATTACAGAAAATCTTTCCTCCTTCAAAAATCAGTAATAGCCAGAAAGAATGGGGAAAAAAAAATAATTTTTCGAGAGGACTCAATCATCTATTGTATTATTTCTTTTATTCAGCAACCACACTACAAACACTTAACATACTTCTGTTCTATGTACTTCTCTAAAAGATACTAAGATGAATAAGAGAGAATTATAGACTAATGAAGATGAGAAACAGGAGTCACCTCTAGCAAGGAGGACTGTGCCCTAAGAGACAAACACTCAGGTTTAATCAGAATTCAGACAAGAAATGAATCGAGGCTGCCTGGAGGAATAAAAAAGAGGGCATAAGCATTAGAGATGACATTCTTAAGACACAGAGATTTGGCTAGAACAGCTGACTGAGAGCAAGTAGTGAGCAAAGACACCAGAGTGGAGGCTGAGCAGGCTCTTCAGCTCAGCCGGAAAAGCCCCTGCTTTGAGGAGCAGCACAGCAAAAGGATACAGCACCAGAGCGGGACTTTGGGAAATCTACCTGACATGCATGTGTAGGAGGAATAGAGAAGTACATATAAAAATACACTGCAATGATTCAAGAAGTGAAACTTCAGAGAAATGGCCCCAGAACTTCAGGTTGGAAGTCGAGGAGTTGGTCTAAGTTGACACAGAGAGAGTTCCTGCCTGACTTTACTCTTACGCCTAGAGGAGAAGCACTTGCTGTCTAGACACTATACTTAAGGGTTGTATGTCTTATATTCATTGTTCCCCACATATATAAGTAAACCTATATATTATGTATAGATAAATATGTCCTTTTTTCTTTTTCTTTTTGTTACAAAATTGAACCCTTCTCTACATACCATCTTATAGTTTTTTTTTTTTAACATGTCTTGGACAATTTTCCATGTCAATATAGGTTTATGTCATTATTTAACAGCTGAGTATAATTGCATTTTACACATGGGTCAAAGTTTATCTGATCAATCATTTATTATGATGCATATAAGTTGTTGTTTGCTATTTTCAGGCTCATAAACCAAGACCTGATAAATACCCTTGAGATTTCTTCCATTATTTCTTATGGTGAAATTCCTAGAACTGAATTTAACCTACATCAAAGGATGTTTTCTTTTGGAATTTTGATACATGTTGCCAAATTGTTCTCTGGAAAGAATGTGCCAATTTTCACTCTTACCAACAGTATATGAGATTTCTAGTAAAAAAAAAAAATATTGTTTGATGCTTAGCAAAATAAAACAAGCTCCCACCTTGATATACTAACATCACTATGTCACACCCGCACACACAGTTTTTTTTCTCCTTAGATTATTTTTGCCATTTTTTATATGGCCTAAACATCTACATCACATTTTGATGAAGAACAATTTTCAAATGTAAAAATCTGTACAGAATCCTCCAAATCTCATTAAAATATATGCATAAGAAAAAGCCTGGAAATGTCCTTCAAAATATTAATGATTTTTTTAGACAATGGTAGTACTAGGTAGTTAAGTAGTCATGAGCAACAGGAGGGAAGGCCCAGCTCTGTAACCACAGAAACCTCCCTTAAGGACTTCCCAGAAACACACATTTTATGCTTATAAATTTCTCCTACATTCTAAGGCATAAAGGTCATATGTATCCCAACCGCGTACATATGCACAGAAAGTACTATCCTAACCTGCCAATAACCTCAGCCTCATTATTTCATCTTTATAATATCATGCCTATGCCTGGAAGTTCATGAATCTATCAGACTGAATTCTGAGTAAGCACATGTGCAGTAGGCAAAGGGTTATATAACAGCCAACTGTCAATCAAGGTGACCTCACATGCCAATCATCTAGTACCACTCCTGTAAGCACCTTTTTTGCCACAGTATAAGGTTTACTTCCTGAATTCTGCATTGTTACAGGCCTCTTCACTGGTAATGCCCCTCCCTTGGAGTGTACTCTTTTGTCTTTTAACCTCCTGAATTCCTCAGGGCTGCAGCCTTCCTTGGTATGGCATATCTCCTTCTAAAAATGTACTTTTAATAAATCTTGTTTTTTCTAAATCTCACTGATCTTATAATTCTTTACTAAGTGGGCAGGAAAGAACCAAGGACCTCCATCATGCTGCTGGGGTGACACCAGATTTCACATTGCCCCATGTGGTACAGCCACATTTACTGTGATTTGTATTTTCTTCACATTTTTACAGCTTTCAAAATTTTAACTATTTAGCATTATTAAAGCATAATTTCTAAAAAGAAACACACACTATTAAGCAAATCATTTCAGTGAAAAACTTTTCACTGCAAAATTTCTATTCTTTGAAAGAAAAACCTCTTTGCCAGTTTGCTATTTGGCTGCTGAGTCTGTGACTCTGTAGGCAGTCCTTGCTTAGCACAGCAGTGTGATGCTATAAAAATGCACACGCTCACTGAAACTATGTGCAGCAACATTGACAATCAAAGAGAAAAAGTATAAATGTTCTGTAACTTTTAAAAGTTTCTGTCAAAATATTAAAAACTGTCTTATTGTCAGTTATGAATGTAAAGGGAAATAAACATTAGTGAAATGAATATTTTTTCTGTAATTTAACAAATTGGAACATTAAGAATGGAATGTTTTATTTCTTGAAAAAAGGAGCATTCTGAATACTGCTTGCCTTCTTTTCTCATACAACTTATAGTACAAAGTGAGCATCTTTCCCATGCTTTGGTCAATTGTCGTACTCCTTTTTAAGTGAATCCGCTTCCATTATTTTATATTTTTGATGTCACAAAATATCTTTGAAAATAACTTTAATGTTAAGGTTTTGCTGGCATCATGGCCTCTGGGACGTCATCATCTTTTTTCTCAGATGCACTTTCTTCACTTATGTTGATAAGTTCCCTTAACTAAGTTCTTCAGGCTGCACATGTAGAATAGCAACAATGTACACATTCTCATGGTCGGGTATTTCTTCTGTAATTCCGTTTATGTTTCACTCGAATTCACCTTCAGCATTACTAGTTTGTTTCTTTGCTGCACTCTCATCTTTGTCAGTCAATTTCCTTTTGTGAGTATTTCACAAAATGTCACATGAGTTTACCACTGGGAAACAAGGAGGCAACTACTTGTGTGTAACCTAAGAGATCAGTGACCCATCGCTGACAGATTTTGAAAGATATGATGTTATCATCAGTAATAATACACATTTGTTATTTAGGTAATGATGTATCTACCAAAGAACTAGCAGTTAAATTTGTACTTTGTCCAGTTACAGTTAATGTATTATGCTGACTGAAATCTTAATCATCTTGTTGGGGGACTGGTATATTAAGTTAAACTATAGTAACCAAAGTTACATGCATATTGGAACCAAGCAAAACAAAAACTTGACTGTATTTGTTTTTGACTTGCATGCACCAATAATTTGGAAGAATCTTAGGGAAAGAATGAGACCTAAACCTCACCTCCTATTCCCTATTTCTATGCAAAATCTTTCCTTTACCTGCTTTCCATAGTAGCTAGTATCCCACTGATGGTTAGCCATTTCTTGTTGTTAATACTCTGCCCTCATTTGTCAATATTCACTGAGTATTTACTGTTCTTTCATAAGGAATATAGTAGGAAACAAGCAAAGATGGCAAATGGAGCTTACAATACAATAAAGAGGGTCAGAAAACAAAATGAACAAATCTAAAGCATGGCTTCTTACTGTGAAACTTTCTTTGGAAAAAAATGAATGATGTGATAAAACTGAAGCCACTGTGGGTGGTAAAGATGCTGTAAAAGGATGAAGATGAGCGATGGCCCCTCTGAGATTTCAAATGGGCTGAGCCTTGCAAGATGAGAAGGAACCAGGTTACAGCAAATGAAAATGAAAATGAGTTTGGAGTGTTTGAGAAAAAGCAAGGAGTGGCCTAGGTCCCACATGTGAGGAGAGAAATAACGGAATATGAAATGAGAGAGCTAGGCCAGATTACATAAGGCCTTACAAGTAATGACAAGGAATTAGGTTTTATTCAGACTACAGTGGGAAAACATTGAAATTTGTGTGTGAAGAATTGGCATCATAAAAGCTTCATTAAGATGGAAATGTATCTGGGAAGGATGACAGGCTGTTGCCAATTGGAAATAGAAAAGATGATTTTGTAGCTTAGTAGAGAAGGATTATTTTGGTTGACGGGTGCCAGCCACCCTGAGTAAGACTAATTGGAATACCACAATGCAGGGCTGGGACATGCTACAGGGCACCAAGCATCAGCATGAAGACAATAGGTGCCTTCTGGGAAGGAGGCAGAAATACACTGCCAAACCTTTCTCCTCGCTGGGTGATCTTGGCCAATAGCAATCACTGCACTAGAGACATAGATACTTCCTACTAAAAATGGTATTTTTGCTACCCTGTAGGTTGTCATTGCCTTTTTCATTTTGTATATATTGCCACTAACCTTGGTCCTCTATACCAAACAGAGAGAGGAGGTAGCTAAGAAAGAGAAGATTTGATAATGAGAGGCAGGTAAAATTACCGCCTACCTGTGTTTCCAAAATCTCTGAAGAAAGTTAAATCTTTCCCCAATATTTGGGGTCCTAAACAGTACAGTTGAAGTTCTGTAAACCTGAAAGAAGTCAGACTGAGAACCCTTTCTATAATGTGAAATAAGGGGCTTTTGTTAATAGAACCTCTTTGGATAGGGTAATAAAACAGAGACTACTTAACTTTGAAGTCAGTCAGGCTCAGATTCAGTTCTAAGGATAAATAATTTTATTTCATTTAACCTCAGCTTCCTGTTTATATGGAAAATGTGTATTATATCATACTGACCCCACATGCTTCTCTGAAGATCAAATGAAGATCAAGTATGAAAATCCCTGGTACATGATGAGTGCTCACTTGGATTAACCATTTTTCTTCTCTCTCCTGCCATTCCTCTCCTCTTCCTTCCCTGGAATGTGATGCATGACAGGCCCAAATAATATTGGATTTTCATCAGGATTAAAATGTGAATCTAAGATATCAGGATAGAAAAATATTAGTCAACACAAACATCCAACTTTGAGCAGTACTGGGAGAGGCAGAGTGATGATTCAATCTACTCTTCTTGTTAAAATGAGTACTGTCACACTCAATCCTGTCCCAGGCCTGAAGCAGTAGCAGTCAATTCCACATGTACAGCACACTTTGGTACAGATGTTCTGTGAACTGCATAAGGAAGAGCACCCTCCAGGCAGGCTCATAAAAATGCTCTAAACTTTTGAAAAGATCGTATGACTGTGAAATTGTGTTGAGTGTTAAAATCAGAGTGACAAGCTAGATATTAATCTGGAATGGTCGTCCTGCTGATTTGTCTTTTTGGCCAAGAGAGGGAAAGCCCCAAAGATTAATGATATTCAATTTATCAACTATTTAATAATTAATGTAGCATATTCTAGACAGCAAACTAGACAGCAAGGTTACAAAAATGAGTTTACATAAATGGAAGAAACTTATAAATGTCTAATAATAAACTACTCTTTCATTTAATAATCTTTGGCCAGATTATCTCTGACCCCTTATTCTGTACCAAAGAAAAGAAAGCCCATTAATGACCTCTGTTATGGGTATACTGGAGACTATTCATTAATTTGTTTAATTTATTGGGGTGACATTGGTTAATAAAATTATACAGATTTCAAGTGTACTATTTAATAATACACCATATGTATATTATGTGCTCACCACTCAAAGTTAAATCTCCTTCCATTAGCATATATTTGACTCCTTTTACCCTTATCTACTTCCCCCCTCCCCTCTGTCCCTCTGGCTGTCTGTGTCTATGAGTTTTATTTGTTTGTTGCTTTCAGTTTTATATTCCATTATGAATGAAATCATATTGTTCTCAACTTTTCCATCCAACTTATTTCACATAGCATTATAATCTCAAGATCCATCCATGTTGTTGCAAATGGCAGTATTTCATCTCTTATAGCTGAGTAACATTTCACTGTATACATGTACCAAATTTTCTTTATCCAATCATTTATCGAAGGACACTTAGTTGTTTCCTTGTCATGGCCAACATCAATAACGCTGCAATGAGCATCAAGGTCCATATATTGTTGCAGGATACTCGGACAGAGAGATGGGACACCAAGGCATCAAGCAGGAAGTATCACTTATTGACACAGGCGCTGGCTCAGCAGATTCACATCCAAAGGCTGAGCAGTGATGGCAGCGAGGCTTTTCCTTTTACACACATTTTATACTTCCTCATGTGCTTTCTATATAAGGAAAGTGTATTTTGATTGGTTGGCAGGTCATAAGATCGACCAGGGCCAGTGGTCTGTGCCAGTCAGCTGTGACACTGAAAGTCCCTTACCTATTATGGGAAGGAAGTGAACAACCTTCCACCACTATAGGAAACAGTTAGCTTGGCCTCCACTACCACACTATCTTTATGGATAAATGTTTACAAATATTGGGGGTAGATACCCAGAAGAGGAATTCCTGGGTCATATGGTCCAGGGTTCATTCAGACATAGTCCCTCCACATACACAGAAGAAGACTGCTGGGTCAGCAGCCCCAAGAAGGACATTGAACAAAGCATTCCCGGACTGTGCTTGCCCCTAAGGACACTTCTCATTGCTCCCATGGGTGACGTCTGCCCTTTTGACCATTCCCATGGACATTATCAGCCAGTGCTGATCAAGGACTTGCGTAGTTCATTCTCCTGTATGCTAGCTAGGCAGCACATCCTGTTCTCATCAGCGAGGGATGACCCTTGTTCTCCCGAATGAGGTAATCCTCCTCCCCTCTGCTCGCATATAAAGCAGTACCTGCTCTTGGCTGGAGGCCTTTTCTTGCAACTCCAACCCATCAAGTGTAAAGCCTTGCTGTATTGTGAGTAATAAACAGCATGTCTTACTCTGCTGTTTCTCCTGGTGGTTTTTAAGGAATATCTAAGGCAACAGGTACAGGCCTGTTGCTCCTGTGTTATATATGGTAATTCTATTTAAAATTTTTCAAGGAACATCCATACTGTTTTCTATTGTGGCTGTACCAATTTACATTTCCACCAGCAGTGTATGAAGGTTCTTTCATCCCCACAACCTCTCCAACACTTATTACTTGTCCTGTTGATGATAGCCATTCTAACAGCTGTGAGGTGTTATCTCATTGTGGTTTTGATTTGAAGTTCCTCAATAACTAGTGAAGTTGAGCATCTTTTCATATCTGCTGGCTATTTTGGCCTTCTTAGGAGAAGTGTATTTTCAGGTCCTCTGCCCATTTTTTAATTAGATAAGTTTGTTGTTGTTGTTGTTGTTGTTATTGTTGTTGTTGAATTGTATGAGTTGTTTATACATTGTAGATATTAAGCCCTTTTGGGAGTCATTGTTTGCAAATATCTTCTCCCATTCAGTTGGTTGCCTCTTTGTTTCAGTGATGGTTTCTTTTGCTATGCAGAAGCTTTTTGGATTGATATAGTCCCATTCATTTATTTTTGCTTTTGCTTCCTTTGCCTTTGAAGTCAAATTCATATAAACCTCTCTAAATTCAAGGTCCATGAGTTTAATACTTATGTTTTCTTCTATATTATTTATTGTTTCATGTCTTGTATTTAGAGATTTGATGCATTTTGTGTTAATTTTGGTATATGGTGACAGATGGCAGTCTAGTTTCATTCTTTTGCCTGTGGCTTTCCAATTTTCCCATCACCATTTATTGCTGAGGCTTTCTTTTCTCCACTGTATGTTTTTGGCTTCTTTGTCAAAAATTATTTGTCCATGTATACAGGGTTTTATTTCTGGGCTCTCAGTTCTATTCTATTGGTCTGTATGTCTGCTTTTCTGCCAATACCATGCTGTTTTGGTTATTTCACTTCATGGTATAATTTGAAGACAGATCTTGTTCTTTTTTTCTGAGGATTACTTTGGCTATTTGGGGTTTTTTGTGCTTCCATACAAATCTGATAAATTTTTGTTATATTTTTTTTAAATGCTATTGAGAATTTGAAGGAGATTGCATTAAATCTGTATAATGCTTTGAGTAATATGCGACTTTAACTATGTTGATTCTTCCATTCCATGAACACAGAATATCTTTCCATTTCTTTGTATCTTCTTCAATTTCTTTTAATAATGCTTTGTAGTTTTCAGTATATAGGTCCTTCACATGCTTTGTTAAGTTTATTCCTAGGTATTTTATTTTTGTTACAATTGCAATAAAATGCAAAAGAATTTTTTTTCCTGAAATTTAAATGTTACTATACAGAAACACAATAAATTTTTGTATATTGATTTAATATCCTGCAACTTTATTGTATTTGTTTATTGTTTCTAATAGTTTTTTGGTAGAGTGTTTAAGTTTTCCTATGTAAAGGATCAGAAAAAGCATTTGACGGATACAGCATCTATTTATAATTAAAACACTTAATAAAATGGGTATAGAAAGAAAGTACCTCAACCTAATAAAGGCAATATATGACAAACCCTCAACCAATATTGTACTTAATGGTAAAAAATGGAAACTTTTTCCTCTAAAATCAGGAACAAGACAAGGACGCATGCTCCATACCACAAGTCTTAGCTAGAGCAATCAGTCAAGAGAAAGTTAAAAAAAAGAAAAGGGCATTCAAAGTAAGAATGAAGAAATCAAATTGTCACTCTTTGCAGATGACTGTAGACATTTAAAGACTAAGGTTTATAGCTGTTTTCACTTTTGTTCCTAACAAGCAAGGCAGATCAGCAGAGATGGTGTCAAACTTAAAACTCTTTGTCTCTCACAAAATGTTCTCACATACCTCATATATATTTTTGGACACACAGAAGGGAGATGTTTCCAGCAAAATAAATAATTAATCTCTTTAGAACTATAGTTAACTGGTCTACTAGCCTAGAGTAAACAAACTTTTATATGCATCCCTGTAATTTGTGTATTTTGAATATAAATTCTCCCTGATTTAGAGGTAAATTTTATTTTTTAAAAAACTGGGTTAAATGGTATTGAAGTAAATTAGTTCTCTCTCTGGTTTATTATTTCTATTTCCATTCTATGTTGAGTTATACAGGCAATGACATGCAAGAACAAGAAGAGAAGAGAAAATATAAAAATAATATAAAAATTATCTCAGGTTTACTAAAGGAAGTTGGCAAACAGAGATGGGGTAGGAATCTTGAGGTTAAACCTCACCCTGAGACGGAATTTTTTATTTAAGTTTGAATCACGTAGGTATACATTCTATTGTTAGCATTCTTATTTTAAGTATTATAGAATTTGCAAATTATTTAGAAAGCAAAGTCAGACTCAGTTATGTGGTTTGCTTTGTGCCTTAATAATATGTATATGAGAATCATTAAGCAATAAACATAATACCAGGTCAATATTGGGGGTGGGGTGGCTATGCCTCTTATAGATACAACTCAAGCCATTTTTTACATCTTATGATTGCTTCAAGTTTTCATTCATTATATCACTTTGATCTTCCTTTTATATTCTATCTTCTTTTTCTTACTGGTCAAAGTGTGATCAAAATAAAATCTACCATTTTTTTCTGCATTTAAAAATAAATGAAAATCAAGACATACAGGTGGCCAACAGGTACATGAAAAAGTGCTCCACATCACTAATCATCAGTAAAATGCAACTCAAAATTGCCATGAGATATCACCTCACAACTGTTAGAATGACTATATCAAAAAGACAAGAATTAAGTGTGGCAAGTATGTGGAGAAAAGGAAATCATTGTGTGCTGTTGGTGTAAATGAATATTGGTGCAGCTATTATGAAAAATAGTATGGAAGTATGGAAGTTCCTCAAAAAATTAAAAATAGAACTGCAATATGATCCAGCAATTTCACTTCTAGATATTTATCCAAAGTAAATTTAAACACAGCCTTGAAAAAATATAGTCATTCCCATGTTCATTGCAGCATTATTTAGAATAGCCAGACATGGAAGCAACCTAAGTATCCATCTGTGAATGAATAGATAAAGAAAATATTGTATGTATACACAGTTGAATATTATTCAGCCATAAAAAAAAGAAATCTTGCTATTTGTGACAACATGGATGGACCTTGAAGGCATTGTGCTAAGTGAAGTAAGTCAGACAGAGAAAGACAAATACAATATTATCTCACGTATATGTGGACTCTTAAAACAGCAAGGACAACAACAACATGAGATTATGTATATAAAGAACCAATTGATGGTTGCTAGGGGTGGGGGTGTGGGATGGATAAAAATGGGTGAAGGTGGTAAAAAGATATAAATTTCTAAGTTTAAAAGAAATAAGTCCTTATAATATGTAGCAGAGTGACTACAGTAAATAATACTGTATTATATATTTGAAAGTTGCTAAGAGTTCTCAAGAGAAAAAAAATTAACTATATATGATGCCAGATGTTAACTAGATTTATTGTAGTGATCATTTCACAATATATATAAATATTGAATCATCATGTTGTATACATGAAAATAATATATTATATATCAATAATATCTCAATTTTAAAATTAAATTAAAATAAATAAGATTCATTGCAAGTTCAATTATAATCCCTGCATTCTTTTTTGTAGGAATTGACCCACTAGTTTTTCAATTTGTACTAATATGCAAAAAAAAGAAATATGCAAAGCAATCTTCAAGAAGACTATAGTTGAAGAACTTATACACCTCATTTTAAGACATCCTATAAATACACAGTAATCAAAATAGTATTACACTCACATAAGAGTCAACAAATACATCAGTGGGACAACATGCAGAGAAAAAACGTAGACCCAAATATATAAAATTATTTTATTTTCAGCAAAAGAGCCAAAGAAATTGAATTGAAAAAAGGGCAATATTTTCATCAAATGGTGCTGGAACAACTGGATAGTTGTTTGGCAAAAAAATTAAGTTTGATCCTTACCTCATGTTGTCACTGTTGTGAGCAATCTAAGTGTCACTACCCCAGAGAAGCTGATGGCCCTCGGTCTTTTCTGCTGATGCAATAAAGAATTATAGATCAATGAAGATCAAGAAAAGTAAGATTTATTAAAGTACATTTCAAGAGAGAAATGGCTATACCAGAGAGAGCTGTAGCCTCATAGATGTGAGGAGGTTTGTCTTATATCTGGGCCATGATGAGTGGTTATAAGGGTAGTGCTAGCTGAATGATGTGTGAGGTTATTTTAATCGACAGTTGGCTGTTATATAAAATATTGTCAACTGCACATACACCTTCCCAGAATTCAGTCTGTTTAATTAGATTCATGAACTTCTGGACATATATATGACATTATAATGATGGTATAAAGAGGCTGAGGTGAAAAAATTTCAGAGTACGCCTTACTGTGCAAGCGTTTGTGGCTGGCCTAAACTGGTTGCTATGTTATGGTCATTTATTTCCTTGTACTTCAGGATGTAGGGGTATTGTTATTTGAAAAATGAGCTTTTTCTGGGAGGACCTAGGGGCGGCCTTTTAGGTGGGGCCATCAGTGTTGTTATTTTTACTGTTACAGAGCTGGGCCTTCACTCTCATCACTCATGGCTACCTAACTACCTAACATCACACATAAAAATTAATTTGAGATAAATGATATACTTAAATGTAAAAGATCAACAATAAAATTTTCAGGAGGAAATATAGGAGACTATTTTTGTGATTTGGAGGCAGGTACAGGTTTCTTAGAAAAAATATAGAAAACAATAACAACAGAAAAAATAATCATTAAAACAAAAGAAAATTGATAAATTCGACTTAATTTTAAATTTTATACTAAAGGACACCTTTAAGAAAAGGAATAACAAAAGATATATATCCCTATGTTCACTGCAGCATTATTTACAGTAACCAGAATATGGAAGCAACCTAAGTGTCCATCAATAGATGATTGGACAAAGATGTGATACATATATACAATGGAATATTACTTGGCCATAAAAATGGAGTAAGTCTCACCAAATGCGACAACATCGGTGAACCTAGAGGATATTATGTTAAGTGAAATATATCAGGGAGAGAAAGACAAACATTATATGATTTCACTTATTTGTAGAATCTATATAACAGCATATATGAACAAACAAAACAGAAACAAACTCATAGATACAGAGAACAATCTTATGGTTGCCATATGGAAAGGGGCTTGGGGAGCTGGATGAAAAAGATGAAGGGATTAAGCAGTGCAGATTGGCAGCTACAAGATAGTCATGGGGATGTAAAGTACTGCTTAGGAAATATAGTTACTAATATTGTAAACTATAGTCACTAATTTATTGTATAAATATAGTTACTAATATTGTATGTATAGTGCCAAGTAGGTACTAGACTTATCAGGGGATCACTTCATGAGTTATAGAAATGTCTAACTACTCTGCTGTATACCTGAAACTAATATAATATTGACTGTCAACTGTAATTGGTATGCAGGATAAGAAAACATCCCCTACAAGTTAATGATAAGAACAAATAACCAACCCAATGAAAATATGAGCAAAATATTTAAACAGATACTTCAAAAACTATGTATAAATGCTTAATAATCTTATTAAAAACTACCCAGCATTATTAGTCATTAGAAATATGCAAATTAAAACCACACTAAGATATCGCACTCCTACACTTAGAGGACTGACAATAATAGTGCTAGCAAGCACGTGGAGCAGTGGAACACTCACACATTACTGATGGGAGTATAAAAAGGAACAACTACTTTATAAAATGGCTTCATGGTTTCTTTGAAAAATAAACATACACCTACATTACTCTACTCCTACATATTTCTCAAGAAAAATGAATGTGCATATCTATAAAATAATTATATAAGAGTGTTCATGGTATCTTTGTGCATGATAACCAAAACCTAGAAACAGCCAAGTATCCATCCATAGGGAAATGGGTGGAAAAAGCTATGGTATATTCTTAAATTAGAATACTTATCAATGATATAAAAACAACAAACTGCTAATACAGACCACTGGAGGTCAATCTCAAAAACATTATGCTTAGTAAAAGTCTACCAGAAAAGAGTACATATTGTATGAGTCTATCTATATGAAATTCTTGACAAGAAAAACTAACCTGGATGTAGAAGTAAACATTTTGATCTCCCCTGGGTGGGTAGGGACAAAGATTGACTGGAGATGAGCATGAGGGAACTTTCTGAGGTGAAGATTTTTCATATCTTGATAGAAGTTTGGGACACAAAGGTGTGTGCATTTATCAAAATTCATGAATAGTAGACTTAAGATTTGTCTAATAATTGTACATAAATTTTATCTTAAAAATAAACATAAACAATATTGAGTTTAGAGGAAGTATACTCAATATCTGCAACTTACTTTAAAATGCATTAAAATATAAGATGTGTTCATGGACGATAAAGGGATAGATTGATAGACAATAAAACAAATATAATAAAATGTTGATAGCAAAATTTAGATTGTAGATATATAGGAATATACCATAAAATTAATTAAACTTTTCTATATACTTGAAACTTTTTATAATAAAATGATGAAAAAAATAAATATGAAAGATTTTTTATACTTCTTTTAAGTTTAGAATTAATATAGAAACTCTCTTATTAACACTCATCTTCCAAATTCTTAGCCATATTTGGCATTGCCAATCATATTCTCAGCCAACCACCCCTCTTTATATTTGCAGAGTTCATTCCCCCTACATACACACATGTGCTCTATGCTCTATTCAGATCTGTTAAGAGGCGTCATGATGATCATTGATCATACCTCTATCTTTATGGTCATTTTGAAACCATATACTTGTCAATTCCCCACCCTTATCCCCAAGCAATGGCTGTGGTTTTTCCAGGGCTATTTATCATGTCTGATCTGTGCAGGGGGTGGAAAATAGCAGTCTTTTGGTTGGTCAATAGCCAGCTGGTTAGCCTAGATGACTAATTTCAAGACTCATCATATTGAGATTATTTGTATCCCCATAACTTTTTCAACCAGCAGGTACCTACATACCAGATGGTTCCTGGCTCCTGATTTTCTCAAGATTTTTTAATGAGACTATTATATAGCTTGCTGATGGTATCACAATCAGTCAGAGGTAAAATGAAAAGTGAAACCAGGCTTGATTTCACAAAGGCCCTTCCAGTTAATCCCCAGGCATTCCAGTTCTTTTAATCTTGTAAAAATAAAAAGATTGCCTTAATGTGACTATTTTAGAAAATATAGATCTTATTTCAACGGATATTTTTTGAAGTAACATTTTATAGGAATATGTCACTTGATCATCTAATCACACAGCAGGATTTCTGTGTGATTAGAAGGCTGGGTGTCTGCTAGCCTACAAAAGCTATCATTAGAAGGAAGAAATGGTCTGAATGCCAACAGCTAGGTGACATCAGGATTCTTAGATAAATAGATATAGATGGGGAGAAAGAGTCAGATAGGATAGGAGGAGGAAGTAGAATAATAAAAATGAAGATTAAACTTCTATTGTAATCTTTTCAGTTCTGTAATCCCATTTTCTGTAATTCTATAATATTTAAATGTTATCCTATTAATGACAATGAGCACATCTCAAAAGATGTCAAACCTCTCCCTACCCTGGTCTTTCAGACATTCAGACATTCTTTGAGACTCTGGAGGGAGCCCTCTCTGGCAACAGGGCGCACCACCATTTCCAGTACCCCTGGGAGCCTCCATCTGTGCCTGAGCAACTAGAATAATAACACCTCACCTTCTGATCCAGCTGGAATCTTCCCTTTGGAGCTCATGGACCACCTGTCAACCTGTTTCTTTTGTTGCTATCGTGTCTACCTTTTATAGTGAGTGAACTTATGTCTATCTTTGGTCTCTTTCATCTTGACTTATCACCTTAATGTAAACATGACTTTCTGTCATCTCCTGGACCATCTCTTGTTTTGTTTAACTCCTTACATCACACCTTACTTCCTTATAATGACTATGTACATTTTTGACCTTAGACTGTTGTTTGCCTATCACATTTCCATGACTTTACTTACTAATATTCACACATTCATTTATACTTTCCTGACCCCTTCCTCATGTCTGTGATCAACCAGTCTTATAGACAAGAACACACCTCAATATAGAGATTTAACGTAGGAATTCAAGATACAAGAAAAATGACACCGAACCTGAGGTCAGAAAACTAGTTCATCTCTTGACTCAGCTTCTTACTATAAATGGCTTTGAAAAATTTATAATCTCTGTTTTCCTTTTTGAAAGAGAAATATTATTTTGTCAACCTCGTAGTTATCTTTATAAACAAAAGACAAAATGTTTGTAAATTAGTTCCTCCCTGTGCAGGCTGAGACAAGGGTTCAAATGAAAGGGGTTTATTAAGAAGGTTCTGGAAAGACTGGTAGGGAAGAGAAGAAGTGATGTCAGGAAGAGAAGTGGGCCAAGAAGGGAAGGCAGCATAAAGGGTAGCAAATAAATGTCTTGTGGGTGACTGGAGTATGATCTTTCAAAGGAATTCTGGAGAAAAACACAAAACACATGTCTCAGAGTTACCCCTTCCACAATGCAAAGGAGCTAAATTGTTCATTGAGGGTGTTTCTGGGAACCTATACCCCAGCCGTTCTGGCTGGCCCCATCCCTGAGCAGAGCCTTCTTCTGCAGTTTCTGGGCACTGCAGAAGCTGCAGAAGTGGTAAGTGATAAGGACTGTGGTACATAAGCAGGGCATTAAAATGTATCATAATTATTATTTCTTAAAAACCTCAGCATTAAAGTGACAGTTACCTTCTCATCCTGTATTCTGCCACCCTCGTTGCCCTTGATTCTTCAACACCCTTCTAGCATGCCGTCACACATGCCTCACCTCCAATAATCCTTATCTTAACTCTACTCCACCTACTCATAAATATATGACAATCAGCTATCACTTAGACTTCTTCTACATATAAAAACCTTCTGGCTTTTTTGTTTGTTTCCTTAAAATTATTTATCTGTTGGTATTTCTGTTTACTCACTCCCTTTGAAACTTATCTGTCTTCTTGATCACTAGTTCTTCAACCTCTCTTTATTTCCATATGCCCATTAGGGCTCTTTTGGTTTCCTCTGCCTCCTACTAATAGATGATTAGTCGTTTAGCCAACGTTCCAAATAACAACATAAAATTCCATATGTAGTGCCCAAAGTTGCGAATCCCAGAAGACCACTAAGGGGCCAACACTGATGCAAACACATGAGGGTCTTTATTCAGACTCGAGTCCAGACTCTCGACCGTCACTGATGCAGCAGAGTTGGAACAAGAGCCCCGAACTCTGGGGGAAGTGGGTATTTATACAGACTTGTTCCTACCTGATGGGTTGCATCTAGGGTAGCGTGAGGTTGGGTAGGGGTTGGATACATTTAGTGGTTTTTTTCCTTTAACTAAGGGTCAGCAAGCAGTCACAGCAGCTTAAGATGGCTGAAGGCATTATTTTTAAAATGGCAGCACTTATACTAAGGGAGGGTTTAGAGGAAAGCGAAGTCCTGAAGAAAAAACTAAGTCCCTTTCACATAGTCTGTTGTTCTTTCATAATTTGTGTTGCCAATTTTCAAATTTAGCTTTCTTTTTATTATATTTAATATCTTATACTAAAAGTGTTGCTTAGGGTCTCTCTCACGTCAGCATTAAGAAGTCTGACAAATTAGAAGCTAAGCAGGGTCTGGCCTGGTTAGTATTTAAATGGGAGACCACCTATGAAGACAGGTGCTGTAGGCGTAAAAAATAAAAAAATAAAAAAAATAAGGGATTGTAAGATGACAAGGTCCTTGCAATCTGTAAGGTCAACCAATGGCTGCCTCAACTAAAATAATAATAACAATAATTAAATTGAAGGAAAGAAAGAAAGAAAAGAAAGAAAGAAAGAAAGAAAGAAAGAAAGAAAGAAAGAAAGAAAGAAATCTGACAAACTAAAAAAAAAAGCAAGCACTTCAACACATCGTATCAAACAGAACTACACAAACTATTACCAGGTGTCATGTAAAGGTAGCATTTCAAGATCAAATAATTTCAGGAATGTATTAGTTAAACAAGATCGAGAAGATTGTTACCACTCAATTTTTAAGAGTCATTAAATATTCTCACATT
Organism: Cynopterus sphinx; assembly: GCA_030015415.1. Taxonomy (NCBI): domain Eukaryota; kingdom Metazoa; phylum Chordata; class Mammalia; order Chiroptera; family Pteropodidae; genus Cynopterus; species Cynopterus sphinx. Next base: position 35,956,950 of record CM057389.1, on the reverse strand, counting down.
CATTATGAAGATTTGGGAAAATAAGCTGGCAAAATTTCCCAAATTTATTTGACTCTAAATGTTCTACAGTACAAACTTTAGGACACACGAATTTATTATGATTACAAATGATTACATGCTACAATCTTCCAGAAACATGTCTGGAAATTGTATGTGGACTTTGTAAGAGGGGCTTTGTCATCTCAAAAAATATATACTTTATTTTGACTAATTTCTTATTTAGCATTGTTCATAGAAAATAGAAATAATTCACTTCTGCTTGAAGCATAAATCTTATTCTTAAGAGGAGAGCATTCTATTAACTTTCAAGCTAACACAATTCAATGGAATTGGTGATTCTAAACTCAAGGATGTCTTACCTCTGTCATACATGGTGAATATTGCTCAGAGCATGATCTTTCCTTGTTAACCAAAATGTGCCAGCCTCAGCATCCATGCAGTTTGTCGCTAATGCACGCATGAGAAGTAAAAAAAAAAAATACCTTTTCTTCAATGTCATCGTGCTTGGTCAGGGGATGGCTCAGCAAAACTGCCTGGGTCTCAAAGAGAAAATATTTAAACTCCTTTTATTCCCATTTCTTCAAGGGATCCTCATGTTCCAAGGGACTGGGTTGCTGGGCAGCCATATATTATGCCTAGAACAACCCTCTAATGACCCATTCCACCCCCCCATTCCATCTATAGGAAGTGCCATGCATTCTCTTTATTCTGGGGAGTAGTTTGAGGTCCAAAAAGAATCAGGTAGATGTTTCCGACTATGAAGAAGTCCACTGTCCTTGAGAGCAGATCTCATAACCTATCCCATTTGAATCCCTGGGTCCCAAATTTAAATGATGAAGGAGAAGTTCTCTTACATTTAAAACTATCATTCAGAAGAAAACAAAAAATCATTCAGTAATATCACAGAGGACCAAGAATTAACAAATATAGATAAACTTCATCATAGTGCTGGCAAAAAGAATACCTTATTTATCATTTCTTATATCATGATAAGCATTAACGCATCATCATGTTCTTTTGAGGGTGATCTAAATCTGTCATTGTTCCAGTAAGGCTGAGCGGACCTTGGTTCTTTCTGCCAACACGGTAAAGAATTACAGATCAGAGAAATGCAAGAAAAGTAAGATTTACTAAAATATGTTTCAAGAGGGAAACAGGCTATGCCAGAGATGGCCACAACACCATAGAATTTGGGAAATAAATATTATATTGACACTTGATGGGTGGTTACAGAGGAGGCGCTAGAAGATTGGCACCCAGGGTCATTTGAGTTGTATTTGGCTATTATATAACCCTTTGTCTACTGTGCATACAGTTACCCAGAATTCAGTCTGTTATAATTAGATTCATAAACTTCTGGGCATATGTATGATACCATAATGATAGTATAATGAAACTAAGGTCAAGCAAGGACAGTACATTTACTAATTGCACAGGCATTTGTGGCCAGCCCAAACCAGTGGCTATTTTGTGTTTTTTTATTTTCTTGTATTTTAGGATGTAAAGATATTCTTAATCACAAAATGAGTGTTTCTGGGAGATCTTCAGGGCAATCCCTGGGTTGGGCCTGCATTCCCCAATTCACTAATGGCCTTACAATTAGAAATAAAAATTACCCAAAAGAGAGAGGAGAGATTTTTCTGAAAAATGCTCAGGAGAAATCGCTGGATCCCTTTTTTCTTTATTTATTTTTATTTATTCTTTATTCTGGTGACACGGGTTAATGAAATCCAGTAAGTTTCAGGTATATAATTTAGCAGTAATTAGCAGTAAGGCATGTGCGTGTGTGTGTGTGTGTGTGTGTGTAGATATGTGTAAAAATATATATATGTATATGTGTGTGTGTGTATATATATATATATATGTGTGTGTGTGTGTGTGTATACACACACACACACACACACACACACATATTTGTTTATTTATTTATTTATTTCATTGTGTAGGATCCCTCTTTTCTCTGGCTCATGGAACATTGAAGTTTGGAATACAAAGTGTATGGGTTAAATCTGTGCTTTCTGCTCTAAACTACCCCCATTTTAAAGGAGAGACAAGTACCACCAAAGTGACCAATACAGCATGAACTGTTGTTTATACATTTGCTTGGTAAAGAAAGACATACCAAGAAGAAATCTTTGAGTGGTTCCCTCAGAGGATGAAGTAGTTCCCTCCGTGTTGGGGTGGATGAGAATTGGGGTGTATGTGCGAGAAAGGAGATGGGTGAGTCATTATATCTACACGAATTAAGGGCCAAAGTTGCTCCCTGAATTGAATGAGTCCATGAGTCCATGTACTGTCATTAAGACAAGACCAGCAGTTCACTAGTCAGGAGACCCTTTGTTTGGGTTGGTGGGCACTTGGCAGAGGGGCTACACAAAATTACCACTGTTTCATCAGCTGCAGCTGGTACTGAGCCCTGCTCCATCCCCAGTGCTGCTCTAGTCATTGAAGTTACATTGGCGGAGAGAGCAAAACAGTAACCAACTCTTAGAACTACACATACAGAATAAAAAACACTTTTAACAGGTAGGTGTGTCAAGAACATTTTAAACACGTTCTCAGCTGAAGTCCATGTGTTTGATCCAAGGACCACAGTTGGATTAACAAGGTCTAATGTCTTAGATTTTGGCCATTTCTGAACTAGATATAACACTAATTTATTTAAAACCTTGATGATGTAGCAAGAATCATTACTTTCTTAGATTCTCCTCTTTCTCTCACTCTTATCACCAGAACAAGTAACTTAAAGTAGCAATAGTAAACACAATAGTAATAAAAATAATGCTTCTACTCAACCTGAGAGTTCTATTGCAGATAATAAATAGAAAACAAAGCCACACTGAGAAGTAGATCCCAGACTTTAGGCGAAGTGGTGCTTCTTAACTTTAATGCATGAAAGAATCACCTAGGGAGTTTGTTCTAAGGCAGATTCCTAAGTCTTACCACCTATTGGATTCAGCATGTCTGGAGTAAGGCCCAAGAACTTGAATTTCTGCTAAGCTTCTATGTGTTGCTGACAGCACCATCCAGAGTCGGCTCTCCTAGTAGCAATGGGATAGGCCCATTCATCACAGGACAAGCTCTCAATGAATGCCATTGCTTGCCTCAATGTTGAAAATTGGGTGATGATGCATTGCCTCTAGACAGAGGAAGTAAGAAAAGAAAATGATTTTTTTCACTTCATTAGGAAAATTAACAAATAAAATTTTAAAACAAATAATTCTCAGAAAAATAAATTCTTGTATAACTTTGGAGCTCCAGAGATGCCAGTAAAGAATTCAACCACGAAGATTTTCATGTCAGGCAGCTACTTCAGGTCAGTTTGTCTGAGGCAGAGAGAACCTGGAATAGAGAAATAGAGGAGGCTGAGTAGGGGGTGGGTGGGCATATCCTGAAGGGGACTGTGCCACACCAGGGAATTTGGGTTCATTATGTATCCACCCAAGACCTACTGAAGGAAAGTGTCATGATCTGATGGGCTTTTGGGAGAGTTATTCTGAGGTTGTACTAGGGAATGTTCAGGACAAATATGAGACTGAGGATCAGATATATTCTGAACAACATTGAAATCAGCTATTTTAAATATCCATGAAGTGTTGGGGCCCCTATGTTTAATGAAAGGTCTTAGCTGGTTTGATTTATCTTCAGTAAATCTCTAAGTACAAACACTTTTTAGTGATTCTTTTACATGTGGAGAGTCCTCATTTAAGTCTATAGACCTCTCAAAGTCATCTTTCAAATAATGAAATCTGGTTGCAGTTCAAAGGCACTGTAGTCAAGCTACAAGTAAAATCAAGAAAACAGGCTTGATAATGGTGATAATTTTTATTGACCACCAGTAATATATAAACTCTGTTATTTTATATTAACTATAAGAAACATTTATTATTATTATTATTATTATTATTATTTATTATTTATGCCTACAGCTTCTGGTCTTCCTAAGTGGTCTCCTATCCAGATACTATCCAGGCCCAATCCTGCTTAGCTTCCGAGATCAGACATTGAGCTTAACCATTTATATTAAGCACGGGTTTAGAGGACTTACCATGGTTCTTTTTAGGGTAAACATTTTATAGCAAAATTCTTGCTGTACACACTCCACTAATCATGTGCCAAAAATATACTGCTCTGAAATAAGTAAGGGTTAGATAGGTAAATATGCAATTTGTTGTAATTTTCATCTTTGAAAGTGAAAGGGGGCCATACCAATAATTATTACATGGTCACCTGAGTTTAGGTATAATATGCCTGATGAATTTCAAAACACGTATACATTTTGTGTGAATAAACATGACCTAAGGATGGTGTTAGATTTAAAATGTCTCACATAAAAGCATTTCATGATAAATAATCTCATAGCAGACAGCTTTTTAAGCTTCAGTCTATGAACTGAATTCCAGTAACTTCTCCTGTAGTTAGGAGGCTTCATACTTTTAAATCAAAGATATGGTTATTATTTGTGTGAGGTTCTTTGATGACAAGCTTTCTAAACACAAACACACATGCATCTTTTCTTTCTTTAAATTTTTATTTAGGATTTGACCTTTAGTAATAACATTTAGTTCTTTTTGCCTTTTCAACAGTAGCTTAGAAAGTATTAAAAACCTATGAAAATATATTTTAATAATCCTTTTCCTGTTGTGTTATTCAAAATACTAATTTTACAGGTCAAAATTTATTTGTATTTTTTTACTTTTTTCTTCTTTGCAGTATAGCTGAATTCACCCCAATTTAAAAATAAAATATGGGTAAGCTCAGCTGCATAACAACACGAGAGGCAACAAGTGTTTATTTGAGATCAATATGAGTAACTATTAGGGACGTACTACTGATTGATTCAGGCAAAAGCCCAAATAATGTTTCAATTAGGAAACAGTGACAATGAGTATTTATAAGAAAGAGAAAGGAAACAATTACATCAATAGAAAGAAGGCATTTCTACTGGTGCAGAATCACAATAATAATGATGTTTATTTTAAAGAATGTTTTAAATTTTCAGTCCAGTTGTCATCAGTACAATAGTCATAATATCTGTTTTCTTATTATCTTTACAAACAGTTTCTTGGAGCATGAGGTTGACTTAGTGCCTGTCCAAAGGTTATTTTGCCCTGTTTTAACATTCCAAAGATTTCAGATATAAGATGTACAAGGCAGTTTCTCTAACATGCAGGTCAGTCTCCATTTTAAAATGGCTCTATTTATTTTATTTTTTACAATATCCATGGGATTTTAATTTTTGGAAATGACTGAGTGACAACATGGACAGGATAATGCCACAGGAAGAAGAATTCATTCCTTACATTTCCCAAAAGAAGGGGGCATGCCACACAACACAGGGCTACAGGAAAAGCATCAGGTTCTAATCAGGAGCAGAAGCAGGAGCTAGGGGAAAGGAGTGAGGGTAAGGCCAGGGACTTTTTTGGGGTTTCTGCAGAAAAGGCAAAGTTGGGCAGAGTAAACAGTTTGGCATTGATTCATTTAAATAATTGCAAAAGTCTTCAAACTATAGGGTTGATTCTAGTTGTCTGATACCTGGCTCTAGGATGATTTAGAGAAGGGAAAATATGGGTTTAATGTGTGAGATTAGAATGAAAAGGTGGCTTGGTAGAGGTTGGTTTGCGGATGAAAGGCATGCTCCCTGCCAAGACTTGTTATCTCTAAGAATTGGCTAGCAGGAGGAGGGGCAGTCCCTCCAGTTCCAGCAAGATTTTTATGATATCAAAACATCATAAGCTACAAAAAATTTTAAAAACATGTTAAACTTTATAGGTTTATAGGTTACTGAAACAAGAAAAAAAATTAATATACAAACATTCACTAGATAATGAAAAAGGCTATGAGAAGGGCGAGGACTATAAAGATATTCTTTCTTATCTTCCCACCATTTTTGAGACATGGTTTTAATAGGACTATTGAATTGAGAGTTTGGGACTAATTTAAGTGTGGCCATCATCCCAATGGTCTTTGTGCAATCAGAATGACCCACTGTGTATTCAATGTAATTCTTATGAATAATCACTAAACACTACTATTGAGGCATAAGCTTGCAATCAGATCCTCCTCATGAAAATGCATGTTCCCAAAGGTGCAAGACTCTGCAAGACATAAAAAGGCATTGGTAATTTCAAAATGTGTGGGCTGCCAAAGCTAGGCTTCCAAGAAAAAAAGTTGACTGGTCTTCCATTATATTTTACACAGTTTTTAAACAACATTAATTCTCCTTTCTGTGTAGCCTCCCAAAAATGTGAAAATAGCTTTTTTTCCATCTTTTTTCCTCCTTTGTCCTTTAATGCTCCTAGCCTTTCAGACCCAAAAAGATTTTTCTTTTTAATGGGAACCTCTTGCATTCATTAATTCATTTAGTCAATCATTTACCTACTCAATACTCAGTTATTTGGTAGCTACTAAGTCACAAGCACCATATTACAAGTTAGGACATTCTCAGTCTTTACATTGTGAACATTTATGGATTATTTTGAAAAACATTAAAAATGAAGGTTAAAAGGAAATAATAGTAGTTTAGGGTGTGAGCTTTGAATCCAGCCATAATATATGAAGCTGTTGTGAGAAATATATAAGATCATAAAATATTCAAAGCTCTCAGAAGTGTCTCTTTCAGTCAGCAAATCTTGACACCTTTTATCCTGAATCTGTAGTGTTGGCTAACTTATACCCAATTCTATCTCTTTTCCAATGGTATTCGTAACACACCTTAAAAAATATTTACATGCTCCACTTATGCCCACTGGTAAAAGGGCTTGTTTCACCTAGCAACATAATCATCTTGTCCAGACATGCCGGGTATTTTCCTTCTGTGCTCTGGCTGCTGCCTTTTTCAGCACGCTGTTCTCCATCTTCTCTATTGGTAAAAATACTACTGCATTTATCAGGGCCCAGTTCACACATGACCTCCTCCATTGTGACAGCCTGCTGAAATGTGGTAAGGGTAAGGGTTAATTAAAACCTAAAACTAGACAAAGGCCTTGCTCTTGGAACCCTTAGCCACATTCTGTTAATCATGAAACTTATAACAACGAGCTCAAACGCTAACTGCCTGAGTGACTCTGCTTACCTGCGTGGCATGAGAAACAATCAACTGTATATAAGCTGGAAATTGCTGTTTGGCTATCGCCATAGGAACATAGGCTACTGACTATGGAAACATAACATTCTAACAAGCTTTCTGCTTCTGTACCCCGCTTGCACACCTGACCAGTGGGTTGACAGGTAATGAACAAAAGAAAAATAAAACTTTGTGTTCAGACAGAATGAAGAATGGGATTTGGGGCTTAAAAGCCCTGCAATCCTACATTTCGGGGCTGCTTAATTTGGGGTCTGTGTACCCCTGGCAGATCCAGCTGGCTGAATAAAGGGTGTGATTCCTCTAACTCACTGAGTTCTGGTGGTCCATGTGTCTCTCGGGGGCTGGTGGCCACAACACCATAAAGTCAGTTCTGATTGTCCCATGTCTACCTGTGGGCAGAACTGACAAATTTTAATAAGGTTCCATATAACATTGACCATACAAAATTTTGGCATTTTTTAATATTTGAAATGTCATGATATTAATGAGTTGTAGCAATTGTCAAGAATATCTTTCTGATAAAGATTATTGTGAAGATAATTGTAAGGTAAACCCATGACATGCCAAATGTAAGGTAAACGCATGACACGCTGAGAGAAGTTTTAAAAGCATTTATTGCAAGAGCGCTCCCAGGCGAGGTTCTCTGGTCCAGAGAGGAGAAGGGCCAAAGAAGTCGAGCCCTGGGGTGGGAGGGCACAGCTTTTATGGGTTACGATAGGGTGGGGACCATTAATTGCATGCTAATTGAGCCTCCGGATTAGGGTGGTGACGCCTAGGGCTTTAGGGTGGGCCCTATTCAAGTCTGGATTCCAAGTATCAAGTTGGGGAGTCTCCAGGCAGGCATCTGGCTGGCCATTTCCCGGCATACCTGACAGCAGGAAACAGAGTGGGAGAAATGGATTAACTATTTTTTTGTTTTTGTTTTTTTAGTTAATTTTTTAAAAATCTTTTTTAAAGGGAAAAAAGCTTATTCATGCAATTCAGGAAATAATAAATGATGCAATGTCACTCTTCTAGACCACAAATTTGTAATTCTTCCTGAAGTCTACAGAGGAAGAAAATCTCACTCCCTTTCACAACATGGAACCAAAAATTTTCCTGGGAGTACTCAGCTCCTCCCTTCTACAAGACTCCCGGTTGGAAAGCCTTTTGATGTTTTTTTGTGAATTTCTTGAAAGAAAAATAAGAAAGTATCCTGGGTAAACTTTTAGCTCTTATGAGTAAATTGACCAATATATAGCCTTTGAATCAAATACCACATTCTTTATTTGGAAGCACTTATACTTTCAATATTTTAGACTTCTCTGTCAATCTATCTATTCAGTATTTCTCGAGCTCCCACTTCCTGAGAGGAGGTCTTAGTTACACTTAATCTAATGACAGTTTCTTTGTCTCTGTAATGTATTTTGGGGAAAATTCAGTTCTGCTATAAAAGACACAGAAAATGGGATGAATGAAACTCACAAAATGGGTTAAGCATAGATAGTAAATAAATCAGTAACTCATGAAAAATATTAAACGGTTAAGGAAGTAGAGCCTTTGTGTGCGAACATAGATAGGAATGTTCGAAAGACTCAGTATTTAAGAGCTCTTCAGTGGGCCATCCAGTGGTGACACCATTCAGCTCATGTCTTCTCTACCAAAGAAAGAACACACAGCTGTCCATCAGATCAACTGGCAAGCCACGGCTGTGTCCATGGTGTGGGTCCCAGGTCTGGCGTGATCCAGGCTCATGGCTAGGAATAGAACTCCGGATTTAAACTGTTACATGAATGTAGTAGGGTGCCTGCGCCTAACTTATGTAAGTATGACTCAGCTTATTGTTTATTATGCATGTGTGGCAGAATCCACTATTGTTCTCTGACATATATAAAGTTCATGTGGTCTCCTAGTGCAGAAGTGTGCGCTCCCTACAATAAAGTTGATCCCTGCCATTTCATTCTCATTTGGCTCTTTGTGCATTTTTTCAACTGGATGTCTCACCACCAAAACTTTCCCTTCTTGATCAGCTCGGCGCTGACACATGGGTATTTGTAACTGTGTCTCTCTGCTAAAGCAAGTATTTGTCATTGACCCTGCGTCCCTTCCATGTATGAACCCCTTCCTTGAACCTCAGCTTTGGTTCTCATGACCACACCCATGGTGGGGAAGGCTGCTAAGGTGAAGAGACAGGACACATGAGCACTAGACTGGGGCCACGTATCCTTCCACCGTGCAGTCACTCTCCTCTAAGTGTGTTGAAGTGTTCCTTCCTTTTCTTCCCCTTGCTTCTTGCTGTATTTCAAATTCATCAAAAAAACTCGTGCCTCGAGCATTTTAATTTTTAACTGCATGCTTTCTGCTTGTGACCTCTATGCAAGCTCACATGGTGAGCACTTAGAGATGACCAGGGCGTTAGAGGGATCCCCGTGTAGTCTAACGATAAATGGTTTTCGCTTTTAATGCCTGAGGTTTTGAGGTACAGAGAAACATTTCTGATACCACTAGACATTTATACAGAATCTCAGCAATTAAATAGGGTAGTCTCCCTTATCTGCGATTTCACTTTCTTGGTTTCAGTTATCTGTGGTCAACCACAGTCCAAATATATTAAATGAAACATTTCAGAAATAAACAATTTATAAGTTTTAAATTGTATGTCTTTTTGAGTAGTATGATGAAATCTTGTCCCACTCTGTCCTGCCTAGGATGTGAATCATTTCTTTGTCCAGTTCAACCATGCTACAGATCCTCCTACCTATGAATAGCTTAGTGGCTGGCTGTCTCAGTTATCAGATCCACTGTTGAGGATCACAGTGCTTGTGTTCAAGTGACCCTTATTTTACTTACTGCCCCCCAAGCTCAAGAGTAGTGAAGCTGAAAATTTGAGTATGTCAAAGAGAAGCCCTAAAGTGATTTCTTTGAATGAAGAGGTATGTATGTGTAGGAAAAGAGGTATGTATGTGTAGTATATACAGAGTTTGATACGATCCGAGGTTTCAGGCACACACTAGGGGTCTTAGAACATATCTTCTAAGGATAAAAGGAAACTAGTGTAAATGGGTGGTGGATTGTGGGAGCTGGTTCTCGCTGTTGGAGTGGGAGCTTATAGCTAAGCAATGGGAGAAAGCTAGAATAAAACATGTCAAAGACATCAGTATAAACTCATTTTTATTTTAATATAGTAACAGATAGTTACATAAAAAATATTTATAGATTTGTGTATATACACAGTATAACTTCCCACTCTAAGCGTAAGCTGTGCATAGTGACTTTCTAAAAAGTACAGTAATGAAAGCAGAGCAGCAGAGGGAGTAACTTTTAGTGGATAAACCTGACAAATACTACTTGAGCCAATTAATCAAATTAGCATTGATGGTGATGTCATGTTGAAAGTATGTATTCTTGATATGCATGATAAAAATGACACTTTATCTATGAGGTCTTCTATCTCAAAATATATAACTTTATTCTAATTTAGGAGAAGAACATTGGACAGATCTCCACTGAGGAACATTTTAAAAATACCTAATCAATACTCCTTAATACTATCAAGATTATCAAAAAACAAAGAAAATCTGAGCAACTGTTACAGCCAAGAGGAGCCTGGGGAGACATGATGAATGATAGCAAAATGTAACATGATATCCTGAATGGGATCCTGGAAGAGGAAAAGGTGATTAGGCTAAAACTGAGGAACTCTGAAAAACATAAAGACTTCAATTAAGATTTATGTCTCATATTAGTTAATTAATTGTAACAAGTGTACCATACTGATGTAAGATGTTAACAGAGAAAATTGGATATGGGATATATAAGAATTCTCTGTACTATTTTATTCTATTTTTTCTGGAAATTTTTAAATCTATTTTAAAATAAAAAGTTTACTTAAAAAGAAAACAAACAAAACCCTGATAGTTTGAGAGACTAAGCTTTCTAGTGGGGAAAAGTTACTTTCAATTAGGTTTTTGATAATAAAAGTTTTAAAAGTTAATCACTTATAGACAAAGTTTTATTTTGTGACTGGGACAATTCATACACATCAATGGCATAGATAAATTATAAATTAAGAAATTAAGATAGAGGAAGTCATTTTATTATTTGGCAATTTTTTTTTCTGACATCTGACACCTTATCAAGCTCTCCCTACACAGCTACATTTCAACAACCTTGACTCCACATCTACCCAGGTCTCAGAGATGGGCACATAGAACAGACTTGAGGTTATGAGAGCTTTATAACCCACCAGTGGCTGAATGACACCCTGATCCCTTGGAAGACATTTTAGCTCTGCAAACACAGAAGAAAATGATATTTTTAAAATAATTGTGTTTATGATATAAACAAAGTTAGAAGATCAAGAAATGATTATATTTCTCTGCAAGAGTATTTGTGTTTATTTCCACCTTGGTTTCTAAGTAATCATTTAGCACTGTTGAGAATAGTGCTATTATTAGTCATAATAATTTCTCTTGTTTTCCCATCAATTTAGGAACATAGTGAAAATAAAAATGTTGATATGAATCATTTATGTACCACCTTGTACTAAATCAGATTTGATGTAGCAACCCAGATGCTCTGGGTGCCTAAGTGCATCCTTCATATAGTGCCATATGTAGATTCAAGCAACCTAGATTCATAACAAGCAGTCACTACAAAGCTAACTACTATAGTAAGAATTTGGGTTGTTGCTATGAAATTGCTGCTAAGGTCCTACATCCTGAATTTAAACTGTTACTTAGGCCAGTCACTGTCTCATTTAGATTACTAAAATGGTCAGAGAATGGGTTCCCCTGTCAAAACCACCCTTTCATATAACCCCCCTTCAGCAATCCACAGTCAACAGAAAGGGAGGCCGGCATTGGGGACTTTAGTGTTGCTAAGAGAAGCTATTCTTGCTCTTCATTAAGTGGGCTCCCCAGTCAAGGGAGGAGAGATTCATGGAGTATTTCAAAGACTCAGGCTTATGATAAAAGAGAAGACCAGCATTTGTTCTCTGGTTGGATATCTGCTTACCATGAACTTGGAAAATTTCTCCTGGCTGCTATAATAATGGAAAAGAAAATTAATGAGAGATGAAGTGGTAGAGAACTGCCAGCCACCTCCTTCTTAGTTCCTAAGAAATGTGCAATAGTTCCCAAAGTGTCTGAAGTTTTAAGAGTTGGCCTTAGAAAAGTAGACACTTTGCAGCTATAGACTTGTGAGGACCACCTGGGACAATCATCGTGATATCCTCAGAAGATCATAGCAAAACTGTCCAAGGACTATAAAGCTCAGCAGAATGCAGGGAATGAGCTGTCACCCTGGGGACATATTGATGCATCAAACACTCTAACTGTATGCACAGATAATGAATTAGACAGCAGTTATCACCAAACAAATTGAAGTCTACCATCCACTCCCAGCGGGCATCTCTTTAAGCATTTTCCTCTCTCTTTTTTCTTCCTCTCACTTCCCCAAGAAATAAAAGAAAGTAAATTTCTCACTGTTCTGATCTGTCCTGGAGAAGGGGAACTTTTAAGTTAGAAGAAAAGAAGGAAGGAAGGAAGGAAGGAAGGAAGGAAGGAAGGAAGGAAGGAAGGAAGGAAGGAAGGAAGGGGGTTGGGGATAGACCCTTACTGGAATGAGTGTTCTAATATCTGACATTCATGCTAAGTAAGGAATATGGCGAAGGTAGCTTTAAGGGAGCCACTTTCCAGTGAGAAATTTTTTTTTTCTTTTTCATTCATTTGGGAAACAGATATTGGGTAAAAAAGACTTCATGTTAAATTTCCCCACATTGAGACTCCTCAATATACAAGCAGCACCAAGAATTTAATTCCTATGGGGATATACAAACATTGACAATTTTCAAAAGACTTGAGAAAAAATAAGAAAATGTTACTATCTCTAGAATTGTTTACATTAATTGTATCTAAGTTATTGTATAGCTAGAATTATTTTATTTACTGATAGTACTGAAATTCTTATAGGAAATGATGTACCTACCCATTTAGATTTTATTTACAAACTACAGTAGAGAATATTCTTTATGCCTTTTCCTCTTAAAAATACATAGCTCCGTGACATAACAGAACCACAAATTGTATGATGTTAGTTATCATCAGCTTCTTGAGATGTTTGAAACTCAGAATCAGTGTCATTTTCAGGAGTCCCAAAACAAGGAGGGTGACTGACATGTATTACCAGTTGCTGTTATAAGGTGAGAAAAAATGTGGTGTATGAAATTCTGAAAGAAGACATGTCTTTTGGAAGACTGCCAAGTTGAAACTCAGGGAAACAAATAAACAAACAAAAATAATAATAATTCACGTAGACATCTGTTTACTAAAAGACATCTGGATGTTTGAAAGGATGTAGAAGTAAAATGTGACAACTGCCTAAGTTCAACGCCCTTTATCCAAATATTGTGTGTTGCTTGGAAACAAAGATCTATAGTATTAAGATACAAAATGAGATAATGTTCCCTTTGAGTCTTGTGTCTAACATGAACATGATATATGCCCCCTTAAACACTCATTCAATATTCAGTCACTTTTAACACACAATTGACTTTTGAGATTTGTCTGAATTGCCTAGAGCTTAGATTTAAGTTCCAGAAATGTTAAAGAAAATACATTTCATATTTTCTATCTTCCAACTTTAAAATAAGACATTTATGTCATATTGTTTTTAAAACAACTCTTTGAAAAGTATTAATTTAAAATCAGTATTTTCCCTTAATACACTTTCCCACCAAAAATACATTTTTCTGGTTTTATTTACATAACCATTATACATAAATGGGATACATCGGTGACCTGATGTGAGAGTATCCTGTCATGCACAGAGATTTCCTTTCTCAAAAGCTACTTGGGTACAGTATTATTCCTCTGATGAGAGGCATTAGTATCCTTCAATCAATCACCAATTATATTTATTCTAAATGGTCCACTTTGAAAAATTGTATATCGATATATGTCTCCCACCAACCTCATGAAGTAGCTTCTGTTATTACCTCACTTTATTTTTATTTATTTATTTACTTTTACCACCTACACCACCTGGTATTCCTAGGTAGTCGGTCTCCCATTTAAGTACTTACCAGGTCCAACCCTGCTTAGCTTCTGAGCTCTGACAAGATCAGGCACGTTTTGGGTGGCATAGGTGTAGACTTACCTCACCCGACAGAGAAGATATGAGCATAGAAGCAAGGCACAAATCTAGGTTATCTAGATCAATTTCATGTTCTTAACACTCACTATAATGCTGAGAATGCAGCCCAGGTTTAAATCTTGGCTCTCCCTCTTAGGATTGGTTACTGTCACTACACGTCAAACCCGCCAGAAAGTTCTGCCTATCCTACCTCTCGAGTATGCCCTGAGTCTACCTACTGCTCTCTACGTCCCTTCTCTAGATGACTGTAGACTGAGCTCCCTTCCCCAGTTACCCTATACCCCAGTCTGATCTCTTCTCCATATCACTGATAGAGTGATCTTTCAAGAGTATATAAATCAGATACTGTTAACTCCTCTGGTTTAAATATCTCCAACAGATTTCTATTTCTCTTAGAACAAAATCCGTACTCGTTCCAAGTCCACAGAAGCTTGTGGGTGCATATGCTGGCTCCCTCACTGACTTCTTCTTTCAAGAGTCTCTTTTATTAAGCTCTGGACTGTCGGAACCCCTCTCATTACCTCAGACACAGCAAGCAAGCCGTTTCCCACTGTATAGTCTTATAGTTGCTGTTCCCTCTGTCTGAAATGGCTAATTAATTCTTAAACTGTAGATTTCAACTCAAATGACATCTCGCCCAAGAAGACCTAAAGGAGCCTCCCTCCTCCACCCCGTCCTATATCACTCTGTTTAATCCTCTATTGACACTTTTCATACCCAGTAATTCTTTTTTGTTTTTTATTTGTCTGTGTGTTTCATCTCTCCTCACTAGAAAGTAATCTCCATCAGAAGAACCTTGTTTGTCTTATTAAGGACTACCCTAAGTCATAGTCCTAGAATTAGCACATTTATATGGCTTCATTGAGTTACTAAAAAAGCTCTCTCAGCCTCTTTCCTCATCTGTAAAAATAGAATTGCTAAGATTGTAAGCTGACAGTAAGAAAATGTTTGTAATTTTTAGAGATGCATATTCAGATTTGTAGGGTATGTACCATAACACTAGGATTGACTTTAAATTATTTCTGCAAAGAAAAAAAAGAGGGGTAGATGAAACAAATGGGTGTGAATTTTTGAGAGTTGTTGATTTGGGGTAATGGATGAATGTGTGTACATTGTATTTTTCTCTCTACTTTTGTATATATTTTAAAGTATCATAAAAACAATTTTAAGTATTAATATTTTAAAAAGTTGCAGGTCCAGGAATCGCTGTCTTTTTTCAAGACAGTTGTTCTATTGTAATTGCTTTCACCGATTCTGCTCTGATCCTATAATGTGAACTTTATAGATTAACTCTTAGAGAATAATTTTATTTCTTATTTTTATAATTTGAGGAAGCATCTCACTTTTTGCCTTTATGTACTACCTCTATCACTGTAAACATCTTCCTAGTTCTACTTTTAAATTGGGAGTTTTTCCCCAGTAGAAAAGATTTAATGAAGAATAAAAAAAATAGGAAACATTTCCTTCTGTCAAGTATAGAGGTTCTTCTGACACAGAAAAGAGGCTCATAATGAATGAACCATTAAAGACCATAGGCTTAGAATATAGCAATATACTTAATTTTAATACACCTCTCATTATAAAACCTAAAATTCTTTACAAATCCAAATTTACTTACTGTTTACTTAGAGCTTTTGGTTACAAGTGACAGAAATGGAACTCGAAGTCAGTTAAGCAAAAACAGGGAAATGCATTGGTTTGCATAAACAGAACATAATTGCAGAAGTGACAGTGGCCACAAGAGCTGGGAAAGATGTGAATCTGCTGAGGGTAAATTTGTTAGCTCATTTTACTCCTATCAAGTTTATTCCCTCAGACCTATTTATGCATAAGGCAATGTACTACCTTGTAATAGCACTGGTTTAACCTCCAGTTAGCCTCATTACCAGTGAGGAGAAAGATTCTCCAATCTGACAGCCAATTAGAAGGATCCAAGGAAAGAATGTTGATAGACCTAGTTTGGGGCATCTTGCCCTTGCTAGAGCAATCACTATGGCCAAGAAGTAAACAATTAAGATTAACCCAGGTCAGTCTACAGACATGCTACCCTGAACAAGCCTGATCCCATCTGATTTTGGAAGCTAAGCAGAGTTAGGCCTGGTTAGTACTTGGATGGGAGACCAACTAGGAAAACCAGGCGCTGTAGGTGTAATAAATAAATAAATAAAAATAAATAAATAAATAATAAGGGATTGTAAACTGACAAGGTCCTTGCAATCTGTGAGGTCTATGAAGTGTTGCCTTGTTTAAAAAAAAAAAAAGTGAGATTAACCCAGTTCAGATATAAGAAGAGGTCTACCCAATCTTGAATGGTATTGTGTAAAAGATAAAACTCCAAGTTGGATTATGTGGCTTGAGGTGGGAATGAGAGTGAAATTCCTCTGAAGAAGGAGTTGAGTATCCCTAGAGACAGGAACCATGCTGGGTAGACAACTAATAAATGTCCTCTATGACCAACTCATTACACAAATGATTATTAAAATTATAGGATTTTAAAAATGTTTGTGTATAATTGGTATTCAATAATATATTATTTATACTAGTTTCAGGTGTACAATATAGTGACTTGACATTCTTATATCTTACAATGTGATCACTCGAGTAATTCTAGTAATCATCTGTCACTGTGCAAAGTCATCACAATATTATTATGCTCCTCTCCACCTTTTTCACCCTCCTCACTCCCCTTCCCTCCCCTCTGGCAACAACTCCTTTGGTCTCTGTTTCTATGAGTCTGTTTTTGTTTTGTTTTGTTTCACTTTTTTTTTTTTTATTTCACAAAAGAACTTAAGAATAACTGAGTCACTCAATGACCTGTTTCAACCATAGTCCATCATCATCATAATCATTTCTTTGCATATAACTTTAACTCCCTTGCCCCACATGCTCTTCATCATTCTTGTGTAGTAAAACTTCAGCATTAGTCAAACCTAAAGATCTGCCAATTGGAATCTTCACCTGAGGAGAAAAGCTGATGGAGCTCAACCTCTAATTGTTCTGATGGGCATCACATTATATTCTTAACTACAGATCCTAAATAGGAACTCAACAATCACTTCTCCTTAGTAATATTCACATTAACATTCAGTAAAACATCTTACCTAATTCTTCCTCTTTGAATCACTCCCTCTTACTCAAAGCAAGTGACCTTGATTCAGTTTACAATTGATAGAAGAGAAACAATAAATAAGCATCAGAAACGAAATCTTTGGTGGTAGTCAAACTTGTTTGACAAGTATTTCTAGCACAATGCTCTCTATGCATATGGGAGGTTCATACTTCCTGACTCCTTTGGGTGATTTATTCTGGCCAATAAGTTAAGAGCAAAAACGATGGGTGTCATTCTTTTTCTTCCTGGCATGATAACAGTAAGTGCTAAAGATGAGCTTCTCAGCTAGGTTATACACCCGACTAACTGCAATGCACAGAGCCTGAGGCCTCTCCAACTGGCAGTAGATGTGTGGCATGAATAAGAAATAAATTTCTATTGTTTTAAGTCTTTGAAATTTTGGTCCTGTCTTTGTCTCCCTTCTCTTCCCAATCACTAATTTCTCTTAGTTATTCTCATCCAATCTTATGGTTTTACTTATTATCATCCTTATAACTTCCGCATTTATATCTTTGGCATCTGATTTTTCCCCTGATTTCAGACAAGCATAACCAATCACCCATTTGACATCTCCACGGGGCTAATCAACTGGTATGCCAAACTAAACATGTTCAACATACTCATTGTTTTTTTTACCAAACATGCTTTTTTCCATAATCTTCCCAAACTCCATAAAAGGTATCACACTTTATTCAATGCTCAGACCAAAAACTTAAAAGTAATCTTTGATTCCTTTTTCTCCCTTTCCCTCTTCCCACATAATTCTCTTCTCCACAAGTACTAATGATTTGTCTTCTAAAACATATCTCGAACCTATTCACTTGTTTACATCTCTTCTGTAATGCAAGTCACAATCATATCTTCCCTTGAATACATAATGGTTTACTCTTTCCTACTCTCATTCCTCAGCTATCCATTCTTCCACTAATGGCCAGAGTAAAATTTAAAATATGATTCATAATCATGTTCTTCTGGGTCTTTCTGTTGTACTTGGAATAAAATTCAAATTATTTAAGCAGCCCACAAAACCCTACATTTTTTGGCCCCTGTCTATCTCTTCGATCTTCTTCCATCTCTTACCACTTCCAACATTTCTGGCCTTATTTCTATTCTTTGAACACACTAAACAGATTCTCACTTAAAGACTTTGCATTAGCTCTTTTCTTTTTATTTGCAATGCCTTTTCCATTTTGCCATGTGCACACAATATGTTTTGGAGGATTTGGATGGGTTATCAATTAAATATACGGGTTAATTTAGGTAAAAATTATATCTAAATCATGTCAAGTCTTTACATTCAAGGATATAACATAATTCACTACTTATACAACATTTTTAATGCAAATTTTATAGTTTTTTTACATAAAATTTTTACTTTCCTTGTAAGATTTATCTTGGGGTGTTTAAAAATATTTTGGGGGCATGGTCTTTTTTATTATATTTCTAACTGATATTGCCAATGTATAAGAAAATTATCAGTTTTTTAAACAGTAATCATTTGTCTTGCTGCCTTACGGAGATCTCTTATCGTTTTAAAAACCACATTTTTTAAAATTGATTCTCTTAGATTGTCCAAAGTAGACAACCATTACATCTAAAATAATGACGGTATTTTCTTTCTCGGATCAGAAGGGTGTGTAGAGTAAACACATCAAAATCAGGGAGCCTGACCTGAAGTCTGAACCAGAACTTCTTATACTTTGCTGATCATGTGGGCAGATTGTTGCTCCAAGTGTAGCCCTCATGTTAGAACTCTACTCTCTCCTAGTGATGTCATGAAAATTAGGTACAAAACATGAACCTCACAGTTATTAATATAAAAAACTGACAAGCTGGTGTGAACCACCTTGAAACTCACCTCAGACACATCTTTACACAAACATTATTAATCAATCATTATGTTTTATGCCTTGACAGTACCATACAGCAAAATATCTTAGGTAAACTCTAAGCTTGCTGACATTAACCCTCACAGCACAGTGACCATGTTTTTTAAAATGTTATTTCTTTAAAAAAATATATTTTATAATGAAATATCAATATTTAGAAGTTCTACATAACTAAGTAAATTAATATTTTTCAAGTGACTGATGTATCATGCAATAAAATTTTGTATAGGTAAAAGATCCATTCAAAATGCTAGACAAATGGATATTATTATAAGAAAGTACAAAATTTATTAACATAGTTTGAAATTTTACATAGCAACCAACCCTCAAAGAAACTATCACTTGTTAAGTTTAGAAAAACTAGCAAAGAAAAATATCCATAATTATCTGCAAAAGCTAATAGAATACTTCTTTTTGCAACTACAAATCTTTGTGAGACTGCATTTTCTTCATATACTTCAACCAAAATGACATAGTGCAACTGATTGATTACAGAATCATATTCAAGCAGGCAATTATCTTTATTAAGCCATTTATTTAAAAGATTTGCAAAAATGAAATACTACTACTTTTCTCACTAAATGTTTTGTTTGCTTTGGAAATAGTGATTTTTTAAAAATTTAATATGTTAGTCATGTTAACATATGATGGGTTAATTATTTTTAAAGTAAATTCATAAATAAACATTTATGATTTAAAACACTTTAATATCTACTACAGTAAATATTGATAAATGGAATCCATATGAACAGAAGCTCTTTTGGAATACTCAATAATTTTTAGTAGGGCAAAGGGATCTGGAAGCTAAAAAGTTTAGGAACCAATGCACTAGACTAAGCTATACTGTTTTTCAAGTATATGATTATTTTATTCGTCCCAGTTTCTAAGCAGACATGTCACATTCAGCACATTAACTGATCTCTATGAGGTTCTATTTTCTTAGCTATAAAATGAGGTAGTGGTAAAACAGATGTCAATCCACATATTGAATAAAAATAAAGCTTAACTTCTCTCTATTTTTTAATTGAAAAAGAGATGTCATTCTGGCATCACATAATATATAATGGCCACCTAAATTTAAGTTCATCTATACATCCTTCCCACAAGACAAAGAGAACAAATAAAACCACCCAAACTTAGATTATAGGTTACCCAAGAGACAGAGAAAACTATAAGCTTCATACCAACAAAAATAAGAAAGTAAATGTGTATTTGCAGGCTTGACTTTCTAGGCAATATCAGAGCAAAGTCAGGTAAGGATTCATAGGAGGGAAGGAAAATAGCAGGCTTCTAGTGGTTGTAGAACAAACTTACTTCCTGAAAAATGTCACAACAGTAGTGCGAATACCTTGGAACAGGTTTGATCTATTGGGTCAGAAGATTATTTACCAGAGAATGAAAAAGAAAGAGCCTAGAAGCCCATGGAGTCAATGGTGGCAGTTCGGACAAGGCAGCATTTTGGGATTAGATGAGGCCCCTTTGAATGAGGTGTTCCTTGGAGGTAAGGTGTTTAAAAGGAAAATAAAAATCTTAGATGATAAAGATTTTGATAAAGCAAGATAGCCGAGGAATCAAAAGAAGAAAAATCAAATGAATATTTAAAGTTATTTATTAAAGAAATTTCATTAAATTGCTGTGACAAAATAATGCACTCTTGAAATTGAAAACAAAAACCGGTCAACTCCCTAAAGTGTCCATTTCCACTTTGTAAGATTACCTGCTGCTGCTGATTCAGAAAAATCCAATACAAAAAATAAAAACTTATCATCCACCAAAGACTTTAAAAGCAGGAAACAGAAAATAAAAATAAAATCTTTTCGGCATAAGAAAACATTCTACCCATCTATTAAAAATAAAATTCTTACAGCAAATAAAAAATGAAACACAACACTCTAACAAAAGTTAAATATAATTAAAAAAGGACTACACATATGAATGAACACCATGAATCTGGGTTTTTAAATTTTCACAAATGGGCAAACAGAAGGAAGATATACAATAGAAGTTGATCAAACTTAGAAAATAAGATATGTTCCATAGTGTAGCAGTTAGCACGTCTGCTTTACACACGCACCAGTCAAGTCACAGACAATTATATACAGCCATGCCACCCTGAACATGCCTGATGTCTGATTTTGGAAGCTAAGCAGGGTCAAGCCTGGTTAGTACTTGAATGGGAGACCATATCGAAAGATTAGGTGCTGTAAGCATTTAAAACAAAACAAAATGCCTTAGGAAATAAATTGAAGAGAAATAAAGTAATTTCAAAAAAGAAGATTAAATTACTAGTGGCCAAGGGAGGATAAATATGACTGAATTTACAGTAGAAATTTATAGGAAAAAAAAGAGAAAAGAAAGAGATGGGAAGCATCAGAGAATAAGTAGCATATATAGAAGACAGGGAAAGAAGATCCAGTACTTACTAAATTTGAATTCATGAAGAAGATAAACAAAACTATAAAATAGAACTAATATTTTAAAATATAATTCAAGAAAACTTCCTGTCATAAAAGAAAACTTAAATCCACACATGGGAATAAAATGTTTCAAACAATCAACTGTGAGACATTTCTTAATGGAATTATAAGATTTAAAGATAAAGAAAAATTATCTGCCCCAATCCAAGAGACCAATCACAAGAAAAAGAAGAAAAAAATTATCTGACAACAGACTTCTAGACAGTAAAAGACACAGCAAAGAAATAGAATAGTACTCTTCAGAAACTCAGGAATAAAAAGTATGAATGAAGGATTTTATTTCCAGCCAAACTGTCTATAGACTACTAAGCCAATAGCAAAACAGTATTCAATATGCAAGAATTTAAAGGCTATTTTACACATGAACTAATCCTAAGAAATTTATAGATCAGATTTATCCTATCAAAGATAATTGGGGAACTTTAGCAAAAGTATATTTAACAGTTTAGAAAGGTAGGGTAAAGAGAAAGATAGTGTGTAAATGTTAAATGCTCTAACAAAGCAAAAATAACACTGCCAAAAAATAAATGCAAGAGAAAAGAGAAAGAGTATACTCTTCTTTGATGCACAGGTAATAGGTGGAAGTCAAAGAATATAATTTATTTTAATTATCAGAATAAATAATAAAGAGAAATAAAAGATTGGGAGTAGAACACTAAAGTTACTAGTCAAAAGGTAACCACTAGGATAAAGACATAATATCAATAGAAAAATTTTAAACTAAATTAATTTTCAAAAAAGAGAAAATGTACCAAATAGTAAAATCATATAATAAATATAATACATACATAAATTTAATCAGAAATAATATGAGAAGTCTGAGACCAAAGATGTGTCACAGGAAAAAACACAAATGAGCTTAATTCAAATATTAAAAATAACTTTTTGAAAACAAAAGAAAATATTAAATCTGGATCAGGAATATCAATATACTTAAGTAGATGATATTATATCAACAATGATTTTCTAATTTTGATGGTTATATGGTGATTCTGTATGAATTTTTCTTATTTTTAGAAGTATTAAGTATAATAATCATGTGAAATTTACTCAAATGAATCAGAAAAAAAGATAAATATATAAACAAATAAAGATAGAATAATAAAACAATGCATGACATGTTAACTATGGGGGTATCTGGGTAAAGCCTTTGTATTCTTGCAACTTATTGTAAATTTGAAAAATTTTTTAAATATATATTTTTAAAGTATATATAATAAAAAGTATAATTATATGGGTATATAATTATAGTTATGTGTATTGTAGGAAAAATAAACAAATCTATGTTAATTTTATATATACTTTTTCAGTATCCACTGAAAGAACACTGAAGCAATTCTATCTCCATAGCAACAAACACATTTATCAGTCCTTTCTTCCTGAACGTCATTGTCCATTAAAATGTACCAAAGATCTCTAAAGGAACGACTGATTCTACATCTGATCAGACACTTCCTACTGATGTAGGAAGTAGCTTGAGAAGCAGTCACAGTCCAAATAGATGATATTTTGATCATCAAAAAGAATAACTTTGATTGTAAAATGCTAAATAAATAAAAGCCTTGATGTTATGAAATAAAAAAAGAGAAAGGGAAAAAAGTGTTACTATGTAAGTGATTAGGTAGTCTTAATTTTTTACTCTAAAAATTGGTAATTAAAGAGAAATAATTAAATACACATGTCTTTTTAAGTAGAAATTCTTCCTCAGTTTATATGGAAAAGCTCCTCTCTCTCAATCTGTCTTTCTCTCTCTCAACTGAAGAATGCCAGCTAATGAATATTAAAAAAAATACTAGAATTAGACAATCAACACTTTCCCAACACCTAATAAAAATCTTAATTGAGATAAGAATCATCAATGGAATTCTATAATCATGAATTGTTATTGGTACTAGTATAGTCACAGAGTACTCTTCATATTCTGATTACCTTTCACCTAAATAAAGAATGGAACATGCAAGAGCAGTAATAAATATATGCCATGTTCACATCATAATGAAATGTATACCAATTTATAGTGTCTTTTAAAATTAGATTCTACAGGAATGGGGAAATATGAATGATGGCTATCACATAGCAAGTCAAATGAAATAAAATTACATTCTTAAAATGAACTTCATGGTAATTATTGCAACTGCAATTACACATATTTTCCTCTATAATATTTTTGCCTACCCTCTTACTCAGACTTTTGGAGGGGCAATTTATTAATAATCCAAAAGATGAGGGCAAGTTTTCAGCCTCAGTGGGACTGGCTCTTTTGGATATAAATATTGATTCACATATAGATTATGTTTTTAATAGCTAGAATCACAGGTCTTACCAAGACCTGTGAAGTGAGTTTTCTGGGCACTGTATTATTACAAGTACAGACCTAACTATGGTTAATAGCAAACCACAGCACAACCCACTCTTATCTGTCATTAACATATAAGAGAAACCAAAGAGTAAAATGTCTATGGTAGTTTCTCAACCTGAAATCCTTGTCTCTCTACTGGAAAATACCTAATTTTGTGCATTTTTCTGGGTCAGAATATAGCTTTAAATAAGTCAGGAGGGAGTTTATGACCCACTAAAATGCTGAGATTCATAGTTTGATAACAAGACCTCTGTTTCCTATATCTACATCATCCCATCTGGACTGAAACTGAAAAGTCTTCTACCTAATCTTCATTCTGCATTTACTCCTGTCGTCTCCATCTTTCATTTTGCCTGCTTATTTTGAATAATAAGTATTTAATTTATTCTGTGGATTAATATTTTTATTCTATATTTGTGTATCTGAATTGGTGTGTCTATTGCAGAGTGTAAGTTTCTTGAGACCTGAATCCAAGTCACTATAGTTGATTTATTGTGCAATTTTATACTAATATTTAAAAATAACTATAATGGCAGTTTTCAAAGTCTGGGATCTAAAATGTAGCATTTATGTCACACAATCTCAGTGCTCATGACATTGCATTACATTTACCAGCTGTTTACCCCTACGCTGCAACCTGGCTGTAGCTAAAGGAGAGAAGCCTCCTTGTGTTCCCAGCTGAGGACTGTGCCAGGCACATATTTCAAACTATAGAACAGTATTAAAAAATGAAATGAGCTCTATGAAACACCAAACACTTTGTTCTACTCCTTGGTAATATGCACTGTTAATAGTTTAATGTTTTCATTTCATTTTCTTTCTTTCTCTTTCTCTTTCTTTCTTTCTTTCTTTCTTTCTTTCTTTCTTTCTTTCTTTCTTTCTTTCTTTCCTTCCTTCCTTCCTTCCTTCCTTCCTTCCTTCCTTCCTTCCTTCCTTCCTTCCTCCCTCCCTCCCTCCCTCCCTCCCTCCTCCTCCTCCTCCTTCCTTCCTTCCTTCCTTCCTTCCTTCCTTCCTTCCTTCCTTCCTTCCTTCCTTCCTTCCTCTCTGTCTCTCTCTCTCCCCCTCCCTTCCTCCCTCCCTTCCTTCTCTCTCTCTCTTTCTTTCCTCCGTCCCTCCTTTCTTTCTCCCTCCTTCCCTCCCTCCCTCCCTCCCTCCCTCCCTCTCTTTCTTTCCTTTTTTCTTTTCTTTTTCTTTTCTATTCCCTTGCACCAGCTTTATTGACATAAGTGACACATAACATCATATTACTTTTAGTTATGCAACATAATGAACGGATATATGTATATATATATATATGTATATGTATATGTATATGTATATGTATATGTATATACATATTCCAAAATAATTACCACAAAAAAATTTAGTCAACGTTCATCACCTCACATATTTTTATTTTTTTTTCTTGTGATGAGGACTTTAAAGTTTACTCTCTTAGCAACTTTGACATATTAAATACAATGTTGTTAATTGTAGTTATCATGTTGTATATTATATCCCCCAAACTTATTTGTCTTATAACTAAAAGTTTATGCCATTTGGCCGCCTTTGCCCATTTCGCTCACCTCCCTATCCCTTGCTTCTGACACCATCAATCTGTTTTCTGTATTTGTGAGTTTAGGTTTTTCAGATTCCACATACAAGTGAGATCATATAGTATTTGTCTTTGATTTATTTTATTCAGCATAATGCTCTCATAGGCCATCTATGTTGTCTCAAATTGCAGGATCCTTATGTCTTGTGGTCAAATAAGATTCCATTTATGTATATATATCACATTTTCTTTATCTATTCACCCAATGATGAGTACCTAGGTTAATTTTATGTCTTGGCTCTTGTAAATAATACTTCAGTGAATATGGAGGTATAGATATCTTTTCTTGATTACAGAATTACCAAAGTAGATGGGATCTCAAAATACCCATCTTGGTCTTTAGGAAGGTTCACTTATACATCTGTGTTGCATGAGAGGAGAGTTGGGAGAATGGCAGTCTTATTGGAGTGAACCCTAGCCTGTGAGATTGATGCCATTTCCAGGTAGATAGTTTAATAGCTGAGTTAAATTTTAGGATATCCAGTTGTTGCAGAATTGTTTAAAGTGTGGAAAACACCCATAGGGTATCAGAGTGAAGTAGTATTGTAGTAGAATATTGAGTAGAGAATACACACAGAAATGGTTTTGCTTTGTACTTGTTTTCTAGCACTTGTTTGGCTTTGCTACTTACACTTGGACCTTTATTCCTTTTGTGGTTAGTGAGAAATGAGCATTAAGTGTGAATGAATGCCCTAAGATCCCTACACCAGATACAGTATAGTTTCTCCACACCTTTTATATACCAAATTCCTAACTACATGACTTTGTTTCTGGGTTCATGAACAGGATTTTCAAAATAGTCATATTAAGAATATAAGGATTACAGTGAAATTCCATATTGGAACTCGATGGTTAAACAAGTATTCAAATCAGCTGTGGCTTTGTTATAAGGAAGAAGCAATGAAGTTTCATAAAATGCTCAAGGCTAAGCATTATATAATCACTAAGACACCAGTTATTGCTCAGAAAATACTCACTGAAAGGAGATAAAGAAAAATATTTGTTTCATTTAACTGGAATGAAACCAGATTTAGATATTCCTCTGAATTGTGGATACGCCAAAATTAAATCTGTATCCTTGTAAGAATTCTTTGTTAGTTTTTCAATGACTCTTTTCCCTATCCCCACCCCCTTTTTTAACTGGTTAAGATTGATAGTGATTCTCTTTTATTTATTGTTAGACATATATAGACTAATGTGTTGCCAGTCTCTTTGTTCACTTAATGAGTCATTATGTATTTGAAAAATTAAGATGTGTTTAGCGTTTATGATATCTAACAACAAAGAAGCATATAACCAGATTTAAGTAACATTAACTAAATCAGATATGGTGGGAAAATATATGAAATTCTGTTATTGACATAATAACCCACATAGCTATAAAGGGGTCCTATAAGGTCAAAATAAATAATAATGTTTTATTTTATCCTCCAGATTAAGTTTTTGATTCATTTAAAATTCTATGCTAGGCTGTTTAGGGTCTGCACTAAAGTATGTGATTTGGCTGCCTTTTATAGGAACTTAAAATATACTGGAAATGCAAATATACCTGTGTATAATAACCATATTATTCAAGAAAATGAATTTGAGAGGGTAAGATTGAACAGCTTAGTGACACAATAGCTTAGTGACACAATAATTTATGTAATTGTTCACTTATCACATGAACTCATTCTTGGGGAAGGGTAATAAAGGAGGAGCAAAAGACTTTCTGAGGGGATGCCATATTACCAATGAAGTAAATTAAAATGATTTATCAATTCATGGAAAGGAAGTGTCCTAGAAAGTAGGACCACCTTAAGCAAAGATAAGTTTGGAAGAGTTTGAAGACAGGCAGAAAGAAACCTAAGGAAGTTCTTGTTCAAGACCTTGCTATAGAAAAAAAAAAAACATTTCATTGCTTTTGTTGATTGGCTTGGGTGTGGCTGAGAGACTGCTGGAGAATAGAGGGTAACCTCATGTTCAGTGGGAAAGGAGTTATTTAGAATTGAATTAAGTTGAGACTGAGGTATGTGTGAATGTCTGAACTAAAGGAAAGCATTAGACCCAGACTGTCTGGAGATTTGCTTCCTTTCAAAGAGAATTTAAGTTTGTCTTCTGTGGTCATGAATCTCAGATCTCTTTTTTGGTGGACTTAAATCTCTAAATACCCTTAGGTCTAGTTCCTTTCTCCCAAAGGCTTATACCTAAACAAAATGGTCCTCCAGGAACATGAGGAAAGTTCTGTGATCCTCTGTAAAAGAATACTTAAAAGCAATAGATGGCTCAAGTTTGATAAGAGGTATCACAAAACTATGAGCTAGATAGGATCTTAGAAATTATCTCATCTAGTCACTTCCTAACATATGGAAATATGGCAGAAGAGATTATACTACATACAGCAAATTCAAAAATTCAGCTTTATCTACAGAATTATGATATCATACCTAATTTTGCTGGGAAAAAAATGATTTCTAAAAATCTTGAATGTCATTGTTGGCTTATCGTGATAGCTTTTCTAAAAAAATTGTTTTCAGTTGAATTAAAATGGGACAGTTTAAAGATGATTAAAGGTAATATGGTCTGTTATGAAAGTAGAGATTTAAAACGATGTCACCAAACCACAAATCAAAATTGTGATTAAATCATTTCTAACTACCTATGACTTTTTCTAGCTTACAGTGACACCTGGTGTTATTTTTTTAAATGTGCAGTATGCTATTAAAAATCAGACAAGAGATTGTCCTGAAAGAAAGGGTTTATTGAGCTATATGCTAGCCAGAAAAAGGACCAGATCCTGGAGCATGCAGTCTAAACCACCAGCAGCAGGCCTAAATGGAGAAGACAAATATGTCTGCTGTCCTGGAATTGATGGTGTTCTTTTATACAATGAGTTTAGAGAAGAAAGACGTAAGCTGTTTTGAAAGAATTTACACTGGCTATACATAAGGGGGTAGGAGAAAGTGAAGTTTGGAAAGTGGGATAGGTGTATGGTCTGTATGAAGTATGTGATGCTTCTGGATTGGTTGTGGGCAATGGTCTGGCAAGTTTACACATAATCAGGAGCGATGGCATTTGGTGTTTGGCAATTCTTTTTAGATAATCACTAAAATAGCCACCTGGAAGTTAATTCAAAGTTTCAACATACATTCAGGAATTCAAGCAATCCTTTAATTTTGGCCTATGGCTGTTTACTAATTTTCCTTTTCCACCTTCCTGTTTCCTGTAAGTTAATTTAAGTATCTCAGAAATTTTCTCTTGTCATTATTCATATCTCTCATCTTTAAGACCATCTACAGAAATAGCTACCAGCAGGAGTGGGGAACCTCTATATAAAATTAGTGGTTCCTGGAGCAAATAGCAATTTCTCCACAGGAAATTAGATTCTGTTCCCTAAACACACAAAAGAGCAACACTGTATTAGGCAATGTCTGTATAAGCTATTTAAAAAATTTACAAAAATTTCACTTGGAAACTAAATTTATTAAATCTTGACTACTAAATCAATTGGAAAAATAAGCTATTTTAGTAATTCAATCATATCTATACTCCAATGTAGTGGAAGGAATTATCCAAAAAAGACATAATAGATATTTTCAAATGTCTTAAAATCCATAATTATGCAGACTTGTTTTTATAAGAATGACAAATTTAATAAATAAGTTGTCTATGTAATAATATGAGACAAATCTAAGTAACTCATACTGCACCAGAACATTTAACTGTGTATTTGCTACTGTAATGAGAATGAAGTTTTCACATCAAATTCTTCATGGAACATGGTAGGATGAAAAGGAGAGAAGGAAGGAATGAGGAAAAAATTAAGAAGAAAGGAGAGAAGGTGGGAGATATAAAATAGGAAATAAGAAGGAAAAGGAGAAAAAAATCACATTATATGTTAGGTAGATTGCTGGCTCCTCAGTGTTTGAGCCTTGATCATCAGTGAATCCACTGGGGCTAGTACAATGCCTAATATATACTAAGTTGAACAGATGAAAGATGTTAAATAAAAAAGTGTAGAAAATTACACTACTTAAAGAATGGTCAGATTTTATTCAGGGGGACTATTGTGATAAGCATAGGGACTATACAATGGGGTTTTGCAGTAGGGGAGAAAGACTGAGCTCAATTCTTAATACAAGGAAGAATAGGATGTATGGCCGAGTGTGAGGGTAGCAGTGTCAGCGGATGGAAAATTACTAAAAGAAAACATCAGGGGTAAGGGAGATTCTAAATAAACTGATCAAGCAGGATTTTCGCTAAAGGCAGACCAGGGTGAGCAGATATCACCTGGAAGATGCCAGAGGATGAGGAACTTGTTTAGATATTGGGAGTCATCAGATATCAAGGATGAGGGATTCTGTTTAAAATAATTTATCAGGATTTTCGCTAAAATGAGACAATGCAGAAACAAACACAGAAGCTCAATAGTCAAGGCCTAGTTGAGAAGAAGATTCAGAAGAGCCTGACTGATTAAAACTATGAAGAATGTTGTGTTCCCAGCCTGAATTTCTCCTCTCTATTAAGGCTTCACCATCTACTAGCCCAGTAGTGACACCATGTACGTCACATATATAAAGTAGTCCCCTTTATCTGTGGGAGATATGTTTCAAGACCCCCAGTGGATGCCCAAAACCACAGACAGTACAGGACCCTATATATATATTGTTTTTCCTATACACATCTACCTTTTCAGTTAAAGGAAGCTCTTTAAGGCTTCTTTGGCATATCAGAATTGCCAGCATCACTATTCTTGTGCTCTGGTACCATTAGTAAGTATAATAAGGGTGACTTGGATGAAAGCAATGGATGGAATACAGTGACAGTTGATCTGATAACCCAGACAGCTATAAAGTGACTAATGCAGGAGGGGGGAGCATATACACAAGAATACTCTGGGCAAGGGGATGATTCACATCCAGGGCCTGATGATCCAGAATGGCTTGAGATTTCATCATGCTACTCAGAATGGTGTACAATTTAAAACTTTTTGTTTATTGAATTGTTTATTTCTGGAATTTTCTATATATTTGCAGACCACAGTTGTCCACTGGTAGCTAAAACTAAAAAATGAAACCACAGATAAGGGGGTACTACTGTAACAATAAAGTATTATGCCCCGATGATGGTAGCATGGAGCTGTTGGAGAAACACAGAGTAATAAGGTGGTAGGTATGTAAAGCTATGGCCCAGCGACAAGGCAAAACATGCAAATAGGTTTATATTGTTAAGTTAGGATTACAAGAAAACTCGACCCAAAAGATTTTTTCTATCTTTTCAGATGATTCTGAAAATCCTTATTAAAATATGTGATTATAAAAAGCAACTGTTTTTACTTAAGTATATGATTGTACTTATTCTTTTCTTCTGAGCCTGAAACTGAAGGATAGGTAAGAAAGAAAAGAGGAGGCTAAAAAATATAAAAAACATGAAAACAAGCTAGGGAGAATAAAAATGAACTACTATACAATTTTCCTAAAACCTAGGCCTATGAAATATACTACATCAAAAGCTGTTGGTTTGCAAACTTGACCTCTGACAGGAAGAGAGAGACGGAAGAAAGAAGCAGACCAGTCCAGATTTATAGATTTCAGATTCAATAAGCAAGAGACCTTACAAGGCTTGTCTTGGGTGGCTGTAAGATGAATAGATCTCATCACCTATCATCCAAATCTTAAAAGTTTAATAGAGATTTTAGCTGGGTTTGGTCATGTATGCTTTCCAGGAGGTCTCGAGAACACCTTGCTTTCTCAAGGCTATGACCTTGGAACAGCTCCTTCTGTGGGAACAATGGGCAAAGCATACATTCCAAGGAGAGGAGGCGCGAGGAGCCTCCAATTGCCCTGTCCAGCTCTCAGGTCAACCGCATTCATGTCCCCTTGATGACCTCCTCCAAGAGAAGCAAGAATAGGGAGAGAGTCTAGAGGCTGAGTGGAAGAGAACAGAGGAGCAAACCAAGGGAGATTTGACCAAATATGGTCAAGTATAAATGGGTCCTTAGGACAGAGACTGAAAAAACATTTATGCATTCTAGTGTTCTAAGACATAGCAATAATTTTTCACTACCTAAGACCTTTGACTATTGAACAACCTTATGATTTTGCATGGGAGTTTACTCATGACTTCATGCAGAGCAAGGGGAAGAAAATTAAAAAAACCCAGATGGTTCCATGATAATTGTATAACTGTAAACTGTATGAACAAACTTGAAAAATTTTAAATATCTATCCATAATGGACCCGTTAAATAAATGGTGTTATATCTATTTGGCTATGATTGTATTCCATATAACATAATACTATAAAGGCATTAAAAGAAATGTAATGACTTAAAAGTTTATACATATAATCTGGCAGGAGATATATCTCCTTAATCCTCCACAAGGTATATCTGATTACCTTGGCCTGCCTTCAGCAAGAATCTTGCTGGATATGTTTGTATATATATATATATATATACACACACATATATACACATACACACAAGACAAGTACCCAGATAACTTCAGAAAGGCAGCATAGAAGTACTGTAAGAGGTTGTGGTTTCATGAAGGTTCAGAGGGCAAAAATAAATAAATAAAACAAACAAACAAACAAATAAATAAATAAATGTCATTGAATTGGGCAGACCAGGAAAAAATAATTTTAGAAAATTGGCAACCTATTGACAAGAAAGTGAGCAGAAAATATTCCAGAAAAATAGCCTGAGCAAAAGCATAAAGTTGGAAAGGGGAAGATTATTTCTAGAGCAAATAATAGCAGACAATATTACTTGAGTACTTACTACATGCCAGGTGTTGTTTTTAGCTCTTTACAACTGTTATTTCACAATACCCTGGCAATGTAGGTACAGTAGTCCCTCTATATTCATGGCTTCACTGTGATTTTAGTTACCCTTGGTCAACCACAGTCTGAAAATATTAAATAAAAAATTTCAGAAACAATTCACAAGTTTTAAATTACATGTTGTTCTGAGAACCATGGAATCTCATGCAGTTGTGCTTAATCCTGCTGGGGACGTGAGTTATCTTTATCCGTGGCTCCACACTGTACACATACTCCCACCCTTTAGTCAGTAGCTGACTCAGTTATCAGATTGACACTAGCAGTGCTTGTGTTCAGATAACACTTATTTTACTTAATAATGGCCCAAAGCACAAGAATAGTGATGCTGACAATTCAGAAATTCCAAAAATAAGCCTGAAAGTGTTTTCCTTAAGTAAAAAGGTGATAATTATTTATTTAATAAGAAAAGAAACAAAGTTGTTTGCTAAGGTGCTAAGTGATGAATTTTCTTATGAAATTGTGAAGGAAAAAGAAATATGTGCTGGTTTTACTGTCACATCTCAAAAGGCAAAAGTTATGGTCATGATAAGAGCTTAGTTAAGATGGAAAAGGCATTACATTTGTGATAATTACTGGGTAGTAATCAATTGTATGAATAGAATATACCACAATGTACTTATCCACATGCTACTGATGGACAATGTTATTTTCTTATGTTGCTTTATCCTTGTCAGTGTCTGGTTCATGATATATTTTTGTTGAGTGAATGAATGAACTAATAGAACATTGAGTAATAAGAAACATTGCTAAGCATGCTAGACATCTGGCATGGACTTTGAAGGCCTGTAGTTGATATTCCAAACTACAAGTTGCAGTGTCTAAAGGAAGACATAGAGTTGTTGAATATACACAGAAATCAAGCCCAAGTCCACTACCATCATTTCAAGACCTTAGAGGTAAATGAGAAGGGTTGGAGAAAAATAGCCTTTTACTGCATTTGAACTCTGTGTACTTTCACAGTTTTCATAATTTTCATTAATAGCCTCAATCACCAGGTAGTCAAAGAAACAGTATACATCGAGGATAATTTTTCTACTTTTAAATGTAAACAGTACCTCATCAGTCATATTTTGAATGGCAGAGACACACCCGGCTGGCTAAGGGCCATCACACCCTATCTATACTTACTGAGTAAAAAATAAAAGCGGTTAGGTTGCTTTCTTGCTTAAAGGACAGACAAATTATTTAAAGTTCAAGTTCATATAAATGATCCTCAGTTGTTTTTCATATCATGAGAAAGAGCAGCTTCCATGTAAGAACTTTATAACACTGACTATTCACTGATGCAAGTTCTGGCACAGGACATTGTTTAATATTTGGTATGATGCACTTTTGTGGCGGGGGTAAGGAAGCGCTTAACATCATTAATTTTACTAAGGCTAGACTTAGAAATGTCTGATCCCCCCCAAAAATGCCATATACTTCCTGGTATTTAGCTTTCTAACATAGGAATGAAATTCATTCCAAAAGTTTACAGTTACAGATGTTAGAGAACATTTTATGAATAGTTTAAAAGATGCTATCTTGCTTCTTTCCTGTCTTGCATTTTCGTTTAGACTAGTACTTACTATAATGATTTTACCTCCTAATTATTTATATCTTTCAAATTAAAATTGTGCACAAAGGCTTTACTCAGAAAGCCACTTCTAAACAATTTTTCTTTTAGCCAACTTCATGTTGGCTATGCAAGCTATGAAAGAAATATTATTCATTCGATAACAGTTAATTAAATGCATGACACACTAGGCATCTACTGGAGATGTAAGTACCTATGTCTAAAAATATTGCTTTTAAAATGTATGTATGTACTGATGGTTTCATAATTCAAGACAGTTGTCTTGCCATTAAGTATACTAATGTCCTAAAGAGGAATTCTTAATAAATTGAGAACAAACGAATGTGCACAAGTTAACACTTGATCTTAGCCAAAAGGCCAAAAAGCGATGTGAGCAAGTTTAAAAGTTATTACAAAGATGTGGAAACAACCTAAGTGTCCATCTATTGATGAATGGATAAAGAAAATGTGCTATATATACACAGTGGAATATTATTCAGTCATGTAAAAGAATAAAACTTTGACATTTGCAACAAGGATTGACCTCGAGGTTGTTATGCTAAATGAAATAAATAAGACAAATACAAATACTGCAGAATCTCACTGCTATGTGAAATCTGAAACAAATAAAAACAAAAAAGCCAAACTCATATATGCAGAGAATAGATTGGTGGTTGCCATAGGTGGGGGCAGGGAGAGGGAAAAATGAGTTGAAGGATGTAAAAAGGTACAAACTTTCCCAGTTATATAAGTCATAACAGCACTATAACACACAGTGATTATAGTTAATAAAACCACATTGCACATTTGAAAATTGCTAAGAGTAGATCTCAAAGGTTTTCTTCAAAAGAAAATTTTTATTTATAACTATGCAAGTGTGATGTTAAGTAGTCTTATCATGATCATTTTGCATGAGTACCAATATGGAATTAGTACATATACATCTGAAACTAATATAATGTTATGTCAAAAATACCCCAATTTTCAAAAAGTTACTAATTATAGAAATCGTATGTCTTTATATTGTTTGGCTTTGAGAGAGCAATGATCAGTCCAAGATTGAGAGAGTAAAAAATCTTCCAGTATGATCTATTCATGCTATTTAGAATTTTAAATAGAATTTGAGGAAAAACTCAAGTAAGCCTGAATTTATTTCCTCATGTGAAATGGCAGTTGTTATGTTAGATTACATAAAGCGTACAAAGCACCTGTACGATACCTCACATACACTCATTCAGTTTTGTTAGTTCCATTCTCTTTCTCTGAAATCAGTGGCATATCTAGCACCTAGCATAAATCATTTTACTACCTTCTTTCTCTAAATGAGAAAATTATTTTTATTAATAACCATGAAGTGAAAAACAATATAGGCCAGATAGAATTGTAGACATTAAATAAAAATAATTTTATTGGTGTTCAAATATGTACTTATGCCATAAAATTTTTAAAAATAAGTTTAAAAATAAATAGCCTTGTATTTTTCATGATTTTTTTTGAAAAAAAGTAAAAATATGAAGAAATGTTTTTAAATTGAGAACCAAGCAAGATTTAGAGGATGATCTTCACATAGAAAGATAGAGCTGAAATTATTCAATTTAGGTTTAGGCATTCTTATAGTTATGGTGCTATCATTGTATATTCTGAATCCACTGTTTAAATGTAGGATATATAGAGTACCTCAGAAGATGGAGACGCAAATTAACTTCTCCATAGACTATAATGCTTATTAAAAGATAAGTAATAAAAATACTTATTTTCACATTGAGGTTTACACATTATTAAAATAGAAACCACAGCATTTATTTAGAATTACTTCAGTGGTTCCCTGCCTTGGTGATTTTACCTCTCAGGACATTTGGCATTTCTGGAGACACTTCTGGTTGTGATAGCTGGTGAAGAAGAGAGTGCTACTGAAATCAAGTGGCCAGAGGCCAGGGATACAGCTAAACATCCTAAGTGGCTCCGAATGGCCTCCCCCAATAAAAAATTATCTGGCCCCAAATGACAGATTGAGAAAACTTGACTTGGACTAACAAAAGATTTTTTGGGGGAAGAGCATTTTCTCATTGGTATTGTATTATATTGATGGCACATGGTAATAATAAAAGTGAATTGATTATAGTTATGTTTATTATTGTTTGTTAAACAATGGTATAGATAATGCACTGCTTAATTGCCTGCACTCAGGCTAATCACTGTATTTCCATTAGTTTCTTCTAAAGGACTGCTCTGCAAGTGAAGATTAAATCAGATTTCTACTTTTAAGTACTTTTAAATCATCTTGGTGATGTGAACCATAGCTTAGCAACAAGTGATTTATTTGGCTATTCTCTGTTCATTTACAAGTTTCACTTGATCTTTTAAAATAGAATTTAAAATTTTTGTTTTGTTGAAATACAATTCACATACCCCAAATTCCCCATTTTAAAGTGTACAATTCAGTGCTTTTTAGTATATTCATAATGTTGCATAACCATCACCACTAATTTCAGAACACTAATCATATTCAAAAGTCACCCTTTCCCAGCCTCTGACGACTAACCTGCTTCCTGGCTAGGAACTGGTCTATTCCAGACATTTTATATAAGCAGAATCAGAGTATGTGGCCCTATAAGACTAGCTTCTTTCACTTAGTATGTTTCCAAGTTTCATACATGTTGTAGGAAGTGTCAGTACCTCTTTCCTTTTCACTGCCATTTAATCTATTGCATGGAAGGCCACATTTGGTTTATCTATATGTCAGTTAATATTTGGGTCTTTTTTCGTTTTTTTTTTTTTTTTGAATACTAAGAACACTACTATGAAAATTTATGATTTTGTTTTTGTATAAACGTGGGTTTTTAATTCTCTTGGAATGGAACCTAGGAGTGGAATTTCTGGGTTATATAGTAATTCAGTTTACTACATGAGGAGTTGAAACTT